>CAJQZP010001697.1:2317500-2812500 GCA_907164705.1 Parnassius apollo
AATATAATAATTATTAGGAAATTTCAGGAAAAATCTAACAGAAACAGAAACTTTTTTATTCAATATAGATTATCAACAATACTTATTAAAAATCACTTATTTTAATTTACCACTGGTTCGCAAAAACACCTCTGGTCCTGGGAAGAACCAGCAAGAAACCCAGCGGGACTATTATTTTTTTTTCAAATAATAGGTTACAATTATGTAGGTTACAATTAATAACATAAAACAAATTAGATATAGCTTGGTAGCGATCACCCTTCCCAGGAGTTATTATCATCCTTTAAATTCCTTAATATTATAATAAACCTTTTTAAACAGGCTTCATTTGATAAAGTTATTGAACTGAAAGTGGGATATACGTTTTTACAACAAATTCCTGGAAAATATACAAAATTAGAATGCCCTAAGAATGAATTACTGAATCGGTGGAGTCGAGTAACTGGTACTACTGGCTTTTGTGTGTTCGTAATATTTACAGAATGAATATCACTTATTTTGGCAAAACTGCTTTTATTTTCGTGTACGAACATTACATTTTCATAAATGCATTGAAAGGCCAGACTTAATATATTTATTTCCTTAAATTTTTGTCTGAGCGACTCTTTTGGTTTTAAACAAAGACGTTTTAAATCACATATTGCTGTAATGGCCCTCTTCTGTAAAGATTAAAACATCACATAAAAATAAGCCCAATATTTAGGGGGACGTGTAAAAGAACTGAAGTATCTTTAAAATATTGCGAGCAAATAATAAAAACACAATTTGAAGTGATAGACACGTGCTGCAGCTTAATTATTGTAGTAGCATCAGGATTGGCTCAGTCGGGGAAGACCGACAATCAAGGACACGGAAGATGTCTAATGGTGTTTTTTTCGTATGGTGAGTGCAGAGAACCGGAGACCCTTCAACAGGAAACCAGGCGTTCCATCTAAGGCCTCAGGAATAACAACGCATCTGCATTTTGATTCTCAATCGAGGATATATGTAGGTGTCTATGGGTAGTATCCACTTTCCGTCAGGTAGATTGTGTGCTCCTTTGTCACCCTTATTCTTAGGACTTCCTATGTGACCGTAAACAACAGGTTAAAGTGGGTGAATATGTCAGTCCCGAGGAATCGATTGTATGTGGCTTTCCACAGAGAAGCATTCTAGGACCTAGTCTCTTCCTTATCTACATAAATGATTTATGTCAGCAACCTCTATTAAACGGCAAAATATTTACCTATGCTGATGATACAGCTTTAGTCTTCCATGGTAAGACTTGGGATGAGGCTCGACATAACGCTCAGCTGGGACTTCACAGAGTTGGCGATTGGCTCGGCGCTAATCTCCTAACCTTAAATATTTCGAAAACTACATACATGCAGTTTTCCTTGAGAAACACTGGATCCGTAAACCTTCATCTTAAGGTCCACTCTTGTACTAACCCTTTCAATACTACCCCTCCATGTTCATGTCTAGCAATTACTAAATCCGATAGTGTCAAATATCTTGGTGTAGTACTGGACGACAAACTTAACTGGCACTCACACATAGAGCTTACAACTTAAAGTAAAAACTTAAGTACGTTCAGTACTAGAAACTTATTTGGGTGTTTAAAAAGTTAAGATACACTGCTGATTTACCTCTCTTGCGTTCAATTTACTATGCTTTAGTTCAGTCCGTAATAGGGTACTGTATAAACGTCTGGGGAGGAGCCTGTAAGACCCTTCTAATCCGCCTGGAAAAAGCACAAAGATCCCTCTTAAAAGTCATGACCTTTAGGCCATACAGATTTCCCACTAAAGAATTGTAAGAGATATGTCGAGTATTAACTGTGAGGCAACTGTACATTTTGAAATTAATTACTAAACAGCATATGGTTACCATTTATAATGCCACTGATTATAACAATAACCGGGTTATAAAAAATGTACGTTTACCAATAAAATGTCAAACAGCCTCTGCTAGACGGCAACATGCAAATAAAGCTATATATTTATACAACAAAATTAATAAGTTAACAAATATATATCCCTTAACTAGTAGAAAAATGAGAATTAGATTTAAGAATTGGCTATTAGGATTAGATTATGAACAAACTGAATCAATAATAGTATAAAAAATTACAAACATGCAAAAAAATTGTTTAAATCTTAAAATTCAACCACACACACGGACAGACGCAAACGCACGCACACTCACGCGCACTCACACACACATGCCTAGACACGCACCCAGCTGCAAGCAAACACACATACATACACACACACACACACACATGCGCGCGCGCGCGCGTCACGAATACATGCACACACCTACACACACAGGTTTTAAAATTGCTTTATTTACATAAAATAAGTAGCTGTCATTATATTAGGGAGATCGCTGACTCTCGTAACACAGGTTTTCTAATCTAGCCCGGGAATTAAAAAAGATCTTAAATAATATTGTAACAAATTTTATGCCAATAAAGATTATTATTATTATTATTCTATAAAATCTCTATTGATAACCTAACATTTGAAGAAAATAGAACATCAATAATATGATAAAAAATAACTTCGAAATCCGTTTGCAACTTTGAGTATATAATATTTCTTTACTAATATTAGTTTTTTAATAAACATATTTTAAGTGCATTTATATATTTTTGAAACAACACTGTATTTCATATGTTTTGAGCTCAATTAAGCTATGATACATTCAATTAACGCTAACTTTACTTCAGGTAATGAAGAGTAATGAGATTTGAAGAGTCAAAGTAGCCGAATATACGTATGAGCAATTATTCGAAAACATTATATTATATTAGTAAATTATAATTAGGTATATACATATGCTAGCGACCTGACTTCGCCTGGGTATGATTTAAGGTCAGCAAAGACAATTTATTTTATAAATTTTTCGATTTCTAAAAAATATTCTCCAAGTTTTTTGAATAAAATGCAGGTTGAAACTTGACGCACGCATAGAAAGCACTCACATTGCTTTCTATGTATGCGTCAAGTTTCATTACAGTCGACTCAGCCATTTCGATAATTAGCCCGATCACACATACAGACAGATTTTTTTACGAATGTTTATTCATGTCTACCGTTATCGTTACAGCCTATTAAAACCTACTGCTGAACAACGAAGAAGCTCGTCCTCCATAGATTGCTTATGGAGAGGGATATTTGCCACAGTTGCCACGCTAGCCAAGCGGGTCGGCCACGGCAGTGTTTTATTTTGTGTCGTTATTAGGAAGACGCTGCTGGCCATATTTAACTTGGTTTCCCTCTGTCCCCTCTTACGACACCCACGGAATGATATGGGATAGTGGATATTCTTAAACATAAATAAGTATTCATGTCTACAAAAACAATTTTTAATGTTGTCATAAATAATTAATGAAATAAGTAAATTAACTAATTTCTCAAAAAATCTAATGAAAATATCTTTTTAAGCCGTACTATATTTAGTCGTACTATATTATAGTTAGTCGTATTTTTTAACCAAAAATAGAGTAAAGTTTATAATTTTATTATTTATGGTTGTTTTTGGGAACAATTAGTAAATCATTAAAAGAAATATAAATTTATTTATTTATTTCTACTTTTGTGCACAAAAATAGTACAGTCAAACTTAATGGCTTAGGACTTTCTATTTCAGTCAATAATTAGACTAATCAAAGATAAACATATAGGAAATAATGCTGCAAGAAAAAGGAATATATATATATATATATATATATATATATATATATATATATATATATATATATATATATTCCTTTTTCAAGGAGTAGTCAAATTTTAAACTTAAATTATAACTTGAGATATACGGTGTTTGCAGGTTTTTCAAGATACGACTAAGGCTGGTTCATTCAAAATGCATTACCACGCATTTTGAATTTAACGGATAAAAAGGGCTGTAGAGTGGTTAGTCCGCCACGCTGATCCGATATATGTCGGCAGAATTCAGACGTCCTAGCAAAATCAATGAATAACAAATTTTCGAGTTGCAGCCTCGTACTGGTAGGCGTAGTGTAGAGCAAATCCCTACTGGGTGGAGTTACGACCTGGTAAGACATGCAGGAAGTCGATAGATGTAGGTGGCTCAGGACCGTGCTTTGTGAGATTCCTTGTGGGAGGCCTATGTTCAGCAGTGGACTTGTGAAGGGCTGTAATGATGATGATGATGAACCAATATAAAAATTGCAATGTTTTTTTCACAACCGAGCACGTTGTAAATCAGCACATAAATTTCTATCAAGAACTTCATTGTTGCCGGCGGAAATCGGATCCAGGTTGGCCGCGTACAGCGAAATTTACGGCATTTATTCCCATTTTTTACATGGAGAAATATGTACACATATCCGCCTCGCGATGTCAAGAGCGGGCTAAAATAGTTGTAAAATTATTTGTTGACAGACAATAAAGGCCCGTAAAAAATCATAAGTATAAGTTACAATTAAACAAAAAAAAAATAGTAATCAAAATAATAAGACAATAAAAAAGCTGAAATAAAAATTACTAAGCACAATCTAACTCCACACTTAATATATGCCGCAGTGTTTTGACCTTTGGTACATAGTTTGCACCTGCCTTTTGTCCCAGAAGTCGCGAAATGGCCAAGTTGGTCACTCCGAATTTCTGTTGTTGGTCTTGGAGCAACCGGCGTCTTGGAGCTTCACCCTTAGGTTGCTCCATAAGGGAGACTTTGCCGCAGTAGTCTCGCATGCCGGATAGTTATTTATCACTAGCGCTCCGCCCGGTTGCGCGCGGGTGATTTCTGGATCTCAATAACAGCGCCACTTACCCGGTCAAATCTTAATCTAAAGTATTCTTGAACCAACTTAATCACGCACACAAAATTTCATCAACATTAGTCCTACCGTTTATGAGGAGTAAAGTCACGTATGTGCGGACAAAAGAATATAATATACATATAAAACTTCCACTTGAATCATTCTGCCTATTGATGAAAGCCTCTAAAAAAACCATTGAATATTTTAAAAGATCTAAGCGTACATACGGCAGTAAGCGGTTTTGTTTTACACTATGAAGAGATATTGAGTTGTTATGAACAAGACATTAGCAGCATCATGCTGCTAATCTCTTGTATTATCTCCCTTGTCACATCTTACGGCACCCGGTATGGGGTAGTAGATTCAGCACCACCACTACAGATCAAGTGCTGAATAGATTGACGGCTATTCATTCTTTATGCGTACAGAAAAGGAGTGGAATAAGTTGCCAGCTTCTGTCTTTATAGCAGATTACAATGTCTTGAAGACGGCTAGAGTGAATAAGCTTTTGTTAAGTTAGTGGGCTTCACCATTTTCGGCTGCATCACTACTTGGCATCAGGTGAAAATTGAAACACTGGTAAGTTTATGTTTTTTTTAAATGTTGAAATAATAAATTAAGAGTTCAATTTAATGTTTTATCTCTCACTTTGATCAACTAAAGATGCATCACATGTGGTGTTTTAATCAAATATAGTTATTGCTCTAGGCTAAATTATTTTAAGCGTTTTCTGTATTTATTTTTAAAAGAATCAACCGCAATATTTGTTTTAAATTCAACGAAGAGTTTAGGTAACTACCAAAGCCTTTTTCAGTATTGTGGCAAACAAATTTAATTGGTGGCTATTAAATAATTGTAATTTATTAAGTTAGTAAATAATAAACAAGCAGTAGAAGCTCAGCGGCCAAGCCTTTACCATAAAATTTACAATACACGAATTACCCGAGTTCGATCTCCGTCATAGCCAATACAATTTTATATTGCAATTTTAGGGCCAATTTAACTTTGCCTTTAAACTTTTTTATAAATAATTTAAACATCTAAGCATAAAATATTATTTTGTAGGCATTGGTGTGAGTTACACGTTAGGTACTCCTAATATAAATTAATTGCCTTGCGTTCCATTTATGTGCCATTGTTTTCTTTCCAATAAAAAATATTACACTAAAATGACAGGTTTACAAGCTTACTCTTTTTGCCTGAGTGTCCCACTGGGAAGTGACTACGCTGCTATAATATACACTTTTGCTAAGTACAGTGGCGTAGCATAGGTATCTACTTTCTGAGGCCGCACAATAGAACCAAAAATGCCGCCTCATAAACTCTCTGATTTTCAAAATATCGTAAAAGATATAAAAGTATAAAATAAAAATGACAAAAGTCATATACATTCTCTGTATAATATTTACAAATAAATTAAACTTTATAATGTGTTTTTCGCCGTATTGTAGCTGCGTAAGAATAACCACTACGCAACATCATTTCGCGGGTGTCGTAAGAGGCGCCCAAGAGAAGCTGAAACGGAAATAGGCAGCAGCATCTTGCTGATAACGACGGAAAATAATAAAAAAAACTGGTCAATTGCCAAACTGTGGCCACAATTTGGCAATACCACATAGGGGGCATTCCCCCTATGTGGCAATCTATGGGGGAGGCTAATGTACAACAGTGGATTTTTGATAAACTTTACGAACGAAGGTAGGAATGGATGACTATATTTATTACACTTATCCTTAGACTTGGAAAGTTTGTTCGTGCGTGTGTGCAATTTACTCTATTTCTAGATTAAACTTCGCTTTCAGACAACTTTTAATGCTACAGCAAAATTCTCTGTAAATCGGCCGCTCGGAGCAATGACCCCAGGCGCTTAATTTATTAAGATCCAATTTCCCAAAGTCCCAAGTCTGTTTTTTTCTCTCTTTTAATATTAAATGTTGTATTTACTCATCCTTTGAAACTTTAATAGCTATTTATCAATCATTAGTCGTGTATAAACCAAACTTAATAAATTCTTGGTAACCTGGGGTTAAAAAACTGGCCATCTTGCCGGCCTAGCGTGGCAGTTATGACAAAATTCGTATGCAATTTGCTACGCTGAAAACAAAATAAAGGGAGATTGGTTTCAAAGGAAATTGTGTCAAAATGTCTTAAGCCTCATTTACATTCAGCCCCTGCCACTGCTCCTCGCGCTGCCGGCAATACTTCGCTAAATACTGCCGTAGCAGGATCGCGAGAAGTGTGTATTCACACTCTGCCCTACCACTCACATCGCTTTCGGCTTTCGACTATGGCAGACGTCGAAATCGAAATAATTACAGCGTCCGCGCTGTGTCGTCTTGCAATACAAAATTATGTTAATAATTTAAAAAGACATCAAGTTCAAAAGAAGATAGATAGATAGATTTTATTTGATAGATAGAATTTATTTGCTTAAAAACATGGTACATAAGATCATCAATGACGTGGAACTGACATGTTTTGCCATAATTAGCATGCAAAAATGATATGAAATACAGCTAATTACACAAACCCAATGTTACATTTTAATATTATTGCATTGCTTAAAGGTTAGTTACAAACATTCTTTTTGAATTCAAATATTATGTAAAATTAAATACATATACAGATCCACTCTATTTGAACTCATATACAGTAAATTGTTCATAAATTATTAATTGAATTATTACATTATTGTTACATAAACAATATTAAATATTATATGAGATTAGTTAAGCTATTATTATTTTAATATTTACACTACAGTATAAATTAATTCATAATTTTAATTACAATAAAATTATAATTTAAAAATCTCAGGATATTATGCAAATATTACCATTTAACTTATTTTACATTTTAATAAATAAATAATCAATATGAGTTACTAATCGTTTTTAGAAATAAAATGTCAATGTTCATATAATTCCTTAAACTAAATTTTATATTAAAATGATAAATTTGACGAATTTATAATTAATTATGTACATAGGTACTATGTTATCTCAAAAAAGAAAATTCGTATTCGTAAAGATGATGAATTGTGGTTTTTATCGTTGAAATCCCATAGTTTTTTCTGATTCCAGCAGTTCTAAAAACTTTATTGTATTTTCATTATTCCACTCGAAAGGCATTTTGGCAGATCGTACTTATTTAATAACAAGACGGCACGCACGTCCGTTCATCCAGGCGCTTGGCGCGAAGTGAGCGATGGAGCAGAATGTGAACACTCACTGCCGCTCGCGCTGCCCGTCCTTTGACTTCCGCACGAAAAACCGACATTTGAGCGATCGTCGGGCAGTGGCAGCGGCAGCGGCAGTGTCAGCGCGAGTAGCCTGTTTACATACTGCTCTGCCCACTGCCCTGCTCACTGCCCTGCCCAACAGGGCTGAATGTAAATGGGGCATTAAGTAACCAAATATAAATGTTTGAAATCCATTTAAATAAAACTAGGTTTTACCGATGTTATCGTGTACATTTACCTATTTTATATTCTGTTCAAACGTCGGGAATATAAAGTAAGTAAGTTAATGTATGAAATAAAATCCGTAAAAACTAGTTTTATTTATATGTGTAGTGTTCGCGTAAATATAAGAAATCATTATATTTGAAATCCATTCACTAGATCACTATCCGGAGTATCTGAATCGTAGCTTTCAGTTTCTGTGTGGTACTCATGCCCGACGGGTTTTTTCATCGGAGACTACGAATTTATCAACTCCACTTCATCGTTCTGGTTTTACTTTATCTTCTTTCGTTGTCCAAGCCATGTGCTTCTGGAATAGAATGGGATGCTTGAAAATTTGCAATACCTCAAGCAAATACTCATATGAGCAGAAAATTGGGGCTAATTTCTTAGATATAGCCCAAAACTGCTGATTTGTTGCAGAAGTGAACTACAGAGTCGGAAACCAACGCCCTAGACGAAAGTTTATCGAGCAAATTAGCGATATATTGAAAATGTGCCAAATTAAGAGTACTTATAACCGACGAGCATGTATGCATAATATATGAATGTAAAGGATGCGAGAGAGACATATCAGGGTCGTGCCAAATCGAAGTCCGTAGTCTCTGCCTACTTCTCTGGGTAACAGCCGTGAGTGTTTAGGTATAATATGTATGTATGTGTAATATACTTTTTATATACATTATATATTTATTTAATCTATTTACATATGTCTGTATTCAAATGTATGTGTAGATCAATATAAATATGTACGTAGGTTTATTCTCAGTAATGTGTTATAATTTTTATATTTCTACCATGCTTTTATTCTCTAACCGCCTCCGACATTTAAATCACTAACCTAAGGTTGATTGGCAGATAATACTTTTAGCACTAAGTCCGCCTTTTGTTCCTATACATTGTGTAAGGTTGACATGAGCTTATAGACACCTACACCTATTCTCGATTAAGAAATAAAATGCTGATGTGTTGCACCAATGTTGTGAATGTGCACCTCTAACTTCTAAGATGAAATCTTCGTTGTTACTTAAAACTGTTACGGGTTCTAGTTTTTCCAAAAAGTTATGCTTGTATTAGTCTACTCATTTCTGATCTTTCATTTATCATTACAGTCTGTCAAAGTTCACAGGTGAATATAGGCCCCCCTTAAATCACCTCATAAGGGGGACATTTACCACAGTTGTTCAAGCATAGCATCTGTAGGCAGGTTGACAACCACAGTTTTTTCTGGTTATATTATGTCGCCTCTACACGTTGGCCAACACAGTGGCGAATGTAGTGGCGAATATATTGGCCGAGAGTTGGTGACGGCGTCCACACGTTGGAAGGTCGTTCAGTTTACTTCGGTTCGGGCCAATGTGCTGACGAATTTATTTTATTTTAGACGACGGCTCTGTGGCGCAATGATTTGGCAATGAGTGGCTGTGCCAGGGGTCGCGGGTTTGAATCCCGCACGGAACAAGTATTTGTATATCCTACAAATAATTGTTTCGGGTCTGGATGTGTGTCCTTGTGCAATTTATGTTTGTAAGTTGCCTCCGCGATACAGGAGAAAATCCAAGTGTGGGGGGGGTAACGTTTTTATAAAATAATTATAAAAGAAGGGTGAATATTAATGGGGCTGTAAATAGATATACGATATACGATTAGCTTTATTTATTCTTTACATGCATCAGAAACTGGAATAAATACGATTAATTAGAACTTTACTTATTTTAAAGTTAAAGGAGTTATAATCGATTAGTCTATGTTTTAAAATTGGGTTTTGTTTTTAAAGTTTATCAAAAAATGTACTTGCTTTTCTATCAGACATTTGATGTTGGTGTATAAAAAATCCTCCACAGACAGCCGCAAAGCATGGTCCTGAGCCACTTTCCTTGTTATGAGTTTTTCATTTATGTTCTAAGTTATAATTAGTACATATTATTAAGTCAATGTTAATTATATTTATTGCTATTGTTTTTGTCTTTCTCAAAAAATAATTAAATTACCAAATAAATTATAAGGTATTTTAATACATCAAATGTCTGATAGAAATGCAAGTACATATTTTGCTAAACTTTAAAATCAAAACCCAATTTTAAAACATAGACTAATCGATTATAACTCCTTTAACTTTAAAATAAGTTAAGTTCTTATTAATGGTATTTATTCCAGTTTATGACGCATGTAAAGAATAAATGAAGCTAATCATATATCGTATATCTATTTACAACCCCATTAATGTCCACTATTATTTTATAGTTCTTTTATAAAAACGTTAACCCCACACTAGGATTATCTCCCATATCGCGCAGGCAGTTTACAAACATAAATTGCACAAGGACACACATCCAGACCCGAAACAATTATTTGTAGGATATACAAATACTTGTTCCGTGCGGGATTCAAACCCGCGACCCCTGGCACAGCCACTCATTGCCAAATCACTGCGCCACGGAGCCGACGTCTAAAATAAAATAAATTCGTCAGCACATTGGCCCGAACCGAAGTAAACTGAACGACCTTCCAACGTGTGGACGCCGTCACCAACTCTCGGCCAATATATTCGCCACTACATTCGCCACTACATTCGCCACTACATTCGCCACTGTGTTGGCCAACGTGTAGAGGCGACATTAGAAAGACGCTGCTGCCCAACTCCTGGTTTATTTCGCTTTGTCACACCCACGAGAAGATATTCTTACACGGCTATACATATTTTTCTTCAGTTTAAAAATAAATACAGCATAAAACGGCTTTAAGTTCGCTTACATTTTTTTATAGATAACTTAACTATGCTTTTAAGCGGAATGTTAAAAAATTATGAGTGCCTTTGAGAAATAAAATTTGTTCCGACTTATTCCGTTATTCTGTGTCCGAGCGCACGAAGTGAAATTCTTTAACTACAGTAGAAATTCAAGAAAATATTATTTACTTTAAAAACCTTTTAACAATGTTAATTGAATACTTTAACGACAGCCAGTTGCATATTGCATATTGCACGTTGCAGGAAAATGTTCCCGGCGATAAGGGTCAATGCCCTCTGACAAGTAATAAAATTTGTAGGCATAATAAATTAGACGACGGTCATACTAATTGATGCAACAAACGCATGCTTAAGTCTACATATATAAATCCCTTTTGTTTAGACACATCGTTATCGTTATGTGATCGCGAATTTTAAAGTACCTTCAGATTGAAAGAATAAAATAACCTGGATTGACCTGCAATCCTAGAATTTACTCATTTTAATTTTAAAATCCTCTTATTGGTTGTCGTGTGCCGACGATTGAAGAACAATTATAATTTGTTTTTTTTTAATTTCTGAGCTGTTATCAGGAATATGCTGGTGTTTCATTTTTATTTGTTACTTCTTAAGACACCCACGAGATGATATCGGGGAAAAAGACGCCTTAGCTGGAAAATGATCAAACTCATTTTATCTTTAAAGACTAAAATATATATTTACGTGGTCGAGCCACGCTGCAGCTATATTATGGTTGTAGTACGAATGCGTCGGCTCGACCAGGGAAGGACCACGCTCGCATGGAACACCAGCGTACAATAAAAAAAAGTAAAAAAAAGTAGAGATCCGGAGACCCTTTTTACTGGAAGGACTAAGATGGAATGCACGATGCACCTCAAGGCTAGCACCACATCTGCATTTTAATTCTTAATCGAAGATTCATGTAGATATCTATGGGCTACAGCATCCACTTATCATCAGGAAGACTGTGTGCTCGTTATTTTACCGTTAATCTATAAAAAATATCTACAAGCAACTGCTGAAAAGGGAGCTAACAAGATCAGATTCGCTATTGACGTACGGATTATTTATTGACTTTAATATATACTCAAATCAAATAGTTTATATGTGATTCACAGATGAAAAGGTCCTTATTAAATACAAATAAAGTTCAGTCTGTGATCAGCCTCATGGGTACAAATGTCAAATATCGTTCACTTATTTTTATTTTATTTTATTTTTTATTTACTTGGAAAACTTACAGCTAATTTTTCACAACAAGTTTTCACTTATATAATACTTTATAATAACAAGATTGTGTCAAAAGAGATATGTACAGGTATATAGCAAGTAACAGTACACTATCGAAAAGAAAAGAAATTGTTAGAAAGTGAACGCCTAAGTCGTAGAACGCTGGAATGTCAATATCCACGTTGTGAATATGTGTTGTGGCATTAAAAGATTTGCATGATCGAATAATAAAAGAGTTTTGTCTATAATAACTTTTTACTCATGGTACCGATAAAAGTGTAGGTTTCCGCAAGTTAGATGATGAGGTACGTAAACATCATTGATTACATATTTATAGTAATACATTAAATTATTCATCTTAATTATTATTATTATTAATTATAATTATTATTAACATTGGATTAAATTATTCATATTATATAATAGTACCCGGTTGACCGAGCTTTGCTAGGTATATTTCGCTAGTTTTTTTAATTAGTGTGTTTTGGAAATTATATTTAGATACAAATTAAATACTGATGAATTACAAATAATATTTTTTAATCTTAGCGACATAACAGAAAAAACTGAACTGGTTATTTGAATAAAAAATCATGAGTGCAATTAGTTTAATTTAAATTTTCGTGTTTTTAAAAAATACTAAAAATAGGGCTCGAAAAAATAGATTATCTCAAAAAAAGAAAGGAACTTGAAAAAACAATTTAAAAAAAGTCGGTCGGTCGGTCTGGGCTCGAACCATGGTATAACGATTTTGAGACCGCCCAATATACCAATTAAGCTATTTGTAATCCTATACCTTTAAACGAGCAATTCTTGTATGTATATATATATATATATATATATATATATATATATATATATATATATATATATATATATAATTGGAATCTCGGAAACGGCTCCAACGATTTACATAAAATTTTGTGTGCAGGGAGTTTCGGGGGGCAATAAATCGATCTAGCTAGAATTTATATTTAGAAAATGTTCTTTTTGTCCGTGTTTTTAGGCAATGAAAAACTGCTACAATATCGTTAGAATAAGAAGGTAAATTTTGACAGTTTATTAATGATTACAAACAGCTTAATTGGTACATTGGGCGGTCACAAAATCGTAATACCATGGTTCGAGCCCAGACCGACCGACCGACTTTTTTTAATTTTTTTTTCAAGTTCCTTTCTTTTTTGAGAAAATCTATTTTTTCGAGCCCTTTTTTAGTATTTTTTAAAAAACACGAAAATTTAAATTAAACTAATTGCACTCATGATTTTTTAATCAAATAACCAGTTCAGTTTTTTTTATTATGTCGCTAAGATCAAAAAATAGTATTCGTATTTCATCAGTATGTAATTTGTATCTAAATATAATTTCCAAAACACACGAATTAAAAAAAACCGAGCGAAAAATAGGGTACTCATTAATAAACCGTCAAAATTTACCTTCTTATTCTAACAATATTATATCAGTTTTTCATTGCCTAAAAACACGGACAAAAAGACATTTTCTAAAAATAAATCCTAGCTAGATCGATTTATTGCCCCCGAAACTCCCTGCACACAAAATTTTATGAAAATCGTTGGAGCCGTTTCCGAGATCCTGATTATATATATATATATATATATATATATATATATATATATATATATATATATATATATATATATATATATATATATATATATATATATACAAGAATTGCTCGTTTAAAAGTATAGGAATAGGATTATTCATTTCATTCATTTTGTAATATGTCATGTAAAAGAGTCAACCGAACTTTAGTTCCGAAAACTCGACAAAAATTCATCAGTAGACTAAAATGAATGTTCAATTAGAAAGTGGAACAATTTATTTTTGAAAATCTGTATATCTTTAAACCCTTTGATTTTATTTGGGATCTTCTTGTGTTTATCTTTAGAGCCCTATCTAACACACTTTTCCCATAAAGGGTAGTTTTATATTTTCTAGCAAGGTTATTTTATATAATCTGATTCTATTATGAAATCTCTAAATCTCTAGTTTAAATAGTGATGGATAATGCCTGATAAATAAAGCTGTTTCAAATACGTATTGTGATGGTGCGGTAATTTTAAGTTCATTAAATAATTCTTACAGCTATCAGTTCTTTTTAAACAATAAACATTGCGGATACACGTTTTTTACATTTAAACACTTTATCCTAGTTAATGGCGTTTCCACAAAAGATTATTGCATAATCTAAGCCACGACGCAGCACAACCACGATATTTCATAAGTAACGTGGGGAAACTGACTTTTTTGCTTGTATATATAGATTATAATGTTAGATAAATGATCATATTGCAATATTACTTAGCAATCTCCACAATTAATATTAATATGAATCCATTTCAAACTACCTACTATGGAGTGTAAAAGTAACACTCCATACTACCTACATTAATTCTAAAATTGAGTCACAATATAAAAGCGCGTACACTTGACGTTCCTGGCAGTTGATTACGAACAGTGGTGCTGAGAAGGTTATAATAGTCTATTGTGAAATAAGGTGATTCTAAAGTTTGTAAGTAAAGTTAAATTAATATATAGTCTTCTTTGTGAAAGTAAAGTAGAGTATGTTATAAAGTGTTATATACAATTTAAGAGTGCAATTAAACAACGAACAAAGTGATTAAATAGCTAACTAAGCGAGTTGTCGTGGTCTTATTGGAGAAAAGCTGATAAATTCAGAAGTGCGATGAAACAACCCACACGTAATCGCAAGACATCCTGTCTTAAAGTCGATTTGGAGTATACGCAAAGAAGACTGCTAAAGCGAGTTTACTATGAACCAAGGTCAGTGACTTTTATTCCTCTTTAATAATTCGTAATAAATTTGTATGTGGATACATCCTGTGTTTGTGTTAATCTCATAAGTGGCAACCTGTTTTAATCTTCGAGCTGCCACATATAGTGTATACAGTATTTGTCATAATAGAGTACAGTGAATATGATTTAACTAAGTGAAAAAAATACTATTAGGCGTGATTGAAACAATTCGAATAGAATAAGATAAATTTAATCCTTTTTACTAAGACTGTGACGTAATAAAAAACTGCGGTTGCCAACCCGCTCGCCAAGCGTGGCAACTATGGCAAATACCCCCCAATGAATAAATACACAAAGACGGCCCCCAGTCCCCGGCGGCCCCGCTATTCCTGGCTACTGTGGCGACCATGGTAACGGCGGGGCAGGGGGTGCTAAGAATCTCCGGTGGAGGTTCGGTTGCCACCTACGACGACTCGACCTGGCAACATATAACGCACGCACCCTGAGGACTGACGAGAAGATACTAGAGCTGGAAGAAGAGGTAGACAAGTTGCGCTGGCATATTATTGGATTATCCGAGGTCCGAAGAGAGGGGGAGGACACGGCAATCCTCGAGTCCGGCAACTTGTTCTATCACCGGGAGGGCGACCATCTGTCCCAAGGAGGTGTCGGATTTATCGTCCACAAGTCTCTCGTCAACAACGTTGTAAAGATTGGGAGTGTGTCGACGAGGGTCGCGTACCTGATACTCAGAATCACCAAACGGTATTCGCTGAAGGTCATTCAGGTTTACGCACCAACCTCGGCACATCCCGATGAGGAGGTGGAGGAAACGTATGAGGATATTTCCAGAGCCATACATTCCTCCAAAACCCACTACACGGTGTTGATGGGAGACTTCAACGCAAAACTAGGCACAAGAGAAAGCGGTGAGCTGAAGGTAGGGAAATTTGGAGTAGGGCAACGGAACCGAAGGGGCCAGCAGCTGGCCGACTTTATGGAGAAAGAGGGACTCCTTATGATGAACTCTTTCTTCCAGAAGCGGCCCCACAGGAAGTGGACCTGGTCGAGCCCCGATGGTTTGACAAAAAAATGAGATTGACTTCATTATGACGACCAGACGCCAACTGTTCAGTGATGTCTCAGTGATCGCAAGGGTGAAAACTGGCAGCGATCACCGAATGGTTAGAGGCACACTGAACCTAAACGTTAAGTTGGAGAGGTCTCGTCTAATGAAGTCAACGCTCCGTCCCCCTCGTGCTCTAATCCAGAATCCCGAAACCTTTCAGCTCGAGTTACGTAACCGCTTCCAGTGCCTAGAAGATTGCAATGCAGTGGACGATATGAACGACAAGCTCGTGGAAACTGTCCATGCGGTCGGAGCTAAGTTCTGCAAGACCCGCCGCAGAAGAACACAAAAACTCTCCGATCACACTCTTAATCTCATGGCTGTTAGACGGGAGATGAGGCTGCAATCGTCAACAGATTTGACAGCATACAGGCAACTGAACAGACAAATCTCCAAATGCATGCGGCAGGACTTACGCAACTTTAATACTTCTCGTATTAAAGAAGCGATCGAGCGGAACCAGGGCTCCAAAGTCTTTGCCAGAGATCTGTCTGCCAGAAAGAGCCAACTGTCAAAGCTGAAGACTGAGTGTGGCAACATCGTTTCCGGGACACCTGAGATTTTGAGTGAGATTGAGAGGTTCTATGGGCAGCTGTACACATCATCGTTGGAGCCACACGCAAGTGTGAGTAACGATCCAAGAGCAAGTGTTATCCGACACTATTCCGATGATATCCCGGACGTCAGTCTGAGCGAGATTAGAATGGCTCTCCACCACCTTAAAAACGGCAAGGCCCCGGGCGAGGATGGAATTACAGCGGAGCTTCTGAAAGCGGGTGGAACACCGGTACTTGAAGTCCTTCGGAAGCTCTTCAATTCCGTCCTCCATGGTGGCACTACTCCGGAGGCGTGGAGCAGAAGCGCGGTGGTTTTGTTCTTTAAGAAAGGCGACAACGCTCTTTTGAAGAACTACAGACCGATTTCCCTTCTGAGCCGCGTCTACATGCTATTTCCGAGAGTCATTACGAATCGTCTCGCACGCAGACTCGACGACTTCCAGCCTCCCGAACAAGCCGGTTTCCGAAAAGGCTTCAGTACCATAGACCACATACATACCCTGCGGCAGATTGTACAGAAGACCGAAGAGTACAATCTGCCACTTTGCCTGGCATATGTGGACTATGAGAAAGCCTTTGATTCCGTCGAAATTTGGGCGGTGCTACAGTCCCTTCAGCGGTGCCAAGTTGACTGTCGGTACATCGAAGTGCTGAAGTGTTTGTACAGTAGGGCTACGATGGCTATCCGAGTACAGAACCAGAGTTCGAAACCTATCCAACTGCAGAGAGGTGTAAGACAGGGTGATGTTATATCCCCGAAACTCTTCACCGCTGCGTTGGAAGACGTTTTCAAGCTACTGGACTGGAAAGGATACGGTATTAACATCAATGGCGAGTACATCACTCACCTTCGATTTGCCGACGATATAGTCATTATGGCAGAATCGCTGGAGGACTTAAGCATTATGCTCAATGACCTCAATAGTGCCTCCCAACGGATAGGTCTTAAGATGAACATGGACAAAACAAAGATCATGTTTAATGTCCATGTCACACCTATGCCGGTAGTTGTTGGGGAGTACTATGCTCGAAGTTGTTGACGAATACGTTTACCTGGGACAAATAGTCCGACTAGGTAAGTCCAACTTCGACCGAGAGGTCAATCGACGGATTCAACTCGGCTGGGCAGCGTTCGGGAAATTACGACATATCTTTTCGTCAGGTATACCTCAATCTCTAAAAACTAGATTGTACAACCAGTGCGTGTTGCCAGTGATGATTTACGGATCTGAGACGTGGTCCTTCACTGCTGGCCGTATGAGGACGCTTAAGGTCGCTCAGCGAGCTATGGAGAGGGCTATGCTTGGAGTTTCTCTGCGTGATAGACTCAGAAATGAGGATATCCGCAGTAAAACCAGAGTGATCGACATAGCCCAACGGATTAGTAAGCTGAAGTGGCAATGGGCCGGCCATATAGCTCGAAGAACCGATAACCGATGGGGAAGAAAGGTTCTCGAGTGGCAGCCTCGTACTGGTAGGCGTAGTGTAGGGCGACCCCCCACTAGATGGAGTGACGACCTGGTAAGACATGCAGGAAGTCGATGGATGCAGGTGGCTCAGGACCGTGCTTTGTGGCATTACTTGGGGGAGGCCTATGTTCAGCAGTGGACTTGTGAAGGGCTGTAATGATGATAATGATGAAGATTGCTTAAATATAATTTCTAAGTGAAATTGCAATATTTTTGCTATCATAATATCCAAGGTATCATAAGATTATAATAATAATATTTGTAACTATAAATATTTCTCTTCCTTTAATTTGTTACCGTTTAGGGTAGGGTACAAGTGAAAAATATCCTTAATTTTTAACAATTAAATTTTTGGGTTTGTCGGTTGGTTAAACTTATATTATGAGGTCGCCGTAAGCGACGTAATCATGCTCGTAAACGTTATGGAAGCTCGTCAACATCAATTCTTATAAGCTCTAATACTCCTGATCGTCGTAGTAAGCAAAGACGTCATGGTAGGCAAAAACATAAACGGTCCCCATCAACCCGTTGTCGAGACCACGATCATAATAAATCTCAACATGGTAATGACCATCGATCTCGAGTTAGAAATCGTAAAAGAAGGTTCGAAAAGTGTCACCACAGATAAAGATTACCACCTTAAATGATACGTTTCATAACGTTACAAGTGTGAACCCTCAGTCCCTACCTTATGTTGTGGAACCACCAGTTACTTCAGGTTTGACAAGCAGCTCAATGGCTGTTCCTTTTACTCCTATTGGAGGACAAATGTGGTCTAATAATATAACGGCAAATTTTAATGTTATACTAGAATTTGATCCTTCTGTTAATAGCCAAAGCATTGAATGGTGGATTCAAAAATTGAGCGAAAAGTTCATATAAATATTCCTGAGGGATTTAATTTTTAAATTTAGAAAATTGAAAGTAAAAGTTTGTCCTAGTTATTTAATCAACCAGTGCTAGACATTATAGTATAAATGTTCCTCAATAATAAACTTTTTCGGTCAATTTATCAATTTATCATAATACGCTCATTATATTCAATTATTAGGACGTACCTAATATGCATTATATTTAATTTTTATTGAAATTCATCTATTTATGTACCTACCTAATATATTAATTTTACATAGATATTTTTTATTTCTATTGACAAAAATTATCTATTATACAATAATCATGATGACTATGATGAGGAAACGTAATTTCAAATTATGTTAATAATATTTGACTTCTTTGTGTTATACTGGACTCTTTAAATGTACTTAAAAATGCTAATATGTTTTCTATTATTAAATGAAAAAATCACGAGTTCGGTTAATTGATAATCGGTTAGGCCTTTTCGAAATGTATATAATATGCTTTGTTATACTGCAATTCACTGTAAAACGCCAAAAAGGCAATTTTGAACGAAGACTTAATTAAAATATAACGTCCTATATTTAAAAGTTGTTTTGTAATTCTTTGCTTTATTTTATTAACTCTTAAGCTTTGATAACTCATTTTAGGGGGTAAAATCCTGTTGTTAAGACCTACAAGTTTTGTACATATCTATTAGGATTAGTTATTTTGTATGCAAAACGTAACACATAATATTATGCACTTTTTGAAGCAAACATGTTGTTGAAATTAGGAATAATTTTACATTTAAATGGCAAGCTTTATAGAATCGTCAAAAAGAAAGATACCGTAACGTTACTCTGGGTGGTTCCTAAGTCTGTAAGATGGCAAATACTAAAAATGAATCATGACAATAACGGTCAATTTGGGTTTTAAAAGACATACGAACGTATTAAAAGGATCTACTGATTCAAAAATATGAGAAAGTTCACTAAAAAATATTGAAGGCTTTTCTAGAATGTGCTCATAAAAAAATTCCAGCCGAGCCAAGGGGAGGAATGCTTCATCCTAATGAAAAGTTAAACAAACCATTTGACACCATACATGCGGGTCATTCCCGTTAAGCAAAAAGAGTAGTCAATATATATTGGAAATTATTGATTCTTTACGTTACCAATATTTCCTATAAGTACTCCTAAAGTAGGTAAGTTAAAAATGCCTGTTAGGAGTGGTTCACGAATAGTCAAGTGTAGGGTAAGAACCCATGAACTTTTGAGTCCTCGGTCCGCCCCCTGCCATTAGCCTACTGTTACTTAGTTCTGATTGTCTAAAATATATTACTAACTTCATTGTTTCGTATTAATTTTCATAAAAAGTGCAGCATTTTTATGAATAAAAACGCTCTGTGCTTTATAGCTCCAATGTACTAAAATCGGTTTTCAATTAAGTTTAATTTACAGGAATTGTGACGATTCGTCTTGAATTTAGAATGCACACAACGTGAGATTAATCACCGATACGTGCCATCTTGGTCAAAATTGCTATTTAACAAGATAATTTGTAAATAAAGAAAGGAAACATGCTTCTACATTCAGAGTCAAATATTTCTAAGGTAGTTAAAATCATCGGATGGACAAAAATTTATTTAGCTTATTATTATATACACTCAGTTATTCGTTTATATCCATTAATTCATTATAAAGGGGTTATTTTGCAATGTGTGCCCAATTTTGCTAAGAAGGTTCAAATTAAGCAATATAAGCGAATGGTGAAAAAAATTAAAAACAAAAAATCTCTAACATTCTATATTTTTTATTTTTATATTCAGAATGCGTGCTAATGCATTATTTATACTGATTGTCATTCATAAATATCTAGAGCCTACTATTTTACTACGCATGTACACGTGCGTAAGAGTCTAATGGCTCTTGGCCTCAGCTCTTAATAACAGTTCAATGTGGAAGAAAAACAGAAATCTGGCCTAATTTCGACATTTATAGAAAAATCGGAAAAATAAATAAAATATGCAATAAATATTAATTAAATAAATAATCATTCTATTTATTCTTTAAACATTATAAACTTGCACAAAAGTTTTAATAGGATAAACATTTATTTCACTGATTGGACGGCAACCTTATTAACTATGTCAAGTTGTCTGTGTATTCCATCCAGGGAATTAATTAATGTCTCATGAAAAATAAGATGTCTTCCCATCAAACGCTTCCTTTTCAACGTTGAAACTAAACTGGAAAAATAAACTTGACTTTAAAAAAAAACTTTTTAAAAGTCAAGTTTATATTGCTACTCGTTCGAAAAATACCTCTGTTCTGAGAAGATCGAGTAAGAAACCCAGCGCGGGTTTTATTTTTTGAAAAAAAAAACAGTTTACTGTCGTTACAGTTGACTAACACAAATTGAATTAGAAATATCATGGTGTCGATCACCTAATTCCCAGGGGCTATTATCAACCATAAATTTCTTAATATATACAAACCATTTTTATACAATCTTTGCTTAACGCAATGTAATGCTTACTTCTAAGCATACTATTCAACCAGACTTATTTTTATAGTATTTTCTTTAAAAAGTTACTTCACACACCTGGCGGTTCTCCTGTATCGTAAGAGTTAGCATATAAATTGCACAAGAACAAACATCAAGACATACATAATTATTTCTAAGCAAGATAAGTTTTTTCATCAAATACTTATCCGTGTGCGATTCAAATCCGCAACAACCACACATACTACTCAAAACGGCAATATAATTAAACCCTATCAAAAGTCTACTGCTGGACGTAGGTCTCCCCCATAGATTACCTGATGATTGAAAATGGCTTTATTAGTTCAAAAACGTTTTTTTTATAGGATAGGGTGACAAACGAGCACACAGTCCACCTGATTGTAAGTGGTTGCTGTGGCCCATAGACATCTACATCTATCTTCGATTAAGAATCAAAATGCAGATGTATTGTCACCCGTGAGGACTAAGGTGGAACGCCTCATTTCCAGTAAAAAGGTAAATGATGGATTGTATTTGCGTAATTCGTTTGGATTTAAATTTTGACAACCGGCATATAACTGCGGTAGAGACGCCGCAGCAGCTTTTACTGGCTCCTTATTAACAACTCGAACCAGGGTGATAACTCGATCTCACAGAAGACCAGCGTAAAGTAGAAGCACTGCTTCAGAATTTTGTCTGGTAAGTGCAGGTGGGCGGTGGTCCAATTCTCCCTCCCCCCTTAACACGATAGCGGAGTTAATTACAACACAACCCAGGGAGGGTATCATCCCTCCCTCGCTGAGCATCCGTGCCTAAGCTGCCCTACACTTCCTGAGAGTGGGTGTTTACGCTGCTCCCCGTATTCTGGGACCGAGGGGGGGGATTCCGCTCGAGACAAAATCTACTTGGAGCAAACGAAGCAATAAGACAAAGACGCTCCTGTCACCCTATCCGTGAATTTCTGCGCCATCAGCGGACTTCATTCAAATCTTAACGCCATCCACTAACATCTGGAAACGCCGAAGCCGGCCTTGCTCTTTCTAATCGTGACACAGGTGTCCTCTCCGACTGATACTTTGTATCTCTCCTACCCGGGGTACAAATTAAAACATTCATTTTTGCCCCGGGCGGGAGTTTGCGTGTACGTCATAGAGGACATCTGTTTTCGATGCCTCGGCAGCTTTCAAGGTACGGACTTGTTCATCCTACAGTTGCGCGTAGACAGCGACGAAGATCCCCGCGTCTGCTGCTTCGGTGCGGTGCTTCTATAAGTCCCGTATCGGTAATGCCGACACAGATTGATTCATCCGCAGAGACCGTAATGCTTGGTGATTTTAACGCCCATCACGCTGAATGGCTTGGTTCCCTTTTAACCGATCATGCGGATAGGTCTGTTTATGACTTTGCTTTTGCTTTGGATCCCAGACGTGAAAAATAATGTGCCTTCCCTGTTGGACCTTCTGTTGACATCTTATCCGGGTGGATATCAGGTCTTCGTCGATGCCCCTCTTGGCTCCTTGGACCATTGTCTGATCCAAAGTACGGTGCTAATCACAATCCCATCGCGGTTGCGTTTTGAAGGTTGCGGTCGTTTTTGGCACCATAGGTCAGCCAGTTAGGAAAGGATGTGGTATTTTTAGTATCCTACCCTTAGAGGCGGGTTTGCTTCTCGCCGGATGATCCCAGAATGGAACTTTTTATTCCATCATCTACTGTACCTAACCGTCTGAAGCATCGACGTCTCAGGATGCAAATATCAGCACTCTTAGAAAAAGTGTATAGTTCCATATAGTTCCATCTCCAGGTCCTTCAAAAGTGTCATTGCCAAGGCAAAGACAGAGCACAGCGAGAGAATTGGCAAGAAACTAGTTCCACTTTCTTCGGGAACACGTGTATTCTGGTCTCTTGCCAAGGCTGTCCAAGGGAACTTCTGTCAGCCATCTCTCCCATCTCTGTACAGGGAGGACAACTCGCTGGCCTATGCCGCAAAGGACAAATCCGATCGGCTTAGCTCTCTCTTTGCGTCCAACTTGACTCTTGATGACGAGGGAAAACACCACTGACCATCCCGCGGTGTGAGTGCTCCATGTATAATGTACTGTTTACCCAACGCTCGGTGCGCAGAGCACTCCTCTCTCTGTACGTCAACAAGTCGAGTGGGTCAAATTCTAATTGTTTATTGCATATCACATTACAAATTTAAGATAGTATAATTTTGATAGGTATATATGTCACGCCCAGTAAGGGTATAGCAACACTAGAGGGCTAACTATTTTCGTAGGATCTAATTTTAAACATATATTATAAAATATCATATCAACATTCAATATTATTTAATATAAATTAATTTAATTTGAAATACAATGAACCTAGTCGAAGTATTCTTATTTTTTTGTTATTTATCTTCAATAAATTCATTTAAATTATAATAACATTTATTAATAAGCATTTTTAAACTGTAAATTGTACAGGATTTCCCAGGATTTTTATGGAATTTGGTAAATGGTTATAAATCTTTATTGACATAACGTGACTGATGGCGTCCTTCCTATTGTGCTAAAGATGTGTGCTCAGAAGGTGGCACCAGTTTTTATGCCTACATATTCTGGCACTCCTACTTCCTAGTCTTAGTCCCCAAATCATGGAAGACAGCTTTAGTGCACCTGATCCCTAAAAAGGTTAACCGCTCTGATCCATCAAATTATAGGCCTATCACCATCACCTCCATGTTCCATACTGTAATGTAGGGTAAGCTTATTGTTAGTATAAGGAAGGTAGTTTGTGATCTCGCTCTCTCGCAATAAATGGTTGAACTGTACGGACGTGTTTTCCTTTGTCTCACTGGCGACGAGGATTTTAATTGTGAAAATCTGCGAAAAATACGTGAAAATAAAAAATACGGAAAATTTAGACTGCGAACAATCAGCGTGCAAAATGTCGGTCGGAAAGATTAGTGAGTTTGACGTGAAAACCGGTAACTGGACTGCTTACGTAAGAATTTTGTGGCAAATTCAGTGAAGGACAAAATTAAATTTCCTATCTTGATCGCGGCTATGGGTGAAAGTGCGTATGAACTGTTATCCACCCTCGCGAGTCCTAAGAAACCCGCGGAACTTACGTATATTTGGATGCAGTTGTACTATTACGTAATCATTTGCAACCGAAACCATCTCCGATGGCGGAACGTTATCGTTTTAGGCAAAGAAGACAAACAGACAGTGAATCGATCAGTGATTACGTGGCGGCATTAAAGAAACTATCTAGGCATTGTGAATTCGGTGCAGTCCTACAGGACACTTTACGGGATCACTTGGTGTGCGGACTTCGAAGTGACGTCATACGGCAGAGATTATTCGCGGAAGAAAAATTATTAACCTATGACAGGATCGCTGGAGGCAGCGGAGCGGGACGCGGTGCTCGTGGAGTCGGGCGCAGCGGTGACGTCATCGCAAGCCGCGGGTCAGCTGCTCTGCGAGGGCGGCGGCGGGGCAAACGAGGGGCTGAACGCCATGCGCGTCGGCCAGCGAGCCCGCCATACCCGGCACAGCGCAGTGGCGGGAGGCGGTGGCGGCGGCGTCGGCGCAGGCCGCGCGGATTTGCGCGGTTCGCTATGGTTGTGGAGGTGTTGACCATGTTGCGGGGGAGCCGGAATAGCGGTCGCGGAGGACATAATCAGAGACCGAAAACAAATTATGTCAATGCAGACGATGGGGCGGCATTGAGTGAGTACCACGAGGCACCCGAGGAAGAACCGGTGATGCAAATGTCGCTGTCGCAGTACAAGCCGGTGAGTTTCTGTTTATTAGTGAGTGGAAGTAACTTAAACATGGAAATGGACACTGGCTCGGCGTTGTCGTGTATTAGTAAAACCACGTATGAAGATACATTTAATCATTTACTATTATTACCATGTGATTTAGCACGAACCTTTTATGATGGAACAAAAATAAAGCCACTAGGTTACTGCGAGCTTAATGTGACATATGGGCGGTCTAGCAAAGTTTTAGACTTATATGTTATCAATAACTGTACTACTACTTTATAAGGCAGACAGTGGTTGTCAGAACTTGATATCAGCGTACCAAAATTTAATGTAAACATGTTAAATGAATCAGCCGTGAGTGTATCTCATGCCGTAAATGAATTGTTTTTCAGCTATGCTGAGTTGTTCGACGGCGGGCTGGGGCGCTTCACGGGCGGGCGGGCTCGGCTGGCGGTGCGCGCGGACGCGGACGCGGCCCCGGTGTTATGCCGCGCGCGGCCGCTGCCCTACGCGCTGCGGGAGCACGTGGACGCTGAGCTGGACGCCATGTTGCGCGCGGGCGTCATTGAGCCCGTCGAGTGCTCGGACTGTTCGACTCCTCTCGTTATTGTCAATAAATCGGAGCTATTCGAATATGCGCGGATTACAAGGTAACCCTCAATCGTGTCTTATCTGTCGACAAGTACTCGGTGCCTAAAATTGACGACTTATTGTCGCGATTAGGGGGAAGTAAATTTTTCAGCAAAATAGACTTCACAGGCATACAATCAGATCGAGCTTGACGATACCAAAAAGTGTTTACAGACTTGTTTTCGGCTTAGCATCCAGTCCGGGAATTTTTCAAAGAATAATTTTGATCGCTTCGGATAGTATCGAAAACCATATACATACTTTACGTAAAGTGCTAGATAAATTGAAAGAGTACGGCCTTAAATTAAAACCGGCCAAGAGCGTGTCGGGCCACGCTCAGTGTAGGGTTCCGTAGTTTCCCGTCCGTCACAATAAGTGTTCCCACTTATGAGTTTAAAGGTGGGTATCCATTAGTTTAGTTTGCGACGGGCTGTTTTCCGCAACTCCACGTCTATGCGCGTATTTTGCGTGTGGGCAGGAATAATGTGATTATTCGAGCCATGAGATCTCCCCGAAGAAGCTCAACAGTCCCTTGATGTTGCATGCAACTTCGGGGAGTGATCCCGGCGTGCCGAGATGTTTAGCCCTGTACGTAGCGACCTCCGGACATTTCAGTAGCACGTGGGCCGCCGTTTCTTTCTCTCCCATACATGCCCTGCACAGGGGACTATCTGTAACACCTATAGTAAATAAATGTTTGTTAAAGGTGCCGTGTCCTGTGATAGCACTAGTTACTATCCTGATCTGCGGCTTGTTCAGTCTCATTAGAACTTTGGTTAAGCGACTGTTTATTACAGGTAGGGCCTCCCTAGCTTGTCTACAGTCTACTAGATTTTTCCAAAGCTGAGCGTGTTGATTAGTGAAGTGTCTACGTACCATTGAACGAACGTTACCAAAGGGGATTGGTAAGATTGGTTCCGGCCCTATAGTGGCCAGAGCCGATCCTCTTCTGGCCAGTTCGTCCGCTGCATCGTTGCCTCTGGATCCACTGTGTCCCTTTATCCATTGCAGAGTCACATTGTTGTTTTTACATACCTCATTTAATCGTTGATGGCATTCATATATTAGTCCCGAGTTCACCCCATTGCAACTCAGAGCTTGTAGTACCGCCCTACTGTCTGTCAGTATTCTGATGGGGAAGTCATTAACCTTCCTAGCATCTATTGCTATGGCCGCTTGAATGATACCCATACATTCCGACTGAAAGACCGTGTTATAGGTACCCAGCGGTGTGCATATGTGAATATTGAGGTCTTCAGAGAAAGCTCCAGAACCTACACCTTCATTTGTTTTAGAACCATCGGTGAAAATTCTAAGCTCTTTTGGGCTTAATCCTTCCGGCTGGCTGTTTTCATTTAATTGTATCTTGTATTTCTTATCGAAAACAAATTGTTTAGGAATCCTATCGTATTTGGCTTGTAGGATAGGAATTTCTGAGTGAATTCTATCAATTATGCCTGTATGAGGGACACTATTCTTACTCCAAAGATTTAGGGTCTTGAGTCTGATGGCAGCTAAAGTAGCTTCTTGTTGTATATGTAGATAAAGCGGAGTTAGCTCCAGCATCGCTTCCAAGGCTGCTGTTGGCGTAGTTCTTATGCAGCCTGTGGCAGCCATACATGCCAGTCTCTGGTAGCGCTGAAGCTTCTTAATTGTGGTGGCTTCATTGGTCTTGGTCCACAATACCAGAGCGCCGTATGTGATCATGGGCCGGATTACAGTTTTGTAAAGCCACAGTATGATTTTTGGCGTCAGTCCCCATCTTTTGCCAATCATGTTTCTGCATTGTCAGAAAGTTATACTAGCTTTGTTGATTTTGTTTTCTATTTGTTTATTCCTGTTAAGTTTGCTGTCCAAGGTAAGACCTAAATATTTTACCTCAGAGGATAGCTGGAGTTTTGTGCTGAAAAGACTTGGAAGATGATAGTTATTCAGCATTCGTTTTTGTGTGAACATTACTAAAACCGTTTTATTTGGGTTGACGGTTAAGTCGTATTCCCTGCACCATCTCTCCACTATACGGAGAGCCGCTTGGGTCAGGTCGCACACTATGCTAGCTGTCTTTCCCGAGACCAGTATAGTCAGGTCATCAGCATAACCTACTGTATAAAAGTGATTAGTATTTAATTTGCTGATGAGTTCATTAATGACCATATTCCGCAGGAGAGGTGAGAGGGACCCCACCCTGCGGGCAACCTTTCTTAATTAGGATTGGTTGAGATTCACCAGCAATCTTTATTATTCGTGTACTGAGCATGCAAACTATCCAGTCGATCAGTACCGATTCAACTTTATGTCTACTGAGTGCACCTGTTATGCTGGAGAAGTTTGTTCTGTCAAAAGCACCTTCTATATCTATGAAGGAACCTAGACATATTTCTTTGTTTTGGATGGCCCCTTCAATCTTTGTTTTTATGTTACCTGTATTACCTGATGAAGTGCCGATTCTGTTGATTTACCTAGAGTGTAGGCGTGTTGCTTGTCGTGTAGTGGTAAGTTCATTAGCGCCGACCCCCTTAATTCCCTTTCACACATCCTCTCCATCGTCTTTAGGAGAAAGGATGTGAGGCTAATGGGCCTGTAGGATTTAGGGTCAGTGTAATCGCTCTTACCTGGTTTGGGTATAAATGTGATTTTCACTTCCCTCCATCCCCTAGGAACATATTTTAGAGCCAGACAGGCTCTCATTATGGCAACAAGTCTGACTATTAGGGCTTTACCCCCCCACTGTAGGAGTGCCGGGAATATGCCGTCAGGTCCTGCCGCCTTATAGGGGAGGAAACTGTGAATGGCCCAATGGATTTTGTCCATCGTTACCACTCTCTGTGCTAAATTCCAGTCTTCTACTGTTGGTGTCAGTATGTCGTCATGCCGGTTTGCCTCCTGGGTTAAGCAGCAACCTGGGAAGTGCGTTTTAATTAGGATGCGTTGGGCTTCATCCGGCGATGTTGAGTAGCTACCGTCGGGTTTCTTTAGAGACATGGATCCCGACGTGTTCTGTTTAGCTAGAATATTCCTTATCCTATTTGCTTGTTTGCAGGTTTCTATGTTGCCACAGAATTTACGCCACCCAGTCGAGCGTCGATACCTGATACATTTTTTGTATTCAGACTTAGCTTTCTTATATAGTAGCCAGTCTTCATCCATTGAGGTATTCATGGCCCTGTTTAGGGCTTTTCTTACCTTCTTACGTTTCCTATCGAGTTCTACACCCCACCACTGTTGCTTTACCTCGGAATGCCTTGGTGAAGTGATTTCTGGACATGATTCATGGTAGCTATCTATCATGGCCTTAGTAACAGCTGCTACTTGTTCTTCTAGGAGCGACTGATCTGCTATAGTATTTATCCCCTCAGAACCCGCGAGCGAAGACGTCAACCTATTTAGGTATTTTGTTTTATCCGTCTTGCGGGGATTTCTCCATGGTGGTGTAGAGGGGATATCGACCTGTAGTGCGAAGCAGATCCATCTATGGTCTGAGCATGAGGCTTCTTTCGACACATGCCATCCCGTAATTAGTTTGGCTGCTCCTTCTGTTGCAAGTGTGAGGTCGATTATAGTGCGACAGCGTTTGTTTATGAAAGTAGGTTCAGAACCTATGTTTAAAATGGTTAGGTTAGTACTAAATAAATATTCAACTAAAACCTTACCTCGTTCATTAGGTTTTTCCATTCCCCAAAGGGGATGATGTGCGTTGGAGTCCGTCCCGATCACAACCTCTAGTCCGGTCCTCTCGCAAAAGTTCACCAGCCTGCCGAGGTCATGAGGGGGGAGGAGTGTCTTCCTCCGGCATGTAGACCGAGGCGACGACTAAACTTCTCTCCTGTGTGTATTGTATTGCCACGGCATATATGTCTCTAGAACAGAAATCTGTTAATGGTTGTGCACAGATATCTTTAGTAGTGTAGATACACGCTCTAGCCTTGTCGTGTTCAGAGCTGTAGAATAGCTTACCTTTTAGGTTGTTTAGGCCTTTAATTTTACCAGCCCCAACCCACGGCTCCTGGATTAAGGCTATGGCAGTCCTTTGAACCTCCAACCACTTGCGTAATTGAGCCGACGCAGTTTCGCTGTGGTGGAGGTTGGCCTGCACTAGGCTAGTTTTGGACGAAGGGCACGCCATCATTGATCGCGTCCTCCCCGTCCCCGCCCAAAAATAGGCCTGCCAGAAGATCACGGGTCTCTTCGTCAGCCACCAAGTCGGAAGTGGTCGGCAAAATGCAGTCCTCTTCGTCACTCAGTGAGCTGCCGCTGAGCCCGATCTCCACTGGGGGCTTTGGCTCAGTTGTGCAGGCCGTTTTTTCACTGGACTTGGCCTCCAGTGATTCCGCTGTATCGGTAACCGTGGCTCCGGTATCCATTACTTCCGGGCTGTTTTCTACCTCTTTGCTCGGTGGAGTATCAAAGAATTTACCTCCACGACCCTGGAATTTTACGTATACCGCCCCGCATACGCATGCGAGACGGCGTCCGGCCTTCATCAGGGTCGGGATGTGATCCTCCGGCACCGAAACAACGAGGAACCACCCGTCCGTCTGCTTATCAGCCTTGAGTAACAGCCAGTCCCTGATGTTAACCCAGCGGTTCTGGTACGCCAGCACGCGACCAATGTCACGTGAGTCTTTCCAGGCTCCTTGGGCATCAGGGATTAGGATACCACATTTGACTCTTTGTGGTATCTCTGACTGTTTTTTTATAGTCAGCAAGGTGTTGGATTTAAGATCGAGAGTAGCAATATTCCCCTTCAACCAGTCCAGAGCCTTCTGATCGTCGCACCACAGTTTCAGGACACCCTCCGTATATACGGGTTTGCCCCTAAAAACTGGGCCCGACGCATCAGGGTCCTGGCTACTCCACGCCTCGCTGATTATCTTCCTCTGTATTGCTACGAGGATGTCGTCTGCTACTTCCTTCGTAATGTGACCTGAACGCGCACACGTTAAGGCCACACCCAAATCTGCTCTAGCAGCGGAAGCGTAGCTCGTTCTTGCAGCCTTTGGTTGCTGTCCGAGTCGCACTTTTTTGTGTTCCCCTCTAGGCGAGGTGGACTCTTCCAGCATCCTTTTGGCTGCTCTTTCCTTCTTCCCAGGACGCTTGGCCACTCGCTGCTTCCTGGCGGATATCCTAGAACTGGTTCCCGCGGCCGCGACTTCCACTTGGTCTGGATTTTTATCCTTTCCAGCTTCAGTGCGGCTACTGGTTCCAGCTCCAAGCACTCCAGTCGCAGTAGCTTGCCCAGCCTCCTTGGTTTTAGTTTCGGAAGCAGCCAATGCGGCTCGTTCTCTTCGGCCTTTTTCCCGCTGCTTCTTGTTCTTCTTTTTGGCCTTTCCACTACTGCCTGCAGGGATAGACCCTCCTGATGGTCAGTCAGGTCGGCAAGTCACCTTTTTGGGTGCCTTGCCTTTCCCCTTACGGCTCACCACTTGCCAGGCAGCAGAGAAAAGGTCGTCGGTTCGTATTGGCTCCGCAGTTTTGTCACTCGCGGGCTCTTGTTCTTTTTTCCCCTCCAGCTCCTTGGAACTGGTTTTGGAAACGTTCAGCGAGGTAGTTGTCCCTTTGATGGGGGCACCTGCGCTGGACGGTACTGTCCGTGGAACCGTCGGTTTAGTGACGGTTCCCCCTTGTTCATTGGTGTCTCTGGTAAGCACCTCTGACACCTCTCCCTCTTTCTTATTGGGCCTTAAATTGTCCATAATATTTTGTTCTTTAAAATTCATCCCCCCGGCTTCCCACCCTCCATGGAGCCCGCACCTTTGGGAACGCCCTATTTCAGGCGTTAGGATTACCGGGAGAATATAGGGACGCGAAGTTGGCTCACAGCGCGACATCGGGAGCTCGATCCAGCTGGTAGATGGGGCTGACAAGGCCCATCCCCACCACCCGAATAAACTATCACTTGCTCCGTCAGCATGGCCTTTACCACCACCCAGCCCCCTTTTTCAGGAAAACTAGGCAGCCCCCACATCCCTCGCCTGCGACCCTCTGACGGGGCGCTTGGCCATTTCCCTATCTGTGGCTAGCAGATAGGGCCACCGTTTAGCTTGAAATCCGGACCAAAGAGGGCGTGTTGCCTCTCGCCACTATATACCCCAGCGACGATTAGCTCAACCCTCCAGGACTCCTTCATCCCCGCGTACGGCGCTCGACTGCGCAGTTCCTAGCGCAGGTGGGTGTGTTAGTCCACGGGTACACCCACTCTCTCCGGCGGAACTGTCCCCTCCTCCTTTCTCATCCGTGCTTGGGACCGGCAATGGCGGAGTTAAATGGGTATCCATTATGTTCGAGGTGGTTATGTAATAAATAAGGAGGGAATCCACCCCGATCCTGACAAGATAGTATCGATTCTGTTGATGTCACCACCCAAAGATATTTCGGAACTTCGGTCATTTTTAGGAATGGTAAATTTTTATAGCCGTTTCGTGACCAATTTGAGTACCATTTTACAGCCACTTTACGAACTACTAAAAAAAATACTCGACATGGAAATGGGGTAGATTAGAACAGCAGGCTTTCACTGTAGTTAGACGTTTGAGTGACGCGGTCGCGCTGAGCCACTACGAGCCGGGCGCGCCGCTAGTGGTGACGTGTGTAGCCAGCGCGCGCGGGCTCGGCACCGTGCTGGCGCAGCGCGACGCGGCCGGCCGCGAGCGCCCCCTCATGTGCGTGTCGCGCGCGCTCACCGCCGCGGAATGCAACTACAGTCAGATACAAAAAGAGGCGTTAGCTATTGTATTTGCTGTGAAAAAGTTTCACCAGTATATTTACGGGCGACGGTTTACATTGCGGACGGATCATAAACCGTTAGTCACAATATTCGGTCCACACCAAGATATTCCTAGCATGACGGCCAGTAGATTACAGAGATGGGCTTTAATATTAACAGCTTACGATTTCGATATCGAATACGTCTCAACTAATGATAATGTGGCGGATGCATTGTCGCGAATGATTTCTACCCATAAAGAGAGTTGGTCGGAGGAAAATCGAGAATTTCCGGAACAAACTTATTTACATTTCGCGTCAGAGGCCTTATTAATAGACAATAATAGTTTAAAGCGGGAAACCGCGAGGGACGCGATACTCGGGCGGGTCCTCGGTTATATACGGGACGGCTGGCCGCAAGATATCGAAATAAAAGATATCAAACCATACTTTCACAGGAAGAAAGAGTTATACGAGGAACTGGGGTGCGTCATGTGGGGTCACAGAGTAGTGGTACCTTCTAGTTGCAGGGAGAAAGTTCTCGCGGAGTTACATGAGGCTCACATGGAGATCACTAAGACGAAACGGTTCTAGCTACGTGTGGTGGCCGGGGATCGACGAGGCGGTGGAGGCCGTGTGTCCGGCCTGCTCGGTGTGCGCGCGCGTGTCGGACGCACCGGAGCGACACGAGCCGCGCCCGTGGCTGTGGCCAGAACGCCCGTGGTCGCGACTGCATCTCGATTTTTTAGGGCCGATAGGGGGCGCTAGTTACTTAGTCACCGTGGACGCTCATTCCAAATGGGTCGAAGTCACTGCTATGAGATCCATTTCGGCAAAAAAAATTAATAAGCAAATTAAGGGAAATGTGGGCTAAATTCGGTCTGCCAAGACAGATAGTGAGTGACAACTTTTTATTTCTTAAGGATAACGGTATAGAACCCATATTTTCAGCACCCTATCCGGTTGCGTTGCGTTGTTGTTAGTTATTTAGTTGCGTGCTATCACCAACCCTGTTTCTACTGCATATCAATGATACGTTGCAAACTGGTACTTGCGATGCGGACGACAGTACTAGTCATGCTCTGTACACCGACCGTGCCAATAATTCGAGGAATAATGTCAACTGAGGCAAACTTGTGTCTGAGGTCGGGACTCTATTGAATAAAGTTTCGGACTGGGGGCGGCTAAATCTAGTCCAGTTCAATCCCCAGAAGACACACATTTTCACGTTTACTGCTAAAAAGAACTCCTTTGTCGTATCTCCTCAGTTCCAAGGCATTTCTCTTGTTGCCTCAGCCAGTATCAGAATCCTTGGATCCACCATATCGAATGACGTGCAGTTTCGTGGTCACTGGAAGAGAAGACTAAAAAGGCATCTAAAAGCTTGGCGTGCTCACCAAAACGGAACAGTATTTCATGTCAACACACCCCCAGCAACTTTACAAGGCGCAGGTTCAGCTGCACATGGAATGCTGTTCCCATCCCTGGGTTGGGGCTCCTCAGAGCCAGCTCCTTCCATTTGATCGCATTCAGCGCGGATCTGTTCGAATAGTTGGTAACCGAGCTCATCGCAAATCGCAACAAAACTCGCGAATCATCCATACCATCTGGATGACTGGCGGTCCACCACTGTGCGATTTAAAATAGCACTTTTAAAAAAGCATTTTATTAGCACTCAATTCCTTGCTATTTTATTTATCGTATATCTATTATCATCACTACTTTATTAGCGATACGTTTTGCCAGCCACACAAATTTCAGTAGTTCGTTGTGGTGAAAATTATAGAGCACCTAATTCTTAAGCTTGACACCCAAATGGCATCTAAAAGCCCCTAATTTTGGCTTTTTCTAAATGCATATTACTGACTCTGCATTGCTAGCGAAACACAACTTGAGAAGTTAAATAGAGATATTACATGACCGTGAAGTGGTCATGTAACAATATCTGGTACCTTATGTGTTGTCGTACCATCGCTGTCGCAGGAGGCGACGGAGGGATACAAACTAGAAGTTTGACAGCAGCGTCTTCCCAATGAAAAAAACTTCGGCTTCTAACCTCCCTACCAAGTTTGGAACTCCTCCTTATACGGCATTCTATGAGTATCTATCTAGAGTACATATAGACTAAAAGCAGAACAAATGTTTTTATCTCAGGTTTTTAATTTAAAGTTTACTCTTTAACTTTTCTCTCAACTTTTCTAATTACAAATATTACTTAAATCTTTCTTGTTTTGTGTGACTTCCGTTTCATATTACTTTACTGCTATTAAATCATTGGCAAATATTCAGGTATGAATTGAAAAGAATATTAAGTGCTTAGTTAGTTAATCAATGCTTAAAATCAATACATGTTTTAAAAACTATTGTTTTCAACAAAATGAGTAAATTAAATTTTAATTACCTTTTAGACATTCTGTTTAAATCACAAAGTTTCTAAACACCTGTGATAGAAATCAACTTAATGAAAACTCTATATTTTTAAATAACTTCAAAAGTTAGCTTTATAGTCGACGTGTATGTTTTTATATGTTTAACCCATGTGGTCATTGTTCTTTTTTTAATTTTACATGTATTGTTAAATTGTTTGTACTGTTAACTCGTTACTGACCCAACATCTTTAATCATGTCGTATACATATATTTTAGAGTACCAGTCGGATTGCAATTTTGCCCTTATTGTATACACGTAGTTAATGTTTTGATGTTATTCTGTTTTAAATAGATAAATAAATAAAAAAGAACTCCCTGATACTCTTTGGTAATATAACGTTTAAACGTGTTTTGTAATTGTGGTTTAAATAATAATCATTTTACAGGTCTTATGGGGATATTTTACAATATTTTTCAACAATATAATAAATTTTAAATTTACATTTATAAAAAGAAACACATTTTCTACTAAAAATATAACATAATACCACATCTCTACTAAAAAAGGGGAAACATGACACCAAAGATAATTTGCAGTTTGTTCCGAAACGGTGTATTTCGATAAGATAATAGAATTTATCTAAAATTAATTCACAAATAAAGATTGATTGCCAAGAACGATGACTGCTTTGTCTTGCTGAATGACTAGTGAACAGTGAGCGAGAAATTCTATATTGGGAATCGTAAAGATGCTACGAGTATATTTGAATCGGGAATAACATTAGTACTCTTCTTTTTGTTCATCAGGTCGTATCATAGACTTTCCTGTTCAAGCACAGATCTCGTAGCATTGTATAATTAGATTTGACTTAATCGCCACGCTACGCAGGCGGATAGACGTCGCAGTTGTTTCGGATCTTTGACGTTGTTGTCTCTTTACAATTTTGGGTATCCTGAAATCATTGCTTCATAATATGAAATTATTTTTTATTTTTAGTTATTTGAAGTCAATTTTACTTTTTATTAAAAGTTTTGTTACTTCATTGTTTACCCACTTGACTCAGTACATCACAATCTCAATGTCTTCTAAGGTCAAGTTTTTAAAGGAGTTTTTCTCCCATTTTGAATGGAACCACCCCTGAGAGTATTATTATTTATAGTATATTTCGTTATTTATATATACTATTTGTAAAAAAAATAATCATCAAACTCTGTTTATAATTGATGAAGATATCGTGTAACATACCGATAATGATTTAACATACTGATCCGAAGTAGTTTGGATCTTTGGTACTTAGCAGCTTGGATATTTTTTGCATATACAAAAGTTGATGTGAAGACAAGAACGAACAGTAACTCAAAAAACGGTTTTTTTGGTTTTTTGAATCCATTTTGCATAACAACGTCCAATTTATGAAGATATCATGTAACATACATTCAAAAATGCAGTATGAGTAGGTTTTCAACAAAATAAATAAATAAATCATATGTTAAAGTTTCTTAACTATTCTCCTGTGATAGAGCTTGGTGTTCCGCGTGATGCAGCATCCGCTGGTGCCAGAGTTCGAGCAGTGTGTATCGTTCGGCGCGTTCTCTAACGCGGCGCAGGAGATAGCGTACAACGTGGCTCGTCTGTGCGCGATGTACTTCGTGCCTCTACTGATCATCTCCGCGTGTTACATCTGCATCTTCTGCAGGATTTGACGCTGCAGTAACGATCTTGATGGTAATTCAAAGTTTTTTTAAATGAAATATTTTTTAAATCCCGTGACAAAACAGCAACCAACATGAATCAAAGAAGGCCATATACGTTATCACCGCGGGGTATTAAGATGAAATACTTCAAAACCTTTAATTATACTGGTTCTACTTAGTTATCAGTCCAAAATACAGGAGATAATGTACTTATTGTGTAGCATTCGCGTAGAAATAGTTTTCTGTATCAATAAATTGTTCCGATAGTTATTTACCCAAAATGGCGGACGGTAATGATGTTGCTAAAATTATTATACCGACAAATAATAATTTTTCTCTTTAAAACCTTTGTAGCTGTGCTATTGGGATAATGAAGCATCTAATAAATTACTGTATTTACTTATACGTGGAGCACGTATTCCTAAATTTGATAAATGTATTTAATATTTTAGCCTCCTAGTGACAGTAAGCCTGGCTCAAATAGACGATGTTTGTTCCAATTTATTATCGTTTTTAACCTCCGACGATGTTATACGTTTTAAGTGTATATATTTGTATGAGTATGACATGATAGTCCCTGCACGGAGGATCCGATTTTGATTAAGTTGTTGTTTTAAAGGTGTCTTAATCGAGAGTGTTCTTAGCTATGTACCAATAAAATCTATTTAGCTATTTGAAGATCATCAGCTCTTTGTGTTTGTTTTTTTTATATTAATATTATAGCAAAGAGACAAAATGGAAGTAAACGATGCTGTGGAAGGATTTCAAAAGGTAGAAACCTACTGTGAGCAATTCGTTATTATAGCTTCCATTTATCCACCACTGTAGTGTTGGGGTTAAAACTTCGGAAACTAAATTAAAAAAATTTCTAAAGTCACCGACATAGAAATATAAAAATAATAATAAGAAATCAAATAAAAAACAACTTAATTTCATAGAATTCATTTAAACTAAGTAAAGATAATTGAACTTCAAAGTTGATGATAAGACTTTTCTGCCTAGCAGCCCGTCTGAGTAGGTTCAACTCTTTTATCTATTTCTGTCGGCAAATAGCAATGCTTACACTGCTGTGTTGCGGTCTAAATTTAATAGTCAGTATAGTTACAGAATATGAGGCATTCCATCTTAGTCCTTGGAGATGACAACACATTTGCTGAAGTAGGCTGCAGGTTTCCATGAACTGCAGAAGCCACTTACCATGAAAGTTCCTTTGTCACTAAAGATTTATAAAAAGAAAAATAACTCGGCGACTAGCCAATTAAGAAAATTGCAACTGATAAAAATATTTTTAATTTTAATTCCAAAATAATATCACAGATCCTTCATTTTATCCAAGGGATAAGGCCTTTCAAAGGGATATATTGTTAAAATAATTTAATTTGCTTTATACCTTTAAGCATGATCTGGAGCTTGTAAATAAAGAAAAATTTATTCACTCGTGATGTAATATAGGAAGTGAAATTGAACAAGTGTTGGGACTATGATATTTATTCCTTTTTTATTTATAAACGCTTTTATGCCCGCTCGGTGGAGTTTGTTTGTGGTTGTAACGCTGCAGGGTCACTGGTTTGAATCTCAAGGAACTTTGTTTATATGACCTACAAATAATTGTTCCGGAACTGAATGCGTACATTTATGTATATTTGTATCTAAAAATCCTCCATGATCCAGTACAAAATCCTATCGTCGAGGACCATATCTCATGATATTTATTTTTTTACGTCTCAGATAATCAATGAAAGACAGACAAAGTGCTGCGCTTATTCTGAGTGAAGTCAAAATCAAGCAAAAAAAAAACCATGTTCCAATGATTGTAAGAACACGCAACCACACACACGTGCATCTAAAATTATTTGCAACGAACAATATAGTTCTAGGTGCATGCACAGAATGTCAAAGAAAAAGGAAGAGCGATGTGTGCGTAAGTGCGTATCAAGAAACTGAACAGTTCGATGTCGCTCTGTCTATCATTCTTTGAGGCAGTCCTATGTGCTGCTGATTTGTTTTTAAAGGAAAAAATTAGAATGAAGAGACAATCGAAGTTCCACTTGATGGTTAGTGGGTATTACAGCCCATGGACTACTTCAAACAAAGAGCGCTACTTAAGCATTGTCAAGATATACCTATAAGATGGAACGTCTCATAACCCGTATTTATACTGACTCTGAGAGCCGTGGTAGCTCAGTGGTTAACGCTCGCTGTAAATATAACAGAACGCGAGTAACCCGGGTTCGATCCCCGCCGGCACCAATGAAATTGTTAATTGCAATTTTAAGTGCTGATTTACCACGTGCTCGGCGGTGAAGGAAAACATCGTGAGGAAACCTGCATGTCTGAGGAATAAGAAAAAATATTTCGAAGACATGTGAAATTCATCAACACGCCTTTATGTAGCGCGGCGGACACTTCCTTGCCCTAAAACCTCTCAGAAATGAGGGGAGGCCTGAGCCCAGCAGTGGGACGTATATAGGCTGTAACTTTAATTTACTTTACTTTATACTGACTCTATGCCCTCCAGGCCAGTACACAGTAGTGCACGCACTGTTATTTGGCAGCAGAAAAGAGTTCCAGGAAATAAATTAAGAAGTAAAAAAAAAATTACAGTATAATTACAGCATAGTCTAACCACTACTAACAATCGGTCATCGAAGGCATCTAGACGGGACAATCTTGCGGTGCGGTGCGGTGCGGGCGAGACGCGGACGTAAAGTTCCCGAGCGGCTGTTAGTAGCTCGGGAACTGTCCGCTAGGGTTGTGTCGTCACGCAAATAAATTAAAATACTTCACATTTCATGTGCGGTAAAAAACTTCAATTTCAACGTGTATTTAAGTAAAAAATATAGTGTTTAATAAGTTGCTATTACTTAATAATACGTTATAAACGTGAGCCGTGGTAGCTCAGACGGTTAACGCTCGCTGTAAATATAACAGAACGCGAGTAACCCGGGTTCGATCCCCGCCGGCACCAATGAAATTGTTAATTGCAATTTTAAGTGCTGATTTACCTCGTGCTTGGCGGTGAAGGAAAACATCGCGAGGAAACCTGCATGTCTGAGGAATAAGAAAAAAAATATTTCGAAGACATGTGAAGTTCGCCAACACGCATTGGGGCAGCGCGGCAGACACTTCCTTGTCCTAAAACCCTCTCAGAAATGAGAGGAGGCCTGTGCCCAGCAGTGGGACGTATATAGGCTGTAACTTTACTTTACTTTACTTTTACGTTATAAACAGTTGACAGTTGACAATTTTATACAATTTTTTTTAAACTCTGCTTATTATAACCTAGTATATTTATTATGTGAACCAAGATTTATTTTGCTACGCACCGAAAGAGACAGTGAACCATAACACAAAAAAAAAAGACGCAAAAAAAAAGAAAACAAATTGTCTGATTAAGTTATATAATTTGTTCATACGTGGAATTATATTTCTAATGCCTTTTTTTATTCCTTCCCGTTCTGAGAACCCCAGCAATTTATTGTTTATGTCTGCTTTTCCGACAACACCAAACGCGATGACTGACTGCATTTTCTTCTTAGGCTGTGATTACAGACCGTGAAGTATTCCATTTCAGTCCGCAGTGATGACACTGTAGCCGTCTTTATTTGAAGATGGCTGCTGGTATTTATGAACTGTGGAAGCCACTTACCATCAGGTGGATTGTAAGTTTCTTTGTCGCTAAATTTTTATAACAAGAAACTAACCAGTGCATTATTTTATAGAAAACTGCATACACAAAAATGAGAGCAATTTTGGCGTCCGTTTGCGGCGTTCTGACCACCGGTCAGAACTAAGTTGGAGCAAGCAAAACGCCGTACTTTGCGCATGACCGTCATCATCATTAGTGTTTGCATTCTGCTGGCTATGGTAATGTGGTAAAACTTAACTTTAAATTATATCTCCTTTTTATTAGCCGTAGCAGTCTACTGCATGATTTTTATATCAACTATATTAGATTGGTATTGGAGTACCAGACTGAATACGCCGTGGTATGCGAGCAACCTGTGTTCGATCTTCGATGTCTGGCGGCATCAAAGAAATAGTCAATTACAATTTTATCTGCTGATTTACCACGTGCTCGGCGATGAAGGTACCTGAAAATCACGAGGAAACCTAAGGAATTCATTATTCCAAGGGTTGAAGTCCGCTAGGGCAGTGCCGCGGACTAATTGCTTCATATCCCTCTCAGAACATGGGGATACATGTACTCATTACAGTGAGGAATTTATAGGCTCTATAGTTTAACTTCCATTTACAAGTAAGTGGGAAGCAGACTCCTGGAGTACTTAAACTTGAAACTTTTAGACTAAAGTCTGTTATCTAAAATGTCCCACACGTTAATCTGCTTAGCATACTTCCTAATTACCATCCACTGCTTAACATAGGACTTCCTCATAAATTTCCTCAAAAAAAAAACCTTTGCAATATGTAGTTGCCACGCTCGGCTAGAGGGTTGATAACCGCAGTTTTTCATTTTTAGTCGTAATTGGAAAAACTCTGCTGCCAATATTCTCATGTGCTTTCCTCTGTCGCCACTTACGACGTCACGGGATGATATAGGGAAGTGGATATTCTTACACCACCACTACGCGGTAAACTCCCTAATTACTGAGTAGGTAATGAAAAAGGTCTTTGTCCGACTTGGTAAGTCCAACTTCGACCGAGGGGTCAATCGACGAACAACTCGGTTGGCTGTAGCTATTAAGGCCCCTACCAGATGGAGTGACGACCTGGTAGGAGAAGCCGGAAGTCGATGTATGCAGGTTGCTCAGGACCATGCTTTATGGCATTCATTGGTTGAGACCAATGTTCAGTAGTGGACATTTGCAGGGCTGTGATAATGATGATTTTGAATGAAAAGCGAATGAAGTTACTGATTACGGTTACACCGCACCCGTAATTGGTAACTCTTTCTTCTTCTTTGATTAAAGTGTGATTATTTTACCATTTTGAGTGGAATAAGGAATATCACAATCATATTGTCGTCTAAGTAATTACATTAAAAACATCAAACCCTATTTTACCACCTTTAGTGTTAGAATTTCTCCCCTAATCTCGGAATTTAACCTACATTATAAATAAATAATTATCACAATCGGTTTCAAATAGACGAAGATATAACGTAGCATACATACAAAAAGAATATATAGACGAATTGATAGCAACACACCTTTTCTTGAAGTCTGTTAAATATCATTTAAGAATAATATTCGCTCTCAATGTGACAATATATGTGAAGGAACACTAAAAATAACCTTTCGTCGTATTTTTTTTTTAAGATTAATTGCTCATGACTTCAAATAAAAATCCAAGGTACACGGTAAACCGCAGTTCAGCATCACGCGTATCGCCGCAACTTCAGGACCCGTTGTTTGCGATGGCAGTTTCCAACTCCTGCATGAACCCTATGGTTTACGGCTCCTACGCTCTACGCTCCAATGAAACCGTTCAGAAGCTGCTGAAGAAAACATGTTGTTGGCCAACTTCTTCCACAACGAACACTGGTACCCAAACATCATTATTCATTGCATTAACAAAGCATTTAAAACTACGTTACACTTTGAATCTCAATGAAATTCAAACGAAATTACAAAATTAAAACAATTAACATTTAGGTTATTTATAACAGAAAATTAAAATTATTTCATTCAGTTTTCATCATTTCATTATCGTCATTTCTGCGTGTCATTTTTGCGTGAAATGTGAATAAGCTTGTATTTTAGTAAAAATATAATATATCTTTTAACACGTAACTGCAAAATAACAAATAACTTATTTTTATCTGCAGGCAACACTGGATTCACTTCACATAAAAACAAATTCCGTAATATCAACAACCCGGCAATAAAATCGAATGAAGTAAGAACGCATTAATATACGTAATATCAATTTCCAGTTACCGCCATCCCATTTCATACGGGAGGTGTCTTAAAATTCTCATATTTCATTCATTACTTTTCAATAACACATTTTGTGTCTGTTATCTAATATATTTTTTAAATAATATTTGTTTAAAAAATAACTACGGACTCAAAAGTTTTAATCTAAATAGCACTTCAATTCAACTCATCTCTGCATCATTGTTTGAGTAGTCATCATCGATAATATCATCATCACTGCGGCTTTCCCTCTTAAAATAGAACATGGATTTATGTAGGTGTATAAAATATTCCACCAACTGTTGTGTTTATAATAAACCAAATTTATCATCGTCTTCATTTTACTTTGAAAGGAATCCCTAAACGCATTAAGTCCGACAGTTGTGCACTTTATGTGCAATAAAGATTTAAAATGTATAAATAAATATCTCCATTGTCAGTATTTATTTTTGAATCTTTTGACATCGGTAATTTCCTTTTTGCAATTAAAACAAAACTGCGACTTCAATAGATTTGGTAATACTAAAACTCAGTTACATAAAGAAAAAATAAAAAAACGTTATTAATACGCAAATTAACTTTCTTTGCAAGCCGTTGCTTTCAAGTGACAGTTGACAGATAGAGGTCATAGACGTTACTATTCCTAATTGAATCGCATTGTATATTGTATACCAAATTCCTAAACAGAATGTCAACTCGCAAAAGCGAATGTCAACTCGCAAAAGCGAACTCGAAAAGCGACGTCGCGACGACAGTCACTCTCAGGTTGCCCGTGCCATGTTTATGGTGCCGATCTATGCAAAATGAACTGACTATGTAGTCAGTTCATTTTGCAAATGAACGGACACAGTTCATTAAACATATAATTAAAAAAGCTGAAGGTACTCCGGGTTTAACAATGACATCGGGACGTCAGTCATCTCAGTCCCCCGTGACCATGGGTGCTGGAAAGCGCCCGAAACGTCGGGAATTAAAAATAAAAAGTAAAAATAAACGCGATAAAATCCGTAAAAGTAGTTTTAATCATGTGCAATGTTCGCGTAAATATAAGAAATCATTATATTATCCAAACAATTGAAAAATCGGTCCTTAAAGAATTAGGGCGACAAACGAGCACACAGCTCATCTGATGCTAATTGCATACTATGGTCCATAGACACCTACATCTATACTGGTTTAAGAAAGACTAAGATAGTATGCCTCGTTATCAATGAAAAGGGTATCTTTTATACACTTACCATTCGAAACATAGCAGCATAAGCTGCTACTTTACGCTGGTACTCTGTGAGAGTGTGGTTCCCCTCCGGTCGAGCCCACCCATTTGCGGAACCATAATATAGTAGTGGCTCCACCACGTTAAATACTATGTGATATGTTTTATATTAGGTGATAAGAATCCTTTTCTGCTTAAGAGTCCGTCGGGGTCAGTAGCAAGCAGCTGTACTTGCACTGCTCTGTAGCAGTCTGAAGCGTATAGAGAACCAGTATAATTACAGACTGTAATACTGTTACGAGCTTGAGGTTCGTGACAATAAAAATTGCCGATAGAATTACCAATATTAACACTTTAATTCACTTTACACTAATTAAACTTAAAACACTAATAATTAATCACACTGATTCACTTTATTCCGCTCCGAAGCTTCGCTTGTCTCGCCAAATTCAATACTTTCCCGATCGCATCTTGCAGCGCCTATAAATACACATTAGCACCGAAACATCCAGAACATTCGCGCACCAATCGACAAGGCATCGAAAGTTCGAGTGTCTGCTTCTAGAAGCTTAGTTATTCGTTTCGACACCAGATAGCGCTGTCGGTTGAAAGATTAGTGATGTCATTTTCTGGAAAGCTCCCCCCGCTCTCGTCCCTGACACTTCATGACGTCAACTTAGGCGCGCAACAATACATTTCATCTTAGCCCTTAAAGGTGGCAACGCTTCAGCACCATTCTTTGTTAGCAGTTGGTTGCAATTGTCTATGGTCTGCAGTAGCCACTTACTATCAGGTGGACTGGGTCTGAAGCGTATAGAGAACCAGTTTAATTACAGACTGTAAGACATTTCATCTTATCTTTTAAAGGTGGCAACGCATCAGCACCATTCTTTGTTTGTAGTTGGCTGCAATTATCCATGGTCTGCAGTAGCCACTTACCATCAGGTGGACTGTAAGCTCATTTGTGACTTTAATTTCATAAAATATCTCCGATCGTGACGGGGTAACTATGCACTGCTGCAGTCCACAATCTTAATTAGTCTTCAGGGGTGTAAAAGTATCTGTATTTTCATTTTTAATCCAGGATAGATGTCTATGGGCCACGGTATCCACTCATCACTTCAGGTCGACTGTGGGCTCATCTGTGTACCTTAATTCAATAAAAACATTAATGAATGCATATTTCACTGTTTAGTTTCTACGGTCTGTGGACAATGAGTATTGATGTGGCATTCACCAATCTGTAGTCGTATTTGAGGGCACTGGAGTGTTTTTGTAGCGTTTTTCAGGCCAAAAATAATTATTTATAATAGATTCATTGTTAGATTTTGATACTTTAAACTAAAATATAGTTACTACGTAGTATTTAATACAATAGTTATTTAAACCATTTTGAACAATATCCCCTCGTATGTCCAAACGCCATATTTTGGCGTCTCAAATAAATATGCGCATCTGTCAAACGTTAATATGGTGTCGAGAGTATAGCAAACTATTTGTAACATATATATGATATATATAACATACATATATATAATATATATATATATATATATATTACTTAGTATACTTGTTATATACTTACCTAGTACTTCGGAAAATGCTCGACAGATGCGCCATATTGGCCAAAATTACCCCGACAGTCGAGTGGATAGAGTTATTAATACAGTTATCTAAAATTTTATATAATCTCGGTATAACGTTTGGTACATTGAATAATTTTAAATAAGGTTAATGTGATTTTGCATTATCGTGTATTGGTAGTGTAAAAAAATTTACTATTCGGTATTAACTCGCATGTGCCGTCAAGAGGCATCAAAGTCAAATTTAAAGAGGAGATGGACAATAATATCATGATTGTCCCCTACAAGATAAGTCATTAACATAGATTAAGAACAGGAATGGTCCAAGAATTGAGATTGATACTACTGAATATGCAGGCAAAAGGTTTAAAATTGCGAAAATTATTTAGTAATAGCCCCTAGGAAGAGGTGAGAGCCGCCGTAGCCCCGAGTCTAAGCGATCGCTGTAAATTTTACAGTACACGAGTAACCCGGTTCGATCCCTGCCATATTTGCTGATGATACATCCTTCAATTTTCAAACTAAAACGGCAGTTAATTAATTTTGAAAATGTAAGTAATGCTATTTTGAAATTAGTTCATTGGTTTAACGCCAATATATTGCTCTTAAACGAATTACAGTCCGTGAAGAATTCCGTCTTAGTCCTCAGAGCTGACAACTGTAGGTTTTTTTTGAAGTTGGCTCAAGATTCCCATGGACTGCAATAACCGCATAGGTTCTTATGTTGTTCTTAAAAATGGTCCAGTTTTGGAGGAGGAAATGTAGGAGGAGATGACGATTTCGTTAATTTTACATGGGTTATATTCAGCCTGAGTTTCAGTTGACTTCCTCGTACACGGGCACAGGACGGCAGAAATAAATCTATGAAATACCTATTTTTCAAATTGCTTGCCGCCCGCAATGCCTCTTCTGATATGATCCAAATAAAAAATCGTATTAACACAAAACATACTCATGTTTTCGGGGGATTTTTCAGAAATAGCAAAATCTGACTCCAGGAACTACTAAAGGTGAATATGTGTTAAAACTTAAACCCGTTATATCCATTACAAGCTTACTGCTGCACATAGGCCTGCTCCATAGATTCCTCTTAGGAGATATTTAGCATAGCTGCCACGCTAGGCAGAGACCACACAGTCCACCTGATGGTAAATAGATACTTTGACGTATAAACACCTATATTTAGCCTAGATTAAGAATCAAACTGCAAATGCATTTTCACCCCTGAGGGTGGTAAAGGATTTCCTGGTTTGTGTCTCTATGTGGCGTCTTACGACACCCACGGGACGATTGGGTTAGTCGATATTCCTTCACCGCCGCTACACCGTTAATACAGGTTATAAATCTGAATTTGAATACCCCCCCCCCCTAAGAATACGCGGGCAGCCTGAGTACCCACGCTCAGGAGTGGATTCCGCTACCATGTTGATGGGGGGGGGGGGCATCCGGCCACCTGCACTCACCAGACGAAACGCAGAAGCAAAGCCTCTACTTCACGCTGGTCTTCTGTGAGATCGTGGTACCACCCCCGGCCTGAGCTAGCCCATGCGTGCAACAGCAAAGGCTGCCGCGTGGCTCTACCACTGTTGAAAATTTAAGTAGGACACTGGGTCACAGAAAACCTGACTGTTAATACTGATATAGAGCGTGAGCGCAGGTTTGTGCTTCTAAACGGGCTAAGGTTACGCTTTTCAAAGCATATTGTCAGTCCTTCAATACATGTAGCCTGTGACTGAACTATACAAGGGGGGCATATAATGATCTGCGCGTCCAATACAATAATGCATTGAGAATTATAAAGGGGCTGCATCGGTATTATAGCACCTCTGCCATGTTTGCAGAGGCTCATGTGGAATGCTCATGTTTGAAGTCATAATGCGCAAAAGATGTGGCCTCCATGCTGAATCGCATGTGGACTAGCACCAACATCATCCTGAGTGTACTAGCCGAAAGGTGGGATTCACCAATACTGGGGCATTGGATAAATCTGCGTACTGCAAATTAGACACGCCATAACCTTGATTCGTATGTTAGTTTTTATTTTATTTTATGTATATTTTTATTTTTCTTTAATATTATGGGTCTTTAGATTATACATTTTTAAATAATTTGAATAGACTGAAATAAATGCATTATTATAATTATTATTATAATAATTATTATTATATATTGGCAAACAGGAAATGTTCCGAACCGTACAAAATGCTGCCGAGGAGATTCAATAATCGAATTACATAACTAATACCGTGTGTTGAGGACCAAGTTAACTACTCTTAAATGCAATTTACTGCATTCTTGCGATATGTACATACATTGTTCGAATACGCTTATTGGTCTAACACAGAATTGAGAGAGATTAAATCTAGATTAAGCACATCAAAGTAGGAAACGTACTATTTGTTTAACTTTAATACCCGATATGTCTACGTTTTGAAATGCTCGTTTTGAAATCAGTACTACAGCTTCAACAATTATATATTTCTTTATGTGAAGTTATGTGCTTGCACGTTCATACTTTACTAAACTTTTTCTTCCAGCTTGTCTCGAGAAGTGATGTTATCGTCTTCTAAACAATTTGATGCCATGCTTAAATTTTCATGAAGATTGATTCTGCGGTTTAAAAAATTTAATAATAAAACGCCCATCAAACCTTGGTCGGCTCGAACGAGAAAGGACTAGAATTCTAGCGTAAAGTTGTAGCTTAATGCGTGTGTGTTCTTATCGTGAGCGTAGACAACTGGAGGCCCTTATTAACCTTCCACCTTAGTCGTCAGGGGGACAACACTTCTGCATTTTGATTCTTAATCGAGGATAGATGTAGATATCTATGGGTATCCCGGCATCCACTTGCCATCAAGTGGACTGTGTGTTCGTTTGTTGTCCTTATTTTATAAAGAAAAAAAAACGCAATGAACTTGTTCAAAGCGAATGGCGAAGATGGGGGTAAACATAAATTATGCAAACTAATAAAAAATGAAAATAAAAAACGCCTTAACTTCTTTCCCTTTGATGTTAAGAGTGATTCTGCTGAAGGTAGTAAAGCTTGACTTAGCTATATAAAACCTATTCCCTCTTGTCTTTATGATACCTAAATTGTAATCAATGGAAAAACAATTTGAGCAAGTTTTTGTTTCTTAAAACCGTAATGTAAACTAGGAACTTTTCCTCTATCGTAGAGGTGTTTTGAATACGAGTAAATAAACAGCTGCCGGAATATCACCGTGAACCGGAATAGTTATTAGTAGACCTAGACTTATAAGATATAGAAAGTGTTGTGTGAAACTAAATGCATTAGTTGCTAATTATATTACATTTTAGTGTAGTGATTTTATATTCAGCAGGGTACTATTCATTAGTTTTTTGTAAGGCAACAAAAGAACACGCAGTCCACCTATTGATAAATGGATGCTGGAGTTTATTATTTCATTCATTGTAGCCTTGCCAAAGTCCACGACTGACTCACGCCTCAATCACAAGGGGATATTTGTCATAGTTGTCACGATTAGCACGCAGGTTGACAGCCACATTTTTTTTTGTTAATATTTCGTGTTGTTGTCTGTAAGATGCTGCTGATGATGATCCGTTTTATTTTTCGCCGTCGCCTCTTACGACACCCATGGAATTATATGGAATAGTTGATTCATTTACGCTGCCAGTGCACGGCGGCGGCTGTGATCTATATACCTTCATCTATTCTCGATTGAAATCAAAATGTAGAGGCACTGCCATCACACAGAAATAACATGGAGTGCCGTTTTACTAGTCAAAGAGTCTCCCGTTCTCTACACTCACAACGCACAAAGCGTCGTAGCCTTATGCTGCTATTTTTCGCTCGTATTCTTTGTGGGTGTGGTCCCATATTATAATAATGTTGTAAAATATAATAATAAGAATAAAATGAATGTTGGGCTACAATACCGGTTACCTTAATTCATCGCCAAACTCTTAAATGTCTCATAATTTAGACTTTTATATCGATTAATTATTAATACTAACACAAATCGCGCCATTTTAACATAGTTTTTATTTTACCGTTTTTATAATTTATTGTAATTGTATTCACTACAGCGTTTTAATGTAAAAGTAAATGAACAACTCTACTAACAACTTTACTGTCTTCAGTATACCGCTCTCTCTATAGGAGGCAACGAGATCAAGCTAGCACACAGTCCACCTGATGGTAAGTGAGTGCTGTGGCCCATACACATCTACATTTATCTTCTATTAAGAAACAAAATGCAGATTCGTTGTTGTTAAGATGAAATGCCTCGTTTTCATTAAAAAGGGTGTCCAGTCCTCCACAGCCTATAAGAAACACAGCATCATTAGGCTCCTATTTTACGTTGGTATTCTGTGAGATCCCGGTTGAGCTGAGCTATTCGTGCTACAATCATAATGTAGCTGCAGCATGTTTCTAGCGCGTTGAGACGCCCTTTTTCATTGTCGCCATTTACAATGAATCAAAACGTGTTGAAGAATTATTACGACTCCACCACGAGGCAAAATAATAATCTTAGCTGGATATTCAACTGAATATTAAAAATAAGACCTTTAATAAAAGTTAAAACTTCGATGAACTAAAAAGAATACAATTTCCAAATAGTAACTTCAGAAGTACATCTTCATATTCAGTACACTTTGACTTTTAAAGCTATTTTGCGGAAATTATTTTCATTATAGTTCTTCAAAGTCTGCTTTTTACCACATTTTAAAATATTTTTTTAATTATTTTATTAGCACGCTTTCGAATGACATGAAATCTTGAACATAGCTTAGAATTGGATAACAATGTAAGAATATGAAAATGACGTGGTTTATTATTTTTATTAATTAATTTTTAAAATTTCACTTGCCATTATTAGCATAATTTTTGACCCCTTTGAATGATCCAAGAAATATTAAAGACTCTATTGTTGTCTAATTGAATACACAAAAAAATTTATACCCTCCTTTTCTACCCTTGCATGTGCAATATTTTTTCCAAGTTTACATTGCACTGCCCCAGAAGTGTAAACTACCATTACCGTTATCGTTACAGCTTATTAAATTTCACTGGTGAACATAGGCCTCCCCATATATTACCACATACCCCCCCCCCCCCATATTTGCCGTAGTTGCCACGCTTCGCAAGCTAGTTGGCAACCGCAGTTTTCTTTCAGTCGTTATTAAGAAGACGCTGCTGCTCATCTTCTCATTTGTTTCCTTGAAGAATAACCTATTTAATAAAAATACAATAATCGAAATCGGTCCACATTTGACGTAGAAATTGAGTAACATAGGTACATAAAAAATGCAACATACTCTCGAATTTAGATTCTCCTCTTTTTTTATTTCTTGAGTCGGCAAGAAAAGTTAAATTTGAAAATCTTAATTTAACGCTGAATAAAACCCAATGAATTGAATTTTGATTCAATTTGTGAAATGCATTGATAGCCTGTATGTGAAACAGTGATATCGACTATAGATCTCAAATATTGACAAGCATTTACCAACATGCACGTAAAGCGGTTAGGAATTCCGATTGGTTCACCTTACCTTACCTTACTTTAGGAACCAAGTGAGTGATCCCAGTAGTGAAGAGGCTCGGGAGCGACTTCTGGTCAAGAGCCTCTTGAAACTGTCGGGCGAGCACAGCGTGACACACTATGAACCCCTTCAGCCAGTAATGATGCAGCCCGTCGAGCCCCGGACTTTTCCAGTTCGGGGCCCTACGGACCGCCTCAGCCACGTCTTCCGGCGTTATGGTGATGGGGTCCATAGGCGTAACACTCGCACCCTGGCTCGCCACAACTTCCATCCAAGGGCCCTCGCTGTGGTTTACGGGCTCTGACCACAGGCCACGCCAGAATGCGATAATGTCAGCCTGATCCGGTCCTTGGCCCGCCCCCCATACCTTTGGTCGCTCAAATGATTTATAGAGCCTCTTCTGATCACTCTGGAAGAGACAATTCTGGTTGAACCGCCTTGACCTCTCGGTAAATCGTCGAATCCACTCCCCCAAGCAGCGATCTTTTGCTTCAGGTCGTCTATGCGCTCCGTTAGTTTCTGCGCGATATCCGGCTGGGACAAACTGATATTTGTCCCAGCAAACGCCATCCTAACGGTGCGCATAATCCTCGGTCTATTATTACCCGACCTGAAGCTTGTCAGTCTGCCGATAAGGGCCCTTGCCTTTGCGACACGGTCCTCGATTCTTTTTCTCCAGGCTGGGATGGCGCTACTTTGTGTAGTAGCGCGTCCAGCTATGGGAAGTTTGGCGCCAATAATACGGCAAACTGCCACTGCGGCGCCAAAGAGAATTGAGTCCGTCTCGCAAAGGTCCCGGCCGGCTTCCAAATAGGTCACCAGCATTGGGTTAAGAGCCCTCACGACAGCCCGATTTCGCTTGCTTAGGAGTATGCGGAGAAGTCGCGGTCGATTTTCGAGAGGGGTGCTGCGCGTTTCTAAAATCGCCTCTTCCTAATAATAATACATAATAACGTACAATTTCTCGTAGTACAACTGAACAGCACAGTTAATATCAATCTCTTTAGGTAAAAATAAAGACCATGAAAATCTGCCTTGCGCCAGTTCCAGCGGTAACTCTGCGTATTGGAAAAGGATGACGTTGGCGAAGCAGGAGAAGAAGTGAATGTTGAAAAAGCGAATGGAAGCTTGATTATAGTATCAAGCGCGTTCACTAATCAATTTCTACCAGAGGGTCTAAATTTAGATACACACTTAAGTGACTGGGCTCTAAATTGCTCAGTACGAAATCCAGCATACCGCCTCGTCTATTTAACACTGTATTAAATGTATTCAATTGGTGGAGTGAACAAAAATTACAAAAAAAAATCAAATAATGGGTCTTTACATTAACGCTACAAGAATTCAAATTGAAACCACTCAAAATTAATACATTCATGTCGGTGTATGTAAAAATAACATCTTCAATACAGGCCAAAACATTTAAATATTGAACGTCATTATAGTTCGGAGGACAATTAATAATTACAAATATTAATTCTTTGTCATTAGTCATACGATCAATTTCAGTAACAACCCGAACAGAATAACAGTCTCGAACAGCAAGCAGTACACAAGTATCGTTCGCTCTATCTTTACGTATTACCGTGTAACCAGGAGGGAAAAGTTTGCTATCAAATACTGAACTAGTTAAAAAGGTCTCAGTCAACCCTATGATGTCATATTCAGTATGTGTAACACTGTTCATAAATGTACTTGTTTTTGATCTTAGGCCTCGAACATTCTGATAAAAAATCCTTAACTCACGCACTCTCGGAGGATGCTTGTTGGCTGTTGATTTTGACACGAAAGTTCTGACGCCAAGGCTTAACACATATGCCTTCAGCCCAGTTGCCAGATGACATGACAGTTTCAGCAATTTCAAGAGGAATACCGAGCTTAAAAGAAGCACAGCGCCCACGGGACTTCAGCTTCTCGACGGTACTCATGTCACCGCGACATATAATTCTAAGGTGATCCCGCACTTGTTCCACAGTAGTATCTTCTTGAAGATAGTACAGATGTAGGTATTTCCACCTAGCGACAGCCTGAAGTAGTGTTGATCCAGGCGCTGCGGTACCTCTAAGTACGCCAGGAAGCGAAGTACGAGATCGTCTGCGACTCACCTCCACCCACCCGTCTTTGTCAAGGTTATCAGAGTCAGGATCGCCAGTTGCAGGAGTAGATATAGAGCGGGACTTCTGCATAGTTCTATCTGCATCAGGTCACTGAATCTGCGAGCGAGGTACTTGGTTTTTCATTTTGTACGACGGGCTTCGCTTTTATCTGGGACTGAGTTTTAGTTTTATGACCAGCTTTAATTGATGTTGTATTTAAACTCAAATTCTTAGTTATTGCATCCTTATAAGTGTCTGCTTTTGTCATAAGCGTTACTTCTAATTGTTGGATTTTAGTCGTCACCATATTGATCTTTTCTAAAAATTCATTTTTAGCGCCAAAAATTTCTCAGCAAGTAATTTGTTAATTTTTTCAATAAGCTGCTCTTCAAAATTGGCTTGCGTTTTCCTCAGTTCCAGTACGACAATTTCCTTGATTTCGTTCAGAACATAGTTTGATGTCAGGTTCTGGTTAGGAAATTGCTTAAACTGGGTTCCGCCATGGAGCATATTGACATTTTCAGTTGGACTAGACATACTTTGGTCTAAGATTTGATGCGTGCGTACAGGGGTTTGCGAATTATTGCCCTTAGGTAGTCTACTGTGACATTCAACGCATATCCAGGACCTCTTAAATTCCACGGAAAAAGTAGCAAACTTTTCAGGACTAAAATTAGCACAAAATATGTCAAAAATTTGCTTACATTGAGTACACTTCATATAAGCGCCGCCTTTAGTCACATCGTTGTGACATCCCGCGCAGGACGCTTTGATTGGTGCCATCTTAGCGCTGTGGTTGACAGTACTTAACAAAGCAATACGTAGCGAGCGGCGGTGGCGACGATCGGCCGGCAGGTGCAGAGACTCACAGCAGCGAGCTATCCGCGAGTTGTCGTAGGTCAGTTACGAGACCGTTAGACAAAATTTTTGAAAATATTTTTGCCTGTAATTTAAGTAATTCCACTCACACTGAAATTTTAATGTAACCACTGGAATCATGGATTAATTAGCTTTAAAATGAATGTTAACATAACTCTAAGCGCGAACTTTAACTAATTATTATGACTATTTCTTTACGGAGCAATTTAGCACAGTATGTTGCTTAATCAACTTCAACGAACGAACCCTATGCTATGGGCTGATAAATACGGCTGATTTAGAAACTATTTTTGTTTTACATACGAGAGCCGTAAGAGCTATTTAAAATCTTAAACTGAGATAGTCTCCTAGAGTAAAATTTAGGGAAATAAATATATATCTTTGGCGTCTCAGTATATTTACGAAAACTTTATGTATGTTTACAAAAACAAAGATAATTTATTAAAAAAGTGATAACACTCTGTAAACACTAGAAACAAACACAAGCTAGTGATACCAGTTTCTCGACTCCACAGAGTCGGTAATTCATTCTGGAAGCAATTTATACGCTATTACAACAAAGTCCCTGAAAATATACAAGGCGTCTCTACTGATTTTAAATATTTAATTAAACAAAACTGTATAAAAAGGGTTGATATCATATAAATGAACACATAGTTGATAATAACCTCTGGGAATGAGGTGGTCACTTCCAAGTTGTTTCTAATATAAATCTTGTAAATATTTTGTAACCATTCAAATTGTAAAATTTATTTTTAAAAAAAAGTCCCGCCGGGTTTCTTGCTGGTACTTCCTAGGACAGAGGTTTCATTCTGTATATGTGATCTATATCGAATAAAAAATTATTATTATTATCCAACGATACTATAAACTCAGGGAAATCGATTTTGGGCCACTTTATTACAAAACATTGAATTTTATATTTGAAACTTACAGATTATATTAAGTAATTTAGAAGGAAAACATCGCAAAGAAATTTGCAAATCTGAGCTATAAATTCGAGGACAAAGAAGTCCGCAAACACACACACGCACGCGCACGCGACGCGCACGCGCACACGCACACGCACACGCACACGCTCACGCGCACACGCGCACGCGCACATGCACACGCACACGCACACGCACACGATATTTTCCTACATAGGTCTCACCTTAGATTGCGTCATAGGCTGTATATTTGCCGTAGTTACCAAGTAAGGAAGTCGGATTGTCAACCGCAGTTAAGTTTATTTATTTCGAGTTGTTACCAGTAAGACTACACTGTCCATTTTTTTTATAGTTTCCCTCTGTCGCCTCTTACGACACTAATGGGGTGATATGGAGCACTCGATTCTCTCAAGCTACCACTACATGGTACATATGTAGGTTACCTTATTTTTATGGTTGTTTTTGCAAAACCAACAATGTATAAATACCCACATAATAAAAAGTAATGAAAACAGTTTTTTTTATGTTTCTTGCTTTAAAATAAAAAAAATTTCTAAAGTACATAAACATCTCTTTGAAGCTTCCATTTAAAATGCGAACGTATAATATTTTATAAAGTTTATATTAGTCTTTCCGTTCAGACTGCCTCGCGCTTCAGTGATTATGATACCGGACTTCAAAGAGTATAACACTAGCGATAGTAGTTACTTAGCCGCTTTTTTATGTAAATAACAGTGACAAACAAACACACAATCTGACGGTTAGTGTATGCTGTGGCTCGCAGACCCATCCATAATCGATTAAAAATCAAAATACAGATACTTTGGACTGACTAGACTGACTAGATGGAACGCCCCGTTGGAATGATCGAAATACAGATATAAAGTCATCCAAGATAGTAATTAGTTTTAAAATAAGGATGACAAACGAGCACGCAATTCACCTCACGGTAAATGGATGCTGTGGCCCATAGATATTTACATCTATCTTCAGTTAAGAATCAAAACGTAGATGCGTTGTCACCCTGAGGACTGAGATGGATTGCCTCTTTTACAGTAAAAAGAGTCCCCGGAACACTACGATGACTGTAAGGTACACACTACATAATGATTTTTTTCGTTAGGCGATAAGTGACAAGAATTGAAAGCTCTTTTTATTGACAAAGTTTTTTTTATAGCAGAAAGGTCAAATCAGCTCACCTGATAGTTATAATAATTAGATTATTATAAAAAGTAAAAACATACCGAATGAAATATTTTTCAATTAACATCTTGAGAGTTATTAATGTGTGTGGTTTTTATTATATTTACGGTTTTTGATCTTTATTTTTCTTCTCTTAACGCTAAATTGAAGTTAAACATATCACATTTTAAGTTCAATAGTCACTTTGAGGGTAAAAAAAACAATTTAACAATTAACATTTCAAACTTTAAACGACTTCGTATCACCCGACTCGGCAAATTAATTTTATTACACATACATATTTGCGCTAATAATAACATCCATACATATAAATAAAATTGAAGTGTGTGTTTAATATATCGAAATAACTGTCTTATATGTATAAAAATTAAACCTTTGTGAAACATGGTAGAGCCACGCCACAGCTATATAATGGTTGTAGCACAAATGGGTCGGCTTGACCGAGGTAGGACCACGCTTTCACAGAATACCAACGTAAAATAGCAACTTAAAGGCTTATACTACCTCAAATGGCTTAGCAAGATCCTCCGTTATGCCGAAAATATGGCAGCATTAATTTTGAAATAAACACGATTCCGTAAAATTATAAAATAACATGAAAGGTTCTCACCGGGATGGAATCCATATTTTCCTATGTCTCTAATCGACGATTACTGACGAAAGCCTGAACTGGCACTAGCTAGTTTTGACGCAGGTTGGGTTGGTGCTGGTGCTGTCACCAGCGTATTAACAATGCCGGATGCTTGTTTGTGTCTGTAGGCAACACGGCCGGCTGTTGGTTTAAGGCTGCATCTGGATGTGGGGCACGTCGTAACTGGTCATGCAGGACTTTACGGGGCCGACCATGGTGACTGACAACTTTCTTCAAGAGGTATCGGTAGTTATAGAGTACTCTATGAATATTGTAGGGCACACTAAACTTGTGGTCTGGTTCCTGGGGCTATTTTTTATTAAGGGGAAATAGTAAAAACACTACCTCAAATGGCTTAGCAAGATTCTCCGTTATGCCGAAAATATTGCAGCATTAATTTTGAAATAAACAAGAACGCGATTCCGTAAAATTTTCTCGATAGAAAAAAATCCAAAATTACCTCCAAACCGAACAATAAACCGCTGGTATTCACAAAATACTTATATTAGATCATGAAACTTTGCATACGAACTGAACTAACTATAAAGCAGGGCTTATGTATTTTTTTTAATTTCCATTATTTTCACTGTAAAAAGAAAGTACCTAAACTATCGGCGTCATGAAGCTTGTTCCCTGCCAGCCGATACTCCCACTGAGTCTCAATTTGGCTTTCGAACGGGAATGCTGTGTCGTTTTCGATCGGAATACACATTACGTAACAGAAAGTTAAAATTAGAAATAACCGTAATAAAAATAAGAAGCGAGTGGGTTGGCGTAAAGAAACCTAATGAAATAAGTATCTAACGACCTATCTACTTACAGCATTAGTGATTACAAACATGACGCTGGATAGCAAACGACGTACGGGGAAGTGGGGGTGAAATTAGAATTTGAGTTGGTAGTATAGGCCCATAATGCTGCTGCGTTTCGTATGTTAAGTGTAGAGAATTTGAGATTATTTTTACTGAAAATGAGGCATTACATGTCAGTCCTCAGGGGTGACACCGTATTTACATTTTGATATTAAACGTAGAATATATGTACTCGTCGATGTCTATGGGCATCCATTTACCATCAGATGGACTGTGTTCTCGTTTGTCACCTATATTCTATAAAAAAGTTGAGCTGAGGGTTTACAATTTTGGTCTGTCTGTCTGTCTATCTGTTGGTTTATGTATCTGTCTTTCCGGGCTAATCTTCGAAATGGCTGAACTGATTGTAATGAAACTTCAAGAACGTAGGTAGCGAGCAATGCCAGGAGTGGTCTAGACCATATTTTATCAGAAGAACTTGAAAACGTCTTTAAAAAAAAAGAAAGAATTAACATAATAAATGGACATTTATTATCTTAAATCTCAATAAGAACACTTAATTTATTCTACCCAAGTCAGATCGGGTTGTTAAGCACGCGTGCACGCACGCAATCAATTACTCGCTCACACATACAAATATTTTGTTTCTTCTTGAAATAATACTAGTTTTTACGAATTTTATCGCGTATATTTAACTATAAATACCCAACGTTTCGAAAGCTTTACAGCACCCATGGTCACGGGGGGGGGGGATTTTTGACACAAAACAATCAAAACACATCCTAATTTCAATAGCGAAGATGGCTGGGTGCTACCATCTGCTTGAGATCCTATAATAAATAAAATTAAATCCCAACCCAAGCATACAACTGCAAGACTTCGAGATACCATAAGTTCATACTGTGTAGATCGGAACAAAAGTTAAATTTTTATCTATGGTAACCGCTGTTAACTATGACATCTGGACATTGAACATCTTAGTCCCCCCCCCCCGTGACCATGGGTGCTGTAAAGTGCTCGAAACGTCGGGTATTTATAGTTAAATATACGCGATAAAATCCGTAAAAACTAGTATTATTATTAGTATGTTTTTTTTTTCATTATATTTATATTCTGCTTTTTGTCATTGCTGTTACGTAGTTTACTAGCATTGAACATTATTACGATAGGTTTTTTATTTTCCTGTTATTTTATAGTTATATATTTTTTCCCTCACACTCCTGACCCTACTGAAAACCAGCGTTACGAATTGATTTCTATTCTCAAATCGTGACATAAAGCTAAGTGAAGGAAATTTTGATGCGTATTAAGTTATTTTCTTTATATTTTTGTTGAGATGAAAAGTATTGTACCTGTTTTTCTTTTCATTGTTTTTTTTTTCGTTCCCACCAAAGCCAGTTCCTGAGTGTGCGTTCGACTAAAATTTAAAAAAAAAAACATACTTATTTCAATAGAAAGTATAGCTGGGTGCTACCATCCGCTATCCCATAATCCTCATCTTATTGACGCTCATTCCTAGCCAATACAATTAAATACATACCCAAGCAGACCTCTGTCAGAGATCAATCCACTATAAGCTCGTTCTGCGTAAATCTAGAATAAAAGTCAAAGGACAGTAAGCCCTAACGCTGACGTGTGCTGCATGCTAGCGATGATTATCATTCGTGTGCGTGAATCTCGCGTGTGACAAACAAAATTATAGAACCTAGATTGCTTCACACATTTTTAGTGCAACAATGCATCCGTATTTACGTCCATGATTTTACAGTTACTTTTCAGAAGGGCCTCATTTTGAAACTGCAGGGGATTAAAAGAAATGGTTCAACGAAATTTTAAAATATAACATCCAAAAATAGGATTATTGATTTAATTTTACCCGTGTCGCAAATCAGTTTAAATATCCACCTATGCTTAAATAATTTAATGAATTAAGAGCTTAATTTGCTTTCGTCGATATAGATCACGTACTTCTTTCTCATTGAAGTAACTAGAATGGACGACGCGAACAAAATCTGTGTGTCATCTGCGGCAGTGCGGGGCGCGCGGGACAAGGTGAGCTTAGAGTAATTAAATACATACGTATGCATAGACAGAACCTACAATTATACATAAGTTGAGTCAATATACTTGTCCTGCTTTTTCTAATATTAATTTTTAAATGATTCAAAAGGTGACGAATATATTCAAAGATGTTGCGTATAATTCGTGCGTGGAAAAAGAAATGTCAAGTGGTCATTGATTTATATATTACACTAGATCAGTAATAACCGCACCAAAGCGTTGCGACTGCACATATGGCCACAGCCATATGCCTAACTAACTCAGTTCAGTGTTCAATGTGACGCCGATAGAGTTGAGCCGTGACAAAAAATGGGTAAACGCGTAGTGAAAGAATGCTAATCAAGGTCACAAAAACGTAATAAATCAAGCGGAATCACTTTCAACACACATTCTTTAGTTCTTGCTTTCATATAAACGTAAAAAAACCTCAATTAAATAATTTTTTTTTTAAATTTATTCGTGACCATGGTTGCGAGGACCTTCAGTCGAAAACATTACAGTACTTATAACACAAATCATACATCAAATTAAGAATATTTAACTTTAGCAATAACAATTTAGAATGGTTTTCCATCATTTTTCTACTTTTTTTTCCTATTATATAAATATAGAACAGACTAAATTACAAAATAAATTAAGAAGCTATTTACAAACATTATCAATTAACTAAGGACACATAAATAATTAAAGTTTTCCTACAGTATTAAGTATAAATTTAAATATAGGCATGAAAAAAACTACATCAGTTAATAGATCCTGAACGCGGCGGGGAACACTTATAGAATTTTCTTCAGCGACATCACTAATTTCACTGACAAGTGTCAACCTTTGAATCCCAAACGATGGGCACTGGAAAATTATGTGGTTTATGTCTGCATTATGTTGAGCGCAATGTGCGCATTTGTCATCAGCTACGATCTTCATTCTGTACAGATGTGCAGGGACGAGGCAATGGCCAAACCGCAAGCGGTTAATGATCGTTATGAACTTTCGGCCTGTGTATTTAAGGCGGTTGTACCACGGAATCGTTGGTAAGTCTGGCTGTAATTCTGCGTACCATTTTCCCTTATTCACGGTAGTAATGTTCCAGTAATCCTTCCACAGTTTCTTTGACAAGATTTTAAAGTGTTGATAATAATCTGTGAAGGGGACTTTACAATCTTGTGTTTGGTCTTCGTGGTGATCTTGCCGCGTCGCCTGATCCACTATCTCATTTCCGACAATGCCACTGTGTGAGGGAACCCATAAGAATTCTATACATTTTCCAATCGTTTGCAGCTTATCCTTAATTTTATACAAAATATAATTCTGTTTATATACTAAATTACAGTTACATAAAGCAGATAAAACACTTTTAGAATCACTAACTATCAAGATATTTACACTATTTACATTGCTATTTACATATGACAAAGCAGCTAATATAGCCCAACTTTCTGCTGTAAAAATACTACAATTACTTGGCAACTTCATACATTTAATAACTTTCATTTGTGAGTCATAAAATGCTGCTTTAACAAGATCACTCTTGGAGCCATCAGTATATATAGTGTAGAAGTCTTTCTTTTCATTTAAAAATTCTAAGAATTCATTCTTAGTACTAACCGAATCTAAATGACATTTTATATCAAGATAATTAAGTAATGTATCATATGGGCATTTGTAAACAGGCCACTTGTTACTGATGTACATATCTCCTGTCTGATTTTTTACACAAGTTGTTATTGTTGTTAATTCAGGCAATGTACCCGAAATAAGAGTATTAGCTGAGATGTTGGCTGTTCCAAATAACTGGGAGACTTCTGCAGGATATAAAACATTACTTAGGACAATATTATTGCTACAAGACAACTCCTTCAAACAGAATCTTTCAGCCAACTGCAAACGCCGCAAGGACAATGGAGGTATGCAATTTTCAACTTCCGTAGAAACAATAGGAGTGGTGCGCATGGCTCCACTGATTATTCTCAGACCCATATTCTGTATCACATCCAATTTTCTTAACAATGTGCTACTAATATTCATGTAAGCTAGAGAGCTATAGTCAAAGTGACTCCTTACAATACTTTTATACAGCATGCTAAGTGTTTTTGGATCAGACCCCCAAAAGGTTCCTGCTAAGCTTCTTAGTACATTTATGCTCTTCATGGCATTCTGACAGATATAGTTGATATGCTTATCAAATTTCAGTTTATCATCTAGCACAACTCCTAAAAATTTATGATGATTGGCTATAGGAATTGCATCATTATTATAGTTAATTTTAATTCCAGAGTTTACAAATGTGTCTTTACTGAATACTAAAACTTTACTTTTCTCAGAACTTATTTCTAATTTTAAAATGTTGCTATAATAATGATGCAATTGTGCCAATGCAGTATTAATTCTATTAATTGCTGTATTTATATTCTGGTTTTCACTGTATAAAAGTATGTCATCTGCAAACTGTAATATTTTAACTTGTGATGTATCTACATAATTAAGTATCTGAGATGTGTATAAATTATACAACAAAAGTGAAAGTGTCGCTCCCTGCATTGTTCCTTTGTTAACAGGCCTAGGTCCATGTAGTTTATTGTTAAATTTAACAAAAAGAGTCCTATCATGCAAGAAATTTAAAATCCAGATTAATACATTTCTTGGCAAGCCCAATTCATGCAAAACTTTTATGAGGCATTCAATATTAACATTGTCAAAGGCACCTTTAACATCTAAAAATACACATATAACATTAGAATGGCTAAGTTTGGCCTTTTTTAAGTTCCGATATCAGAGATACAAAGCTTTCAGAGCAACTTCTGCCTTTTCTGAATCCAAATTGTATGTGAGGTAGTTTATCCTGTGTTTCAGCAAAATAATCTAGACGCAACTTTAACATGTTTTCAAAAAGCTTACCTAAACATGACGACAAAGAAATAGGTCTGTATGATGATGGATCATTAGCAGCTTTATTTGGCTTTAAAATGGGGATTACGCATTGGGTTTTCCATGATTCTGGTATAGCTAAATTATTCCAAAGTTTATTATAAATATTTAATAACATTTCTTGTGCATTAGGATGTAATTTTTTTTATTAATATATATGGTATGCTGTCCAACCCTGGTGTTGTATCTTTCCTACTTTTGAGTGCTATGTACAATTCATTTAGTGTGAATGGTCTATTGAGAAACGAGTTACTTTCATTTTCAACAGATTGATCTAAAATATCATTCAAATAATCTTCATTCAACTGCGATGAGTCTGTTATGTTGTCTAAGAAGCTTGGTATCCAATCGTCAGCCAAATATCTGTTATGAGAAGAACCTATCCTTCTAAACCTTTTCATGTAGTTCCATATTCGAGAAATAGGTGTCATTCTATTAAAACTAGTACATAAATTGTGCCATGAATTAATACTTTCTTCTTTTAATATCCTTTTCTTTTGAGCATCAAGTTTTTTGTAGTTAATGAAATTAGGAATACTAGGCGATTTTCTATACTCTTTGAGGGCCTCCTTAGACTTTCGAACAACATCATCACATGTTTGGTTCCACCAGGGTGCAGGTTTTCTCATTACCTTTAAAGTTTGTTGTGGTGTTTGCTTTGGAACAGTCTCTGCTCTAATATCATACAAAATATTTACAAAATTATTATACAAATCAATAGGTTCTGTACCATGTATTTCTAAATTACAAAATCTCGTTTCTGATAGTTCTTGATATTTAGACCAATCTGCTTTATTATAAATGTATTTTTCTTCCACAGGACGCACTTCATATATAGAAGGCTTCACATTTAGAGCAACCACAGTTGGGTAGTGGTAACTGCCCATCGGGTCGTCGTGGACGTGCCATTCACAAAGAGGAGTTAACGCAGAACTAACCAGAGCTAAATCTATTGCCGACTGATTTCTGTTAGGATACTGGACAGTTGTAGCTGTGTCACCATCATTCAGAATACACAAGTCAAAGTCATCAATAAGTGCATATAAACTGTTACCTCTATTATTATTTGTCTGACATCCAAACAGGATATGGTGCGCATTAAAATCTCCCATAATAAGACATGGCTTAGGAGTTTCAAGTAGCACCTTTTTCATTTTGCTAGTAGTAAACCTGCTGCTATTGGGAGGACAATATACACATAGAATATGTAACTTACCCATAGTTGTGTCTACGGAAATGCAAATATTTTGCACAGATTCGAAAAAAGTTGTATTTACAATAGTGTATTTTAAGTTTTGTTTAATTAATATACCTACTCCATTATGTTCATTTATTGAGTTTTTGTGTATAAAATTATAGGGTGAAAAATCGGAAATTGTACTAGTTGTTTTAAGCCAGGTTTCATTTAAAAGACAGATATCTATATGTTGTTCTGAAAGAAATTTTTTAAGTAAGGCCCTTTTGTTCTGTAAGCTCTGTATGTTATATTGTGCTATATTCAAATATGTATCCATTATGGTATTAAATTACTTAAAAGTATGTCTTTAATTCTTTTATTTGTAATCGGAGCGCTGCTCTTGTCATTGCCAAGCATAACTAATGATTTGACTAGCGCATTAATAATTAACTCGTTGTTTAGTATTTGCTCAGCATTATATGGTACTTTATTTATGTCAGTATCAATAGTCTTTACAGGTTTAAGGTTTGGGAATGCTCTCGGGTCGGGCATTGCTGGGATACTCACCACAGCGGCATACGATCGGTTTGGTTTTAAATACTTATTCTTCTTCTCTTCCATCTTTTGTTGCTTTACTGGACAGTCCCTAGAGATGGCTAAGTGACCACCTTGACAGTTTATGCACACAATTTTTTCGACGTCACATTCTTTGTAGGAGTGTTGTCCGGAACACGAAGAACACATTTGAGAACCTCGGCAGACTTTCGCAGAGTGATTAAACTTCAGGCATTTGTAGCACTGTAGTAATGGAGGGATGTATATGTGGACCGGGTATCTGAACATCTGTATGTAGGCATGCTGCAGCAGCGCTGTCGCAGTGAAGGTCACTGCAATGGTCCCCAGCGGAGTGAGCTTTCCATCTACCTTTCGCATAAATCTCTTGACGGAGATGACTTCTGCATCGCAGGTAATGCTTTTGTATATGTCTTCATTGCTTAAGTCTTTAGGTACGTATCTTATGACTCCAGTAATTTCAGTGAGGTGCGCAGGCACAAACGCTTTTAATTTGTGTTTTCCCAGAAAGTGTGTCATGGTAAGGAAGTTATTGGCCGGTGCTAGTTTTCTGAACATTATGCCCACTTTATATGCGTTCACTCTGTGGACGCCAGCGATTCCTTTTACATTTTCCGTAAATAACTTTGTAAGTGTTATTGGATTTTTTGTTACCAATTTTTTCGTTTTCTTGTGATTCAACGTAGACTACGCAGTCTACGCTGTGGTTTTCTGGGAATTGTCGCGTGTAATTTGTTTTTGTGAAAATTTTGTAGTCGACGGCATTTCCTTTGCGAGTATCGGGCAATTTCCTTTTCTTTGATTTTTGCTCAGCGGGGGTCGGGCCCCCGTCGGAATCTGGATCCATTGTATTTACAGTATATATAGGTATGTACTAATTAACTATTTACACGGAAATTTACAAGATATATACAAAATAAAATGAAATGAAAATTCAGCAAGAATTAAAACACCCGCTTAACTTGACTTCCCGCCAGAACCTCCTCAATTAAATAAAATTATCGAATATTGCCTTTACTTTCAATGTTGCAACTTTTCCGGATTTGTGATTAACCTACATTAATGGGAGACTGTATAATTAATGGAGTAAGTTAATTTTATTAATATATAGTTACCTATAAATTATAATAAAAACTAGTTTAACATTCATACAAAATAATTAATTATTCTTATTTTAGTTTATTCATGGATTATCTATTAAATATATTTTACCTAGGCTGCACTAAAAGTATCGGAAATGGAATATTTCCACTGTTCCTGTCATATTAAAATCTTTTTAATTGAAAACTCCTTGGTTTTAAAAATCGAATACCATTTATTTATTTAAAAAAAAGATTCTCGGTCTTGTCACAAGGTTTTGTCAAACTTGTTTAGTCGTTGAGAAAATGGAATTGACTCGAGAAAATTCAAGAGCGATGATTTATTATGACTTTCGAAGTGGTTTAACACAAAAACAGTGTGTTGACCGGATGATTTCTGCATTTGGTGATGAAGCCCCATACAAAACCACAATTTATCGCTGGTTTGCTGAATTTCAACGTGGACGTGTCAACCTCAGTGATAATCCCCGTCAAGGTTGTCCATAAACTGCAGTCACCCAAGAAAACGTTGATGCTGTGCGTAAGCTGATTGAGGAAGAACGACATGTGACATACCGCGAAATTCAGGCAACTTAAGACATTGGCATGAGTCAAATACAAATAATCTTGCATGAACAATTAGGTGTAAAAAATTTGTTTTCCCGATGGATACCGCATTCGCTCTTTGAAGAGCAAAAAAGCGGCTCGCGTTACTTGGTGCGTCAGAACTCTCGAAAGATTCCACGTAGGATCCTCAAATGCTGTATACAACATCGTATCAGGTGACGAATCCTGGATATACGCGTACGAACCCAAACAAAAACCAGTCACGAGTTTAGATGTTCGAAAATGAGTTAAAGCCAACAAAAATTGTTCGTTCACAGAGTGTTGCAAAAAAAATGGTGGCAACATTTGTCTCCAAAACAAAGAACGGTTAATGCAGAATGTTATACTATCATTTGTTTGCCACAGGTCGTTTCTGAACTCCGTAAAGAGAACTGCAACCACCGCATCATCCTCCATCATGACAATGCGAGTTCTCACACCGCACACAGAACGAAGGAGTTTTTAGAACAAGAAAACATAGAATTATTAGACCATCCGCCGTACAGCCCCGACCTAAGCCCTAATGATTTCTATACTTTCCCTAAAATTAAGAATAAATTGCGTTGGACAGAGATTTTCATCACCTGAAGATGCCGTGGATTCATACAAAACGGCCATTTTGGAGACCCCAAATTCCGAATTGAATGGTTGCTTCAATGATCGGTTCCATCGTATGGAAAAACGTGTCAAATTTTGCGGAGAATACTTAGAAAACCAATAAATACATTTTTAAATAGTAATGTTGTGTCACTTCCTTGATTCCCGAAATTTTCAGTGCCACCCTCGTATTACCTATTTTATAATAATAATTTTATATTAATTATAATTTCATATAAATTTTATATTAATTATATTTTATTACCTATTTTATATTGTTTGATTTATTAGTACAATAAAAATACGTTTTATTTCATCATTATGTTTACTTCTATTCATCTGATGAGCTTTGTATTCTTTTTTTTCTAAGGGGACGCAATAAAGATTTTAAAATAAAATATACTTTTTTAATATAAAAACAATTAACTGCAGCTTAAAAAAACTCATTTTTATTGCCTACTTTAGGTAAATTTTCATATAGTAAGCGACACCAACCCGCCATTGCATATTTGTGTGTCTATCTTTATCTAATCTTAGCGACGATATTGTTTTCGCAACTTATGTAGGTGAGATAGATATATGTTTATTTAAAATTGTTATTAGTTTCAAAGCTACGCCGTCGTGTTTGGATAGTGGTTACACTTTTTTCGACACGCGGTAATGTGGTTTGCTCCTCTAGTGTTGTGTAACTCAATGCAAGTGGTCATTACTTTGCTCTCTTTTTGCACTACTAAATAAAAAAGTTGATGAGATCGTATTTATTCTATCCAAGATCGTACTGGCCGGTGATTTATTGGACAAATGTAATTTTAATTAAGTCGTATTACTTATTGTGATGTTTGACATCTGTTGTCTTTAATAATTTACTAAAAATATTATTATAAAATTATATCTTTAAATAAAGTATATCAATGGAGATGGCTTGTTTTATACTAGGATGGAAATCCCATTCTTCCCCTAAGGGACATGGTTCGGAATTCGTAAGCTTCCACCGGCGTGTACGTTTTTATTATCCCGGAATAAAATTACATTGTAACTGTCAGTAAACTGTATTTCACATTATTTTGAAAAAACGAGTCGGTTTTTTGTCAAATTAAGACTGTTTTTTATATATATATAATCGCTAAAATACATTGAAATATAAAAATTTATTTTAAACAATAGTGCACATCGCACACGCACATCGCGACAAAACTCGCGATACCATCCATACCATCTGGATGTCTGGCGGTCCACCACGGTGCGATTTAAAAGAAGTTTTCTTCTTTGCACAACTTTCTTGTGGAATCGACTACCACCGTAGATTTTTCCGGATTGATACGACTTAAGGACATTCAAGAAAAGCACCTGCAATTGCCCTGGTGTTGCAGTTGTTCATGGGTGGCGGTAACTACTTACCATCAGGTGAGCTGCAAGCTCGTTTGTCCCCTGTCCTATAAAATAAATAAAATAAAATAAAATAAAATAAGAATTTGTATGAAAAAGTTATGAGTAAAATATTTATTATAGATTTAAGTTATATTCATACATGTAATTGACTATAATGTGACAAATTTTAACATATGTTATTTTACCTTTATCTCTCTTTTTACTGTAGTTTAAACTAAAACACAAAATAATTAAAATTCAATGAATTCTATACATTTACATCAAAAATAAGTAAATAAATTATTTAACACCAATAAATACATTTTACGTTATGGAAAATTAGTGTTAAATCTAAAATAAGGGGTTTACGTCAATTTATTACCTTTGTATCTCGGAAACTAAAATAGAAGAATGCTTTAGAATCACTAAAATAAGTGGTAGCATTTAGTGATTAAAGCGACTCGCTTTATTACGATTCTCGCCTTTTTATTATAATCACATAGAATCGATTTTTATTTTTGTTTCGATCACTTGCATTCATGAGGTACTTAAAAGCACAGATAAAGCACTAAGATTACGTTAAAACGTTAAAAAGGCTGCTGTAGACTTATTTAGACATTATACTTATCGATACATCTATACAAGTAAATATAACTGAAGTGTCTGTTTGTAATCTCAAAATAACAGGTAAGGGCGTCCCTTCCAGACTCTGCCATTCACATCTGCCATATAAATTTGCTTTGTCACTCTTTCCTCATTCATTCTTTCTACATGACCAAACCACCGAAGCATTCCTTTCTTAATCCTGGTCACAACATCATCTTGCATACCACATTTATCTCTTATCAACGCAATTTCTCACCCTGTCATTCAGATTCAACCCTAGCATACTCCTTAAAGACCGCATTTCTACAGCATTTATTCCACTTTCGTGCTTCTTCTGCCACACCCAACTTTCACTACCATACAATAAAGTAGGGACTAACACAGCATTATGAATCCATACGCCTTTTTACACTTTCTGTCTTCATAACAGAGTGTAGTGCCATTCACTCTATTCACTGCATTTACTCGTCGTTCTATATCCCTATCATATCTACAACCCCTGCTAAATACACATCCAAAATACACAAACTCATCCACTTGCTCAATTAACTAATTAATTGAAAAAAATAATTAATTAATTGAAACAAAAGTATAACGGTACTAATTATAAAAAAACATTTATAAAATTTTTGTGTGTCTCTCTGTCTGTTTGTTTCGGCTAATCTCCGAAAGGGCTGTTTTGATGGGCCTTTCACTGGTGAATATTGGATGTTATATGGAGTAACTTAGGCTACTTCTATTTTAGAAAAAGAATTAGGGTTCCGCGCAAAATAATTAAAACTCACGAAATCCAACTGCAATAAATTCCACGCGAGCAAAGTCGCGGGGGGTCAGCAAGTTTTAAATAAAACGAGAGATAGCTTCATTGAAATAAAGTTGAATATTACTTCAATGAAAGTAAACTGACGCTTTAGATTCAATATTCCTTACAGAAAGTAATATATTTATAATATTTTTAAAGTAATATGTTATTCGTCCTGAGTCGTATCGCACTATGTAAAGTGTTTGTTAGAAAATCTAAATATAACAAAACTTTGTATATTGTGCATCAGTACTTATCTATATGTAGCGCGTTGTAGTAGAGCCACGGTGCAGCTATATTACGGCTGTAGCAAAGATGGGTCGGCTCAACCGGGGAAGGACTACGCTCTCACAGAATACCAGCATGAAATATCAGCTTAACGATGTTGTGTTTCGTATGGTGAGTGTAGAGAACCGGAAACCATTTTTAGTCCTCAAGGACGACAATGCATGCATTAATTGAGAATAAATGTAGATGACTATGGGCCATAACATCCGCTAATTATCAGGTGGACTGTGTGCTCCTTTGTCAAATTTTATTCTATTAACAAACATAAATGTAATTAATATGAAAATATTTACTCATTTACTATGAAGAAACTTGAGCCCATCAAGGTTATGCGTTATAAAGGGCTTAACGGGGTGTTGTTCTGGGGGATACGTCTTAGTTCCACTCATACGGCATGTACAATTTTCCTTTTCACTTTAAGCCTATGCATTTTCTTGTCAGCATCCGCATTGCAATTTCAAAGTCACCAGCTCACAAGTATGATCATGTGGCTATCACCCTCCTCGACCTTATGCGATGATGTCGACTATTATTTTTTTACCAATTTAAAAAATAATGAGGTATTCAATTCGTTTGTACGTTTTTTTATGTGTGTTACCTCAGAACTTTTCACTGCGTTAACCGATTGTGATGGTTCTTTTTTTATCTGAAAGCTGATTCTTCTTGTGTGAATCCATATAAATTTAATCAAGATCTCACTAGTAGTTTTTTAGTCATCTTTAATTCGTATTTAATTGACTTCGAATACATTGATCATGTTCTCATTTTAATTATAATCAAGTCGGTTGTACAAAATTTTTAATTTTTCTATTTGTTGGCATAAGATATTTATATGTATGCATAAAATAAATACATAAACAGTCAGGCCTGTCACCCAGAAGGGTAGACAGAGACTACGGACTTCTACTTGGCACAATCCTATCACCTCTTTCGCCTCCTTGCAATCCATATTCATATATACTCGTCGGTTTAGGGTACTCCCAATCTCATTTTCAATATGTAGCTAATTTGTTTGATAAACTTTCGTCTACCAAACAAACTAGCGACATCCCTTCCCGGCTCTGCCGTTCACAATATTCCATATATTATGTACTGGCTTTAAAAAGCTTGAATATTAATTTCTTTGAACAGTCCCCTTTACGAATCATGTGAGTTGAAATTATAGATTGCAAATAATCCTTTTTTTTTCACAAAATAAAAACAGTCTGCGCATCAGCTGCATATCTCCACAATAAAATACCGTAACACAGGCTGTGAAAATAACTAAACTAAAGTGGCAGTAGCGAAATATGTTAGTTGAATCTTTGCAACAGCTAAGCTGCTGAGCTGAATTAGCCAGATTTTCATATGCATATCCTATTGCAGTCGAGAGCGATTCCCAAAATTACCGCTTTATTCAATAAAGTCTAATTTATCATTCTGCAAGTTACAGCCATTTAACGGTTTTTTTTTTGCATTGCATTTAAATATTTTAATTAGGTACTTAATTTCGTAGTTCAATTTATTACGCGACGGTTAAAACTAATTTGGCCTTTATTTGTAAATATTTTATTTATTGAAATAAAACATATCAATTGTATAAAATAGATATAAAACATCTCAAGGAAGGAAAACACCTAACCCTCCTTTTTTGAAGTTCCGTAATCAGATAAAAATTTAGCCTATAAGTAGCCCCGGGTTTCTAACTACGGACATACAAAATTTCATGGAAATCTGTTCAGTAGTATTTGCATGAATCTTGAATACATAGACAGACAGACAGACAAAAGTTCTAAAAAACACAAATTTGACTTCAGTGCCCTTTATTTAGTCCCCTGGACTTGGTTATTTCAGAAAATATTAGAATTACAGACGCGAATTTTCTACAGATTTATTATATGTATAGAATAAGAACCAAAACTCAGATGCGTTGTCAACCCTGAGGACTGAGAAGGCATGCCTCATTTCCAGTAAAATGGATCTCCGATTCTTTACATTTACTAGCTGCTATTTTACGCTAGTAATCCGTGAGAGCGTGGTCCTATCACGAAACGACGCATTCGTGTTTCCACTAATATAGCTGCATCATTACTACCACGTACAAAAATAGCAACATAATGCTAAACTATATGATGAGTGTGAGTGAACTGAAGAACTTCTTTAGTGGTTGCGTCTGAATTCTTATTTTTTTATCGAAGATACATATCTATCGACAGCATCCAATTCCGGTCAGGTGGACTGTGTGGCCGTACCAAAAAAATACTTATACAATTTAATCATACTATCGATACAGTATTTAACTTTTGAAACCCTTAAAGGTCTTTATTTTTTTAAAGACTAGCTGGCAATCACACAACAAAAATTTTGCAATAAATACAGTATAATACATTATAAATTAGGCCAAATTTAGTTCAAGCAAAAGCGGGACAAGCTTGTTCATAGAAATATTATTTTCGTACAAAAACTCGACGTGTAAATCGTTATAATTTTGTTCCTTGAAAATAAATTTTTAGTGTGTGAGTTATCGCCTAACTACTTCAAAGTTTAATTCAGCATGAGTGTGCTACACTTGAAGTGCTATAACTATCTCCTTACTCATACGGAACAAATTGCTTCACGAGTTTGCACTTGTACCAGTTAAGAACTTTTATTTAAAAACAAAAGTGTAGAATACATTTCAAAGTAACTCTAAGTGCAGTCAACAGAATAAGAAACTACAACTGACACATGCTGTTATTTCAATTACTTCTAAGTTTTTATTCCTTGTAAGTTATAGTAATTCAAATAACATATGATATAACTTTAATGTTACATTGTTTCATCGCGTAGTGCATTGTAATATCCGCTACCCCTTATCGTCCCGTAGGTGTCGTAGTAGGAGACAAACTGTAAAAACCTGTGCTGGCTAACTTGCCTGCCAAGCGAGGCAACGAGAGGCTATGAGGTAGAGCCATGTTGCAGCTATATTAGTAGTATAGTTGTGGCACGAATGGGTCGGCCACCAGGGTGGATCACGCTTTCACAGAATACCAGCGTAAAATATCAGTTTAAGGCTGCTGTGTTTCGTATGGTGAGTGTAGAGAACCGGACTTGAACCGAAATTAAATGAGTGTATCACGTGCTTTGGGGGATTTTTTTATAGAATAAAAATGAGAAATGATAACACAGTCCTCGTGGTAAGTGGATACTGTGAGCCTCAGATGCGTTGTCACCCTTGAGGACTAAGACGGAATGCCTCGTTTCCATTAAAAAAGGGCTCCGATTATTTTCACTCATCCTTCTGTGAGGTTCTTTCCCAGTCGAGTCGACTATTTCGTGCTACAACCATAATATAGCTGCAGCGAAGCTCTAGTACGTATCTCTATACTCTTTAGTTATCTCAGAGCAGAGCTTGCACTGATATTTGGCATCAGAAATAGGTAAAAGGGGTGGTACTCACCCAAACGGATTCCTACATGAAGAGCCCCACCATCTTAGTAAGGCACATATGCTATAGGTTATAAAATAATAAATAAAGTAACCTTCTGTACCACATTAATTACACCTAATTAATTAGATACAAAATAAATTAATATTTTAAGTAGTAGTATTTTACTGGTTGGAAGACATTATTATTATGTTAAATTAAAAGTACTTTTAATATTAATTTCATGTAGCATTTAATTTCATTTTACTAGTGAGAATGAGAGAGTGTAGAAAACCAAAGACCCCTTTTATTGGAAACGAGATTCGATCTAAGTCCTCACGGGTGACAACGCATCTGCATTTTGATTCGTAATCGAGGATAGATGTAGATATTTACGGGCCACAGCAACCACTTACCATCAGGTGGACTGTGTGCTCGTTTGTAACCCTATCCTATAAAATAATAAAATAAAAAATGTTTTTGGAGTGTGAAAATTCAAAATAACTGGTAAGCCATTAATAAGCATATTAATATTTCGCTAGCACCATTATTTTCGCACTAAAAGTATCTAAATTACTAATTATCAAGGATTCTGATATACTGGATTGAAAACTCTCTGGTGTTGCGATAGCCAATTTACCTGCTTACCCTCAACTTTTAAGCATATGTCTATATTCCCATTGAAATTAAAGAAGTATTGTAAAAGTACGTGTATTTAAATATTTATGATAATATGTGCGTATTTATTTTATTTTTTACCACACCTTGGGTTGACTAGTAGAAAATAGCTATAGCCTTTAAATTCACACAATTTTCCTTTATTATAGGGATTGCACGAAAGCCTAAAAATAAATAAATAGCGCAATGGAGTGGTATAGTCGTATAATTGAAAACTTATTTAACGAAAAAAATGACGCAAGTTCTTATAATACTAATATATATATGACTAAAATTCTTAAGAATATCTTATTAAAAAAATTAAAACTATATAAATATTCTTCCGTTCGCTCAGTCAAAAATGTATTTTAACTTCACAGTCACTTTAAGATGCCTATTGTACTCTTCTCACAGAAAAGTTAACAGAAATCTTTCTTTGCTTTGTCGCTATAATGCAGTACTTCTTGATCAGTGTTCCATGGACCACTGGTGGTTCCTACCACGACGAGATCCACGAAGGCATCGTACAAATCTTTCACATATAAAAAAATCTAAAACCTTCCTTGGGATGATGGAGTATGCAGATACTGTCGATACGGTTTTTGTACAATGTGTCGCTACATTAAAATATGTGGCGCAGAATAACACCTTCTCAGATCATTTTTGTATGTGTTTTATTTTTGGAATATAATGTAATATAAAGGTTATTATTATTATATTACCTAAAAGTGGGTGGTCCGTGGAAATATAACATTGATTGAATATTTGGAGTCTCAGAACGGTCGTTGCCCACTTGGCCATTAGAGTTGCTGTATTTACGGTCCATTCTTTTCCATTCCGTTTATGGAGACGCTTGGCTTGATAAATTCCGATGAATAATTGTAACGTCACTCTCTTACTCATTTTTATAAATAATTTTAATACTTTAGTTTGTAGATTTATATCATCGGTGTTTCCTTTAACAATTATTTTTTGAAAAATAATCTTAAACGTTACAATTTATTTACATATTTTTAATTTTTCATATATTTTGCATCATTTAAATTTTTAAAAAGTAATGATATATTATTGTATATAAGTTATCCAAAAAAGAATAGAAATCAAGAGAAGAAAAATAATAAATTGGGATAAATTCTGGACTTAAAAGGAGATCCTGAAATCGAATACCTTTCCATCTCAAAAAGAAGATATTATGCCTTTGTATACTGCACTGCCTCACTTACGGATGCCATACCTGGATATTTAATAAAATAAAGAAAGAAGCATCTATTGCAAACATGTCACACACATAAATTAAACACTCAAATTTAAATATTTGTACACATATCAATTAAAGGAAAAACAAAATAAAAAACAAAAAATTTAGAGATACATTAAAAAAAAATTATTTAAATATAAATTACTCTTAGAATAAGTTCGTCGTGTGTTGTGGCAAGTAAGCCAAACGAACCTCGCTCAGCTTATTATGCTGTAGCCGAAGCAACAGCGTTGATTTTCAGTGGGCTCAATAATAAACACAACACTGACAAGATTGCGAAATGTCAAAGGCGGATAGAAAAAATAATAATTAATTATCATCCCCACCAGTTGGCTTGGTGTCAGCAGGGTCCTCTCAGACTAGGAAAGCAGCACCCGCCGCTGGTGGAGTACGTCGTATGTATTTGACAAAAATATGACTGTTTTGCTGAGCTGGAGCCGTTTGTTCCTGCAACAACCAAAACCAAAACTGTACAGAGCTAAACTTAGCAGACCGAGTTCGGTACAATATGTGCGCGAAAATATTTTATGATTACGGACAACTACGGCGTGAGGCTATTCCCTCATCAAATAAATCAGCTATGGATGGGGTCGCGGTTCCTCAGGCCACAGACCAGCATTCACATGTGGCAGCCGACATTGATCTTCTTGTCCCAGTTGGCTCAGACGATGATGGAATGGTCACTCACGAACTAGAGCAGATGTACGCCTCTTGAAAATTGCCTGCGACTTCCACGCATACCCCTAAGCATGTGGAATCAGGATGTTGTGAAGGCCTTGAACCTATTGCTTGCAACCCACTTTGAAACAAGCCGGGACCTTTGCGATACGGACTAGATACTCTATCCCACGACTGGATGCGCTACTAAGAAAAGTAGCGCTACCTCAGCATGGAGAAGAAGGATTGACGACCGTATCGCAAAGGCAAGAGCCGTCATCGGCAAACTTATAAACATCAGGTCAGGCAATAATAGGCCGAGAATTGTGCGCTCCGTCAGGGAGCCGTTCGCTGTGACAGACATGAGTTTATCCCAGCCGTATATAACGCAAAAACTGATGGGGCGCATAGACGACTGAATTTTTTTTTAATTTATTCAGGACAACAAACAATTACATAATAATGCTTAAACCAAATAACATGTTATAAATAATATTAGTCATTATGTAACCAGCACCGTTATCCACAAAGTAATATTAAATTGGTAACAGTAAATAATAAATGCAAAATAAACAGAGTATAAGTGAAAAAGGGAAAATAAAATAAAATTAACAGTACTCAGTAACATAAAAATCAAAATGAGACAAAAGAAAAAACAATAATTAAAAAAAAATTGCTAGCAGTACAAATTTATCTTGTAAAATATTTATATACTTTCATAATACGTCTTAATGGGGCGCGTTCACCTGCATTGGTTTTACATAGTTTAGGCGCAAACAATTTATGTGTATACACGTCTCTAATGCGTTGAGAACGACTAGGGACACGGGTATATATTTTGTTAAGTAGTTCACTACAATCTAAATCATTTCGAATTATTTTGAATAATAGTATCAGATCAAAATATATTCTTCTTGCTTTTAAAGTATGAATTGAAAACTTTTTTAATAAGTTACGATACGATGATTTAGCGTGGTAACATTTATAATTTATAAAACGAAGAAACTTTGCTTGTAATGATTCTAGAAGTTCACCGTATTTATTATAATAGGGGTTCCATATATCACTACAATCTAAATCATTTCGAATTATTTTGAATAATAGTATCAGATCAAAATATATTCTTCTTGCTTTTAAAGTATGAATTGAAAACTTTTTTAATAAGTTACGATACGATGATTTAGCGTGGTAACATTTATAATTTATAAAACGAAGAAACTTTGCTTGTAATGATTCTAGAAGTTCACCGTATTTATTATAATAGGGGTTCCATACTTGCGTTGCATATTCAATTTGTGGTCTGATAAGTGATTTGAAAAGTAGTAAATAAGATGAGGAGCTTTTAAAAAAATTTCACGTTCGTGCAACAATTCCGTACATTTCATACGCTTTATTTGTTACATGGCTGATATGAGCATTAAAGGTTAGATTTGAATCGTAAAGGCAAGTAGAACAGAGGTACGCTTATTGAGCTAGCAGTAAGTTTGAGGAAAAAAGGTGGGATACCGTCTGGTCCTGAACTTTCAGTTATATCTAAGTTTTTTAGACATTGTTCTATTGTGTTTTTTGAAAATGATATATCTGAGATAATAAAGTTAGTGTTTGATGAGCAAGGAAGTGAATCTATGTCGTACGTCATCAGTGAGCTGTTCTCATAAACTGAAGTAAAATAGTTAGAAAAAAATTCACATATGTCCTCAGGATTATCGGTTTCATTTCCATCGTGAGACATTACGTTGGGAATACCACATTTTTTTTATTTTTTACAAAAGACCAAAATACTTTGATGTCTTTCTGCAAACTTGTTTCAATTTTACTTAAATATGAATTAAAGCACTGCGCGGAAAGTTGTTTAAATCTTTTTCGAAATACAGAGTATTCCTCATAATCTACTTGGTTAAGTAAAGTAGATTACGAGGAATAGTCTGTACTGTAGTTTGAATTAAGTAATTAAACTAAAATTATGCTTGTACAATTACCTTTAATACCGATCATTGATTATGAAGACATATGTTACCCGGATTTAAACCAAAATCTTCTTAATAAGCTAGAACGCCTTCTCAACAATTGCATCAGATACATTTTCAGTCTTCGTAAATATGATCTATCTCTAACTATAGCTGCATATATGATTATATCTCTAACTATAGCTCTCGCCTTAAATGGCTCATATAATAAAAAAAATGACCTGAAGGACCACGTCTCAGATCCGTAAGTCATCACTAGCAACACGCACTGGTTATACACTTTAGTTTTCAGAGATTGACGTATACCTGACGAGAAGATGTGTCGTAATTTCCCGAACGCTGTCCAGCCGATTTGAATCCGTCGATTTTGTCAATCTTCTCTGTCAGACCTCTCAGTCGAAGTTGGACTTACCTAGTCTGACTATTTGTCCCAGGTAAACGTACTCGTCAACAACTTTGAGCATAGTGCTCCCAACAACTACCGGCATAGGTGTGACATGGACATTAAAAATGATCTTTGTTTTGTCCATGTTCATCTTAAGACCTATCCGTTGGGAGACACCATTGAGGTCACTGAGCATAGTGCTAAGGTCCTCCAGTGATTCTGCCATAAGGACTATATCGTCAGAAAATCGAAGGTGAGTGATTTACTCGCCATTGATGTTAATACCGTATCCTTTCCAGTTCAATAGCTTTAAAACGTCTTCCAACGCAGCGGTGAATAGTTTCGGGGATATAACATCACCCTGTCTTACACCTCTCCGCAGTTAGATAGGTTTCGAACTCCGGTTCTGTACTCGGATAGCCATCGTAGCCCTACTGTACAAACACTTCAGCACTTCGATATACCGGCAACTTGGCACCGCTGAAGGGACTGTAGCACCGCCCAAATTTCGACGGAATCAAAGGCTTTCTCATAGTCCACATATGCCAGGCAAAGTGGCAAATTGTACTCTTCAGTCATCTGTACAATCTGCCGCTGGGTATGTGGTCTAAGGTAATGAAGCCTTTTCGGAAACCGGCTTGTTCGGGAGCCTGGAAGTCGTCAAGTCTGCGTGCGAGACGATTCGTAATGACTCTCGAAAACAGCACGTAGACGCGGCTCAGAAGGGAAATCGGTCTGTAGTTCTTCAAGAGAGCGTTGTCGCCTTTCTTAAAGAACAAGACCACCACGCTTCTGCTCCACGCCTCCGGAGTAGTGCCACCATGGAGGACGGAATTGAAGAGCTTCTGAAGGACTTCAAGTACCGGTGTCAGAAGCCCGCTTTCAGAAGCTCCGCTGTAATTCCATCCTTGCCCGGGGCCTTGCCGTTTTTAAGGTGGCTGAGAGCCATTCTAATCTCGCTCAGACTGACGTCCGGGATATCATCGGAATAGTGTCGGATAAGACTTGCTCTTGGATCGTTACTCACACTTGCGTGTGGCTCCAACGATGATGTGTACAGCTGCCCATAGAACCTCTCATTCTCACTCAGAATCTCAGGTGTCCGTCCCGGTAAACGATGTTGCCACACTCAGTCTTCAGCTTTGACAGTTGGCTCTTTCTGGCAGACAGATCTCTGGCAAAGACTTTGGAGCCCTGGTTCCGCTCGATCGCTTCTTTAATACGAGCAGTATTAAAGTTGCGTAAGTCTCGTCGCATCGGCCATATAGCTCGAAGAACCGATAACCGATGGGGAAGAAAGGTTCTCGAGTGGCAGGCTCGTACCGGTAGGCGTAGTGTAGGGGGACCTCCCACTAGATGGAGTGACGACCTGGTAAGACATGCAGGAAGTCGATGGATGTAGGTGGCTCAGGACCGTGCTTTGTGGCATTACTTGGGGGAGGCCTATGTTCAGCAGTGGACTTGTGAAGGGCTATAATAATGATGATGATGATGAAACGACCTGAAGCACAGAATCGCTACTTGAGGGAGGCAAACTCGGTGATATACCGAAAGATTGACAGGGTTCAACTAGAATATTCTTTTCCAGAGTGATCAAAACGGGCTCTACAAATCATAGGGAACGTCGAAAGGGCCCAGCACTGAATCACGTCAACACTGTCGCAATTTGGCGCGGCCTGTGATCAGAACTCGTAAACCGACCCTGCCATTTATCGGCCAATTTCAATTACCCCATACTCTGCAAGATTATGAAGCATATATTGAACGCCCGCTTAAAGGCATACCTAGAATAGAATGACCTCCTTAGTGACCGGCAATACGGGTTGCGCTGAAATCGTTCAGCTGGGGACCTTCTAGCATATGCCACACACGTATGGGGCGAGGTATTCGAGAACAGTGGGAAACCACTTGCTGTTTTTTGACAGAGTTTGGCACGCTAGCCTTCTGGCTAAGCTTTCAGCGTACGGCTTATCCTCTGACCTGGTTGACTGGTTAAGGAACTTTCTAAGTGAACGGTCTCTCCGGGTCGTCGTCGATGGCTGCTCATCCGATCCAGTGACGATTAACGCCGGTGTTCTTCAGGGATTCGTTCTCTCCGCAACTCTCTTCCTGCTGCATATTAATGATTTGCTTATGCCCAAAATATATAGGTACGCAGACAACAGCACAGTTGTGGAGAGATACCAATCAAGTCCTCGGGCTAGTCGGGATGCCTCCAAACACAAGCGTGTCTCTTGAGTGCAAAAAGGAGCCCGCTCACCTTGGCTCCTTCTTTCCGAAATGTATAACTGGAATACACTGACCACCTCCAGTTGTTGGGGGTTAAGATATCCTCAAATCTGAACTTCGGGCGGTTCATTGAGTCCAAGGCCAAAGCAGCTACAAGGAAGCTAGGAGTTCTTGCAAATATGCAGCGATACTTCACTATTTATATAAATTTCTATTTATATACTTCTATTCATATAAAGCGCAAGTCCGGACGTGCATGGAGCATTGCTGCCATATATGGGCTGGTGCTACAAAATATCACCTAGCAGGTTTGGACTCAATGGAAAGGTGTGCTAAGAGGTTTATTGGTGACCCGAATTTAATTAAAACCAATCTTACCAGCCTCGAACACAGGCGCAAAGTAGCCAGCCTTTCGGTCTTCTACAGGATGCATTTCGGAGAGTGTGCGTAGGCATTGCATAATTTAATTCCTCCCTCTTCCTTCCACCATCGGACAACCAGACGTTCAGCCAGTCTCCACCCTTTCGTTGTTAACTTACCACGCATTCGAACCAAACGGCTTGCTACGTCGTTCGTCATGCTTACAGCAAAGGAGTGGAATATGTTGCCAGCTCTGTCTTTCCATCCGATTACAATGTACCCACATTAAAGTCTTCAAGGCAAGAGTGAATAGGTTTTTGTAAAGTCAGTGCTCTTTACTATCTACACGTAAGCTAACATCACCACTTACCGTCAGGTGGGATTGCAGCTAAGTGCTGGCTTAGAACAATCAAAAAAAACACAGCGAAGGCACTTGGACGGAAGCAGTGTACGGGGCTGTGGAGTACAATCCTTTGCCATCTAGGCGAGTGGATGACGGTTATGGAGAGCCACATAAAGATAAAAAGGGATATCGTCCAGGGCGATTGACTGAGTTCAATCTAATACTGGCTCTCCTTGAACCCTCTCAGTACATTACTGGAGGTCTCCGGGAGGGAATTTCAGTTTCGGAAGGGAGAAACAAATGTGACTCACCTTCTTTAAATTGATGATTGTGAGCTTAACAATTCTATCGTAATGGAGCTGGGCACGGATAAGTGAGCGGTCATCCATGTCGAAGGAGGTAGGGTTGCTAATTTTGAGGGCATAGATTTACTTTCGCTCACTAACAGAAGGACCCTCTCCGAGGTTGAGAAATACCGATATCTGTGTATGTCACAGAACATAGGTATCGATGGGGCGGACATGAAACAGTCAGCTCATGATTTGTTTTGTGCATGCTGGACAAAAGTGTTAAACAGATTTTAATCAGGCGTTAATAACACACTCGCACATACTGGTTAGGTTATGCCTGTCCTCGTGCATACCTTTAGCATACTCAGGTGCACTCAGATCGAACTGAACACTCTGGATAGAAAAGTCCGTACTATCATGCATACCCGGAAAGTTGTAGCCACCGTAATAACTTCCTGACGAGATCGAATGATCCATTCTATAAGGACGTTATATCTTGTGATAAAGGGCATACTCCTCTACCCTTAACTAATGAGCAATGGCAAGACTCCGAATAACAGTGCTTTCCGACCGGGAGACCGTATGAAAGAAGATGGAGTTCCACGGGAGGTTCTACAAGGCTCCACATGAGCCTTTCGTGGATACAGCCGCCTCCCTCACCTGGCTATGTTTTGATGACCTCGTTGGGGAAACCGAGAAATTTGTCTATGCAATACAGAATCAGGTTATTAAGACCAACAACAATCGGAGATACATCCTAAAGGATGGCGCCGTCAACATCTGTCAAGTTTGTCACCATCCCGATGAGACACTCTGGTTATTTAGCGCTTTCTATCTCTGAGTACTGGCACAGGCACAACCTAGTAGCCAGGATTTTACACCAGGGACTCGTTATGAAATACGGCCTCGTGGATCGGAAACTGCCTTATTATAAGTAATTGCCGGAAGCCGTGCTCAAAAATGATAGCGCCAGGCTCTACTGAGATCGGGCTATCATCACAGACAGGACTATTCTTGCGAATAAGCCTGATATTGTGCTGATGGATCGGGCACAGTCAAGGATATTTTTGGTCGACATTACCGTTCCGTACGATGCGAACCTCGTAAAAGCCGAAACAGATATGCAAACAAAATATCTGGACGGCTCACGAAGTGACCGTGCCGTGGTTTGCCGACTGAAATTATTTGTGTTGTCGTATCTGCGAACGGGCTAATCCCGGTCAACCTCTCGGGTCATATTATTCTGGCCTGGATTTCTCATGATATAGAGAGGTATGTAAATAGGTGTGTTGTGTGTCGAGAGAATTCAAATAACTCTAGTAAGGAACCGATGATTGCTGTTTCTATACAAAATTTACCACGTAGTAAAATCGGGACGGACATATTTCATTATGGTAAAAAATCATATCTGATTATTGTGGGCTAATAGCCCACAATAATCAGATATGATTACCATTCATGTTTTACGGAAGTAGCATTGTTACATGAAACTACTTCCAAAAAGCGTCATAAACGTACTGAGAGAAGATTTTGCTAGATACGGGATACCAGACATTGTAATAAGCGATAATGGTCCACAATTTTTAAGTCTTTAACGGAATTTAACGATTTCACAGCTTGGGTTGGGATATGTATTGTGGATGAAGCCATATCAAGGTGCTACAACTGTATGCAATCCAATATATAAATAGTGGGTCTTGGATGCAAAAAGAGGGCTCAGCCCACGCTCTTAGGCCACACTCTCATCATGAACATGCTGATATCCAAAAGACCAAATCAATCAGCTGATTATTCCTCAATCCAAGCAAACACACTGCCGTCAATGTCATAAGAAATTTTTGACATGCTGCGAAAAAATGTGATTTCGGAGTATGTGTCAATTGTTTTGAAATTATGTCATTTATAAATTATATACCTAATCTATAATTACCCAACAAAACACGTTTTCTAAACCTTTTTTACCATTTCTTGATTTTTTTTTTTTACGATTACATACTATTTTGTCGTAAGATATTTTATATCCCTTTATTAACCTACTACTCTACATATAGGAAGGCTATTTCCGTGAAAGCCTTAGTCAATATGTTTTTTAACCTTTTTTATATTACATAAGGTCTGTAATACGATTGGTCTGATCTACGCAGAACGAGCTTACAGTATCTTGAAGTCTTGCGGTGGTATGCTTGGGTTTTGATTTGATGTAAGCATATTACTGCAATAACTGTCATTAAATGTAAATAGCCGGGCTAACTATGGCATTGGGACGTCAAACATCTTAGTCCCTCCCACGACCATGGGTGCTGTAAAGCACCCAAAATGTTAGAAATTAAAAGAAAGTTAATGAAACGAAATAAAATCTGCATAATAGTTTTATTAAATTATTTAAATAATTAATCAAAAACGCAAAATAGTTTCGCTAACACGTCTGAACTACTAAGAGGTCCGTGGGGAGGTGGAATGAGACGAGGCGTGAGATTTGTGTCAGGATCATGCCAGATAGAAGTCCATAGTTACTATCTACCCATCCGGGTGACAGGAGTGAGTGTTTTATCTATATTATTTTATTCAACCTTAATTTGCCTTTTAGTTTGTCTACAAGTATTTAGACAATTATGCCCAGCTCTAATAAAAAATAGAGTAATGATAAATAATTATTCCAACAGTTCAACCTATACTCTACAAAAGCTCTATTATAAAGATCTATTATCAGGTTTTTTTTTCATTCAGATAGATAGACAGAGAGACAAACAGATGTTTCATTGGTTTCACAAGTCCACTGTCTAAAATAGGCCTCCCCAAGAATGCCATAAAAGTGAGCCGTCACTTCATCTAGTGGAAGGCAATCCTACACCTTGCTCACCAGCACGAGGTTGCCAATCGAGAACCTTTCTTCCCCCAACAGTGATCAGTTGTTTAAGCTTATTAGTACGTAATATAATATACCCCAAATCAAATTTAAAAATTATGTCAAAAACTGTCTTTATAACTTATATTGTAAGGAAATCGTCACTTATTTTCAATTATAGAGCTCGTATCTATTTCGTTGATATCAAAACGTGACCAATAGAACGAGAATCAAAGTATGAAATCCCATCTGCGACAACACGTGGAACTTTATATGGATATTTATTTTATTCATATCTTTCGTTTCGATTAGTCCATTAAAGGGGGTTTCTCATGGTCGCCTCTTAAAGCATCCAGTGAATCAAATGGGGTGATGGGTTTTGAGAATCATACTTGCGTAAGCAAAAATATGGGAAAATTCAAATCTAAATAACCCTATAAACTCATTATAAGAGAAATATTACCATTCCTTTCAGAGAAAGTCAATGTGATGTATTGTATTCGCAGTTAGCTAATCTCATTCTTGATGTTCCGTGTTTTTTATACGTTCTTTCCCTTCTATACGCTATATTTAATGAATATCATATGTTAAAAATAATTGAAATTATTTTTTGGTTTAATGTTAAATCTGATCAAAGAAAATCACGTTTAATAACTGCACATCAATCACCAAACATTATAAAACAGATTTACTTAACTAGTTTTTAATAAAATAGAAGTGACAAACGAAATTTCAGTCCACCATATGGTACTGCATTCCAAGAACATTTGCAATCAACTTCAAACAAAGATAGCTATAGATGCTTTGTCATCTCTGAGAACTAAGATGTGAGGCACATAGCCTTTAATTGTAGCACTGCTGTTTTGCGCCTTTAATATTTATGTAGAGGGTTTCTACGGTATGTAGGTTTCTATGTAGTAGACCCATGCTGCAGCTATATTATGGTTGCAGCACGAATGGGTCGGCTCAACCGAAGAAAGACAGAGAATACCAGCGTTAAATAGCAGCTCAATGCTGTTTTGTTTTGTATGGTGAGTGTAGAGAACCGAACACTCTTTTTACTGGAAACGAGGCATTTCATCTTAGTCTACAGGGTTGGCAACGTATCTGCATTTTGATTCTTAATTGAGGATAGATGTAGAGGTTTATGTGCCGCAGCATTCACTTACCATCAGGTGGACTGTGTGATGGTTTGCCACGCTTATTCTTTAAAAAAGGTTGGTTGGTATCTACCCAGAAGAGAGAAAATGTGTCCTACCACCTAATATTATCCAGTTGTGTATTCAATGAAAATATTTAAAACTGTTTATAGAATTTTGATACACAATAATTTAAAGAATTTTATGAGAAAGGTCGTCATCATATAATACACGAATATTTTAAGTTAGGATAGTAAAGATCAAACATCCCTATTACATAATTTTTTGGCGTTTTTGGCCATCTGACGTCTCCGTGGTGCTTAGCATTAAGTTGCGACGCTAATAATCGCGGCTTCAAATCCCGCACGGAACACAATTCTATAGTCAACAAATAATTGTATCGGGATGTGGATGGCCCTTGTACAATTTATGATTGTAACTACCGTCATGATACAGGAGAAAATCCTAGTGTAGGTACGTACTATAAAATAATTGATAGACATATAATATCACTATAGTACTATAGTAAATCATCACTATAGTACTATAGTAAATCATACAGGTGTAAAGCCGGGTCAAATATCCATATCATATATAATATCTGATATAAATCTTCAAAGTTTACTGTGTTGTGGCGATTTAAGAATATCCACTACCCCATATTACTATTATTTATTCTGTGCCCATATCATCTATTGTAAACAAATAAGATGGGCAGCAGCGTTTTCCTAATAACGACTAAAAATAGGAAAAATGTGGTTGCCAGACCGCTTGCCAAACGTGGCCACTATGACAAATACTACGAAGCAATCTATGGAGAAGCCTTATTTTCAGCAGTGGACTTTAATAGGCTGTACCGGTACGGAAACGGTAAGTAATACATAGACCTGTGTTGACGACGCACACACGCACGCAGACACGCACACACACACGCACACGCACAAAATTAAAATTAGTACTTATGTGCATTCATTTGACGGCAAGATTATATTAAAAGGAGGCTCCAATTACTTAAAGTTTTATTAGGCTTAGTTAGCGTAATAAACTATTTTGTATTTGACTTCTAAAAAATATTAATATTATTTATTATGTCCATGTCACACCTATGCCGGTAGTTGTTGGGAGCACTAAGCTCGAAGTTGTTGACGAGTACGTTTACCTGGGACAAATAGTCCGACTAGGTAAGTCCAACTTCGACCGAGAGATCAATCGACTGATTTCGGATTCAACTCGGCTGGGCAGCGTTCGGGAAATTACGACACATCTTCTCATCAGGTATACCTCAAAAAATGAAAACTAAGCTGTACAACCAGTGCGTGTTGCCAGTGATGACCTACGGAACCGAGACGTGGTCCTACACTGCTGGCCGTATGAGGACGCTCAAAGTCGCTCAGCGAGCTATGAAGAGGGCTATACTCGGGGTTTCTCTGCGTGATAAACTTAGAAATGAGGATATCCGCAGTAGAACCAGAGTGACCGACATAGCCCAACGGATTAGTAAGCTGAAGTGGCAATGGGCCGGCCATATAGCTCGAAGAACCGACAACCGTTGAGGAAAAATAGGTTCTCGACTGGCAGCCTCGTACCCGGTAGGTGAAGTGTAGGGCAACTATAGTTGTACGTTTCTAGGGCAGGCGGAAAAAAGTACATTGACCTTGGACGATATCATCGGGGTATGCAATCTTATTTGTTTAGGTTCATGTGCTGAGTGCGAAGTTCTTTACAGGCCCTATGTCTATTATTATATAACGAAGAAAGAAGATTATTCTGTACCTAAATGAATTAAAAGCAAATTAATATTAATTTAAATTTATTATTTATAAATCATGAGTTATTACAATTTTCATTATTACGTTATTAGTAAGTAAGTACTTTAATAGGTAGGTAGATAGGTAGTTGTATAAAACATAACCACTTCTGGGCAGTTAGGTAAAAAACGAACTTTTAATGCTATATTTAAAGTTATTCTTAAGCATCCTACCTTGAAGCATGCATAAAACTTCTCATAATAGATTGCCAGAGACACTTGACAGACTATTCATCTGTATCTATTTCAGAAATATTTTATGATGATGACTGAAGTAGAAGAGTCCGTGACATTGATTATAACCTAAAATATCGGCAGTATTCTTTTTCATATCCGTTTTGTATGGATACGTCACCAGACCTCGTTTCTTTTACATATTTATAGATGTTTACAATCATTATTTTTTCGGTTTCCGAAATATGCGACACTTTCCGTTTCTTTCGTGATAACGTAAAGTCTTTATGAGATTTTCTTGTGGATGCACTCGATTTCATACTAGTGATAATATACAAAACGTCACAAAACAATAACAAAAACTTTAATACAAAACGTAATAATACAACTAACAAAACAAACTTAATAAAAATTAAAACAACTACTATAACCGAAAATTTTAAATCTCAAACTATCTACACGTAAGACAAAGCAGAATGAGGAATGAGTTCTGTTTTTTTTTTTGCGTCCGAAGCAATTAAAGGGCTACCCTATACGTAGGGAGGCGGAAAATGCATTACGCATACCACGATAGCCGGTCTATCGTAGTTATGAGGGGCTCACTGTCCTACCGGGGACCATAAGTGATACCCTATAAAAACCGCCTTTGGGGACAGGCAGCCGGCTGATCAAGCTGTATTGTGCCTTATCATGAGCGACCCTCTTTTGGGAAAAGAGGGCGCAGGCGGCTAAGTGCCGCTGAGGGAGTGCCTACGAAGGCAAATTAATGTTAGTTATTACAATAATTTAATTTAATTAGAGTTGGCCTGAGCCGCCAGGAGACAGTTCAGGTCGTTTGAAAGTTTATTAGGCGGGTCCGAGAGAGAGTTTCTCGGCCTGCGGACACGATAGCGAGAGGGGGGTGGGGCTGCATAAGAAGCTGCCTCACGAATTAAGTGGTTTGGGTGCGACTCTGAGGCTTTGAAGAAGTTCTCAGAGAGTTTTTTAAGAAATTGTTGAATTGTTGGGAGCTCTAAGTCCCGATGAAGGTCGGCATTACGGACGTACCAAGGTGCGTTCGCAGCTCGACGACAGAAGAGGTTCTGAACTATTTGGAGTTCATTTAAAATTTTAGGGTTTGCGTGGGCAAAGACGGGGCCCGCGTAGGACATGACTGGTCGTATACAGACCTTGTAAAGGGTACGCTTGTTTCGAAGGGACATTTTACTATGTCGGCCCAACATACTGTTGAGCCTACTCAGATAAAATCTTGCGTGACGGGTTACTCTTTTGACGTGGGGCTTGAAAGTGAGCCCTGTGTCTAGAGTGACACCTAAATATTTGGCGGACGTATGCCAGGGGACAGGGGTCCCTAGCATACGTATTGGTGGAGTGTTTTTGAGACGGCGTCGTTTATAATCGAAGTGAACGGCGGAGCTCTTCTCCGGGTTCACATCGATGCGCCATTTTTTGAACCAGGCTCCTAGGTCATCAACTGACTTTTGGATCTTGTTCCGTATGAAGGGTAGTGAGACACCTTTGCAGTAGGTGGCAGTGTCGTCTGCGAAGAGGGAGAGTTGAACACCTTTCGACGGGATGGGAATGTCGTTGGTGAACAGGATGTACAGCAGAGGAGCAAGTACTGAGCCCTGAGGGACACCAGCCTTGATAGTTCGCTGTGAAGAAAGCGTGCCTTCGTGTCTAAAACGAAAGGTACGATGTTTTAAATAGGAGGCCACGAGACGAACTAGACGATCGGGGGAGACCTATTTTGTAGAGCTTGTAGATGAGGCCTGTGTGCCAGACTCTGTCGAAAGCTTTAGTTATATCGAAAAAGACCGCGATGATCTTATGACGACGAGGATAGAAACCGCTGACGATATATTCCACAATGCGGTGAACTTGTTGGGGACACGAGTGTTTGGCTCGGAAACCGAATTGATGGGGAATGATAAGAGGGTCCCCGTCTGTGGGAAAGTTAACACCTGCTCTGGAAAGTGTTTTAGGGCTTGGTTGGAGATGCCATCCGCGCCCGGAGCCTTTTTGGGCTTAAGTCCTTTGATAAGGGATGAAATCTCATCATTGGACACAGAGATAGGTTCGGAGGCCGTAGGGGGTGAGTTCCGGCGGCGGACCTCATCCTCCACTGCCTGGATGTGTGAGGGGTCGACAGGTTGAGAACTAGGGGAGCATTGAGCGGCAATGATATCCGCAAAGCACTCAGCCTTTTCCTCGTCCTCGAAGGCAACCGTGCCGTTGGGACGGGAGAGAGGGGGAGTTTGGGTGATAGCGTCTATGCGGAGGGCTCTAGCCATCAGATAGTACGCTGTGTGAGATGGAGAGATATTCTCCATGAGCTTACTCTTTTCAAGGTCTCGAAATTCAGAGAGGCGGAAGCGGAGTTCTCGTTGAAGACGATTGGCTGCGCGCCTATATTCGGGGGTGGGATATTTTGCTATTCTCCGGAAAGCAGCTTTTTTGGCTTTTAATAGGTTGCTAATATGTAGGGGAAGCCCACTATTGTTAGCAACCGGGACGACCCTTTCGTTCTCCTTAAGGGAGGATTTAATAAGGGTGGAGAGTGAATCGACCGCGGTGTCGATTTTTTCGGGACTATCTAAGTCCGACGGTAGGGAAATGGTAGAGTCCTGTGAGTCCAAAGCTTTAGCTAGGGACTCCTTGAATCCCTTCCAGTTAGTGAAGGTTTTCGTATGTGTTGGGGGAGGTGGCTGATGGCCAAGAATGAGGGAGACCGGTCGGTGATCTGATCCTAGATCGTCTAGTGTCTCGATTGCTCTGAGGTTGAGAGAAACTCCTTGGAGTAACGCAAAATCTAACACATCGGGGGCGTGATCGGTGTTATCGGGAAAGTGAGTAACACCGAGAGGACTATGGACGGTAATATCAAGAGACTGCGTGATATCGAGCAGTATCTTGCTACTAGGGGACGTAGAGCGGCATTTCCATTCAGTATGCTTGGAGTTAAAATCTCCAAACATAATGACTGAATTGCCTAAAGATAAAATGGCCTCAAAATCTTTTTTGAGGGGATAGGTTCCTGAAGGGATGTAACAGGAGGCTATGAGGATGGACTGATGTCCAGTCATAGCTAGCCTGCATACCGTGGCTTCCATGTTGGTAAGCTGCGGAGTAGAAATGGGCGAGCAATGAAGTGTCTTCTTGTAATAGATGGCCGTTCCGCCGCCTCGGCGGTCGGGTCTGTCGTTACGAAGAAGAGAGAAGTTTTTAATAGAAAGGCCTCTAGTGTCCTTAGCTTTGAAATTAGTTTCCTGTAGGAGGAGGAAATCGACTTCACGATTCCGAAGAAAGAGCTTGAGCTCTGGGAGGTTGTTTCGCAAGCCGCGAATATTAAATGATACAAGCGACCCTTAGGTTTGATACGACCGTGAGATCTTGGTAGGTTAATTTGCTCAGTCATTGAAGTTAAGTTAATTAAGTTAACTTAACTTACAACGCTAACAGAAGGTTATTGTGTTCTGCAAGAACGAGGAGACGTTCTTGGGGGGACTTGGCCGCGCGCAGTTTGCGTGATACTACGGTTATTTCCCTAACATCGATATTCCTAATAGCGGAATATAGCGTGTTGTAGTCGTCGATTGTGGGCTCTGCTTCATGTGCGTACGAGGTTGTTCGCGGTGGGTCTGCCTTTTTGGGCCCCCAGGGAAAGACTGGAGGCTGCATTGGCTTGGAGAAGCCCGGAGGGGGCCGAATTATGCCCTGAGGGGGCCTAGGGGGACCCTGAGAGGGTCGAGAGAAGCCCTGGGTGGGCTGAGAAAGGCCCTGACGGGGCCGTTGTTAGAGGGCCGGGAATGAGCGGTCATTCACCGGCGGTGGAGCTTGCCTACTGGGGCAAGGTTGAGGTGCGCGTGGGCAACCCTTGTAGTTAGCCGGGTGTCCTGTCTGATTGCACAGGACACAAGCGGGTGGGGATTCGGCGTCTTTGGGCCGGGGGACACTCTTTCGTGTTATGTGGTTCGAGGCACTTAACGCACCTGGGTGGGGCGAAGCAGTTGGCCGCCGCGTGACCATAAAGTTGGCAGCGGTGGCACTGCGCCGGGAAACCGGGCCTATGTGGGGGCTCTAACTTCACCCTCGACAGGCCACACACTGTGCGTACCTGCCAGAAGATGGCTTTAGCCTCCGGCACGTTCGATAGGATTACTAGGGCAAGGTTGTATCTCTTGCCCGTTCTGTTGTGCATTTTGTGCACTGCTTCTACGGGGAAACCTTGGGACTTAAGGTCCTCAAGGATTTCCTCGTTTGAGAACTCAAATGGGACGCCTCGGATGACGGCCCTGACTTTACGCTCTTCCGGGAGAGCGTAAGTGTGGTAGGAGATTCGTTCGGCTGTGAATAGCCGGGTGATCTGACGGAAGTCCTCGATTGAGGCTGGGATGATTTTGATCGCCTCCCCGAGGTTGACGGCATGATCATACTTGATACCTGCGTTGTAGCAGGTTTTGGATAATTGGGTGAACTTTGCCTTGTCTCTTAGGAAGACAGGGGGGCGGGACTTGCTTCTTAGCAAGGACTGGGGCACAACGAGAGGCTGGTTTGGGTGGTTTGGGGATGTCTAGTGACATCAGTGGGACAGCGGCAGCGTCGAGGGCTGCGGAGGTTGTGGGAGCGGCAGGGGCCGCTGAAATAGGGGGGTGCGTTTTAACGCGGCGCGCTTACCGTTGCGCTTGGAGGTGACGGTGGTAAAAGTGGACTCCCCGGTTCCGTCGGCGTCAGAGGACCCCGATGAACTGGAGCCTGAGGTAGTGGCGGGCCTCTTCCGGGAGGTCGGCACCGAGGACTCGGAGCATGCGTACTCCATTTCTAGGGGGGCAGATTCGAGCGGGGCAAAAGAGTTCCTCGTTTCGAGGTAAGAAGCGATTACCGGCGGCGGTTGGTGTGCCTGAGGGGCAGGGAGGGAAGCCTGGGCGACGATGGTGGCGATGGTGGCGAGGACCGTCTCATTGCCATTTAAACCGAATTGGTTAATGAGGGCGGCGAGGGACTCAGGTGAAACTGGGTCTAGCCATTTTGGGTCAGTAAGCAAGCTGAGCTATGTAAAGATAAAGATGAGGACGGGTCCCTGTTCCCTAGAACAGGGACTAGAACGCGAGACGTACTACGACACACTATGCACGTAATAGTAATACAAGAACACAAGAAAAAATAAAGGAGACAGTGCAAAAAAAATGATAATGAAAATGATAATGAAAATTAATGAAAATGAAATGAAAAGTGAAAATGAAAAATGAAAATGAAAGCGGAAGTCAGACCTCCCTGCCCGAAGACAGGGGGGCAAGAACTGTAGCGTGAAAGTGACTCACCGGCAGCCTCGACGCTGTTCCGCGTGAGCAGGACAGCGGAGGCGCGTGAGAGCGTGACAGCACTACCGTACTGTACGGGAGCGCGGACCACCTGGATGCGACCGCTCGGAAGCGATGCCACAGGCGGAATGAATGAGTTCTGTTTTTTTTTTTTTTTGCGCCCGAAGCAATTAAAGGGCTACCCTGTACGTAGGGAGGCGGAAAATGCATTACGCATACCACGATAGCCGGTCTATCGTGGTTATGGGGGACTCACTGTCCTACCGGGGACCCTAAGTGATACCCCCTAAAAACCGCCTTTAGGGACAGGCAACCGGCTGATTAAGCTCTATTGTGCCTTATCATGAGCGACCCTCTTTTGGGAAAAGAGGGCGCAGGCGGCTAAGTGCCGCTGAGGGAGTGCCTACGAAGGCAAATTAATGTCAGATATTACAATAATTTTATTTAATTAGAGTTGGCCTGAGCTGCCAGGAGACAGTTCAGGTCGTTTGAAAGTTTATTAGGCGGGTCCGAGAGAGAGTTTCTCGGCCTGCGGACACGATAGCGAAGGGGGTGGGGCTGCATAAAAAGCTGCCTCACGAATTAAGTGGTTTGGGTGCGACTCTGAGGCTTTGAAGAAGTTCTCAGAGAGTTTTTTAAGAAATTGTTGAATTGTTGGGAGCTCTAAGTCCCGATGAAGGTCGGCATTGCGGACGTACCACGGTGCGTTCGCAGCTCGACGACAGAATAGGTTCTGAACTATTTGGAGTTCATTTAAAATGTTAGGGTTTGCGTGGGCAAAGACGGGGCCCGCGTAGGACATGACTGGTCGTATACATACCTTGTAGAGTGTACGCTTGTTTCGAAGGGACATTTTACTGTGTCGGCCCAACATACTGTTGAGCCTACTCAGATAAAAACGTGCGTGACGGGTTACTCTTTTGACGTGGGGCTTGAAAGTGAGCCCTGTGTCTAGAGTGACACCTAAATATTTGGCGGACGTATGCCAGGGGACAGGGGTCCCTAGCATACGTATTGGTGGAGTGTTTTTGAGACGGCGTCGTTTATAATCGAAGTGAACGGCGGAGCTCTTCTCCGGGTTCACATCGATGCGCCATTTTTTGAACCAGGCTCCTAGGTCATCAACTGACTTTTGGATCTTGTTCCGTATGAAGGGTAGTGAGACACCTTTGCAGTAGATGGCAGTGTCGTCTGCAAAGAGGGAGAGTTGAACACCTTTCGACGGGATGGGAATGTCGTTGGTGAATATGATGTACAGCAGAGGAGCAAGTACTGAGCCCTGAGGGACACCAGCCTTGATAGTTCGCTGTGAAGAGAGCGTGCCTTCGTGTCTGAAACGAAAGGTACGATGTTTTAAATAGGAGGCCACGAGACGAACTAGACGATCGGGGAGACCTATTTTATAGAGCTTGTAGATAAGGCCTGTGTGCCAGACTCTATCGAAAGCTTTGGCTATATCGAAAAAGACCGCGATGGTCTTATGACGACGAGGATAGAAACCGCTGAGGATATATTCCACAATGCGGTGAACTTGTTGGGGACATGAGTGTTTGGCTCGGAAGCCGAATTGATGGGGAATGATAAGAGGGTCGCCGTCTGTGGGAAACAGAAAGCGCCTCATACGCGTTTGAATGACTCTTTCGAAGAGCTTGCCCATTGCCTTGAGGAGGCTAATGGGGCGATGGCTGGAGGGGGAGGTTGAGAGGCTTGCCTGGCTTGGGAATTCCAATCACAGTTGCCTCTTTCCACGTAGTGGAAAACTAAGTTTGAAGCAGGCGTTGAAGATAATAGATAAAAAGGTTAACACCTGCTCGGGAAAGTGTTTAAGGGCTTGGTTGGAGATGCCATCCGCGCCCGGAGCCTTTTTGGGCTTAAGTCCTTTGATGAGAGATGAAATCTCATCATTGGACACAGAGATAGGTTCGGAGGCCGTGGGGGGTGAGTTCCGGCGGCGGACCTCATCCTCCACTGCCTGGATGTGTGAGGGGTCGACAGGTTGAGAACTAGGGGAGCATTGAGCGGCAATGCTATCCGCAAAGCACTCAGCCTTTTCCTCGTCCTCGAAGGCAACCGTGCCGTCGGGACAGGAGAGAGGGTGAGTGTGGGTGATAGCGTCTATGCGGAGGGCTCTAGCCATCTGATAGTACGCTGTGTGAGATGGAGAGATATTCTCCATGAGCTTACTCTTTTCGAGGTCTCGAAATACAGAGAGGCGGAAGCGGAGTTCTCGTTGAAGACGATTGGCCGCGCGCCTATATTCGGGGGTGGGATATTTTGCTGCTCTCCGGAAAGCAGCTTTTTTGGCTTTTATTAGGTTGCTAATATGTAGGGGAAGCCCACTATTGTTAGCAACCGGGACGACCCTTTCGTTCTCCTTAAGGGAGGATTTAATAAGGGTGGAGAGTGAGTCGACCGCGGTGTCGATTTTTTCGGGACTATCTAAGTCCGACGGTAGGGAGATGGTAGAGTCCTGTGAGTCCAAAGCTTTAGCTAGGGACTCCTTGAATCCCTTCCAGTTAGTGAAGGTTTTCGTGTGTGTTGGGGGAGGTGGCTGATGGCCAAGAATGAGGGAGACCGGTCGGTGATCTGATCCTAGATCGTCTAGTGTCTCGATTGCTCCGAGGTTGAGAGAAACTCCTTGGAGTAACGCAAAATCTAACACATCGGGGGCGTGATCGGTGTTATCGGGAAAGTGAGTAACACCGAGAGGACTATGGACGGTAATATCAAGAGACTGCGTGATATCGAGCAGTATCTTGCCACTAGGGGACGTAGTGCGGCATGTCCATTCAGTATGCTTGGAGTTAAAATCTCCAAACATAATGACTGAATTGCCTAAAGATAAAATGGCCTCAAAATCCTTTTTAAGGGGATAGGTTCCTGAAGGGATGTAACAGGAGGCTATGAGGATGGACTGATGTCCAGTCATAGCTAGCCTGCATACCGTGGCTTCCATGTTGGTAAGCTGCGGAGTAGAAATGGGCGAGCAATGAAGTGTCTTCTTGTAATAGATGGCCGTTCCGCCGCCTCGGCGGTCGGGTCTGTCGTTACGAAGAAGAGAGAAGTTTTTAATAGAAAGGCCTCTAGTGTCCTTATCTTTGAGATTGGTTTCCTGTAGGAGGAGGAAATCGACTTCACGATTCCGAAGAAAGAGCTTGAGCTCTGGGAGGTTATTTCGCAAGCCGCGAATATTAAATGATACAAGCGATAAACCCTTAGGTTTGATACGACCGTGAGATCTAGGTAGGTTAGTTTGCTCAGGCATTGGAGTTAAGTTAATTACGCTAACTTAACTTACAACGCTAGTAGAAGATCGTTATGTTCGGCAAGAGCGAGTAGACGCTCTTGGGGGGACTTCGCCGCGCGCAGTTTGCGTGCTATTACTGTAATCTCTCTAACATCTATATTCCTAATCGCGGAGTATAGCGTGTTGTAGTCGTCTGTTGTGGGCTCTGCCTCGTGTGCGTACGAGGTTGTCCGCGGAGGGTCTGCCTTTTTGGGCCCCCAGGGAAAGACTGGAGGCTGCATTGGCTTTGAGAAGCCCGGAGGGGGGCCGAATTATGCCCTGAGGGGGCCTAGGGGGACCCTGAGGGGGCCTAGGGGGACCCTGAGGGGGCCTAGGGGGACCTTGAGAGGGTCGAGAGAAGCCCTGGATAGGCTGAGAGGGGCCCTGACGGGGCCGTTGATGGAGGGCCGGGAAAGTGCGGTCATTCACCGGCGGTGGAGCTTTCCTACTGGGGCGAGGTTGAGGTGCGCGTGGGCAACCCTTGTAGTTCGCCGGGTGTCCTGTCTGGTTGCACAGGACACAGGCGGGCGGGGATTCGGCGTCTTTGGGCCGGGGACACTCTTTAGTGTTGTGTGGCTCCAGGCACTTCACGCACCTGGGTGGGGCGGAGCAGTTGGCCGCCGCGTGACCATAAAGTTGGCAGCGGTGGCACTGCGCCGGGAAACCGGGCCTATGTGGGGGGCTCTACCTTCACCCTTGACAGGCCGCACACTGTGCGCACCTGCCGGAAGATGGCTTTAGCCTCCGGCACGTTGGACAAGATTACTAGGGCAAGGTTGTATCTCTTGCCCGTACGGTTGTGCATTTTGTGCACTGCTTCCACTGGGAAACCTTGGGACTTAAGGTCCTCGAGGATTTCCTCGTTGGAGAACTCAAAGGGAACGCCTCGGATGACGGCCCTGACTTTACGCTCTTCAGGGAGAGCGTAAGTGTGGTATGAGATGCGCTCGGCTGTGAATAGCCGGGTGATTGCGCGGAAGTCCTCGATCGAGGTAGGGATTATTTTGATTGCCTCCCCGAGGTTGACTGCATGATCGTATTTGATGCCTGCGTCGTAGCAGGTCTTAGACAGTTGGGTGAACTTTGCCTTGTCTCTTAGGAAGACAGGGGGCGGGACTTGCTTCTTCGCCAGCACTGGAGCACAACGAGAGGCTGGTTTAGATGGAGTGGGGATGTCTAGTGACATCAGTGGGACGGGTGCAGCGTCAAGGGCTGCGGAGGTTGAAGGAGCGGCAGGGGCCGCTGAAGTAGGGGGGTGCGTTTCAACGCGGCGCGCTTTCCGTTGCGCTTGGAGGTGACGGTGGTGAAGTTTGACTCACCGGTTCCGTCGGAGTCAGAGGACTCCGATGAACCGGAGCCGGAGGTAGTGGCGCGCCTCTTCCGGGAGGACGGCGCCGAGGACTCGGAGTATGCGTACTCCATTTCTAGGGGGGCAGATTCGAGTGAGGCAAAAGAGTTCCTCGTTTCGAGGTAAGATGCGATTACCGGCGGCGGATTGTGTGCCTGAGGGGCAGGGAGGGAAGCCTGGGCGGCGATGGTGGCGATGGCGGCGAGGACCGTCTCATTGCCATTTAAACCGAATTGGTTAATGAGGGCGGCGAGGGACTCAGTGAAACTGGGTGTGGCCATTTTGGGTCAGTAAGCAAGCTGAGCTATGTATAAATAAAGATGAGGGCGGGTCCCTGCTCTCGGTAGAACAGGGACTAGATCGCGAGACGTACTACGACACACTATACACGTATTACAAGAATAACAAGAACACAAGAAAATAAAGGAGACAGTAAAAAAAAAAAAAAAATTGAAAAATGATAATGAAAATGAAATGAAATGACAAGTGAAAATGAAAAGCGGAAGTCAGTCAGACCTCCCTGCCCGAAGACAGGGGGGCAAGAGCTGTAGCGAAAAAGTGACTCACCGGCAGCCTCGACGCTGTTCCGCGTGAGCAGGACAGCGGAGGCGCGTGAGAGCGCGACAGCACTACCGTACTGTACGGGAGCGCGGACCACCAGGAGGCGACCGTCCGAGAGCGGTGCCGCCGGCGGACTGAGCACTGCGTCAGCGCTGTACAGCGCGAGCGGGACAGCGGGGGGCGCGAGAGCGGGGAGCACTACCGTACAGGAACGAAAGCGCGGACTACCTGGATGCAACCGCTCGGAAGCGATGCCACAGGCGGAATGAATGAGTTCTGCTCCATCCGCTTTCTTAAATACGCACGGCGTGAGACCTATCGCAAATCGCGTCGAAACAGGTTTATTATCTCTGAATGACCGCTTCCTTCACCTTACCCCGTACCATGAGACACGCTTAGCGCATAACGATACGTAATCTATAAAGAAATGTATGGAAGCATAACTGTCGTTTTGTTTCGATGCTAACATAATCAAGTATTATGTTACCATGTCAATGTACTTTTTTCCGCCTGCCCTAGAAACGTACTATAGATTGAGTGACGACCTGGTAAGACATGCAGAAAATCGATGGATGCAGGTAGCTCAGGAACGTGCTTTGCGGCATTACTTGGGGGGAGGCCTATGTTCAGCAGTGGACTTGTGAAGGGCTGTAATGATGATAATGATGATGATGCACGTTGCCGATTTCATTGATTCTCCTTTTGTTAAAAAGTAGGTACTAAATTTTGTTGACCTAATGATGAGATCCGATATAAAATCATCAAACTCTTAAATTTGCAATTACACGACGTATGGGCGAATGATTCTTTACCACGTCAACGGATTGCGATTATCATATTTTATTGAATCTTTAAATAAATGCTCACTTCAATGGTGAATGTAATCAACCTACTAACAGAATAAAGAAAAACATAATATAAATCATGCGTTAATAAGATTCATCAAATAAAAGGGGAATATTGTTAGGATGAAATACAATTATAAATAATCAGCTTATTTTCAATTTATAATGAATACAAATATGGTTTATGTTATAATAGAATTTATATTCTCGAATGGCAAACTCGTACCCGGTGGGCGAGGTGTGGGGCGGTTTTTTTGCGACCGAAGCAAATATGGGCAACCCTCCAGAAAACGGGGGAGGGAGGTGGGGAATACTCATAGCATACCACGCAGCTGGCTGCATGATTATGTGGAGACTTTTACCCACTAAACCCCACCTTTTAGGGACTGGCTTTACGGTCTAACTAGAGATCTCTAAGCCGTATACGAACGCGAACCTCCTTGGCAAGAGGAGGGTGCAAGCGGCGAAAAGCCACTTAGAAGTGTGTCTAACTAAGGCAGATTAAGGGATGTGTTATGTAGACTCGGCCTGAGCCACCAGGAGGCAGTTCAGGTCAGCCGAAAGCTTGTTGGGGGAAAGTCCCCCACTAGATGAAGTGAAGACCTGGTAAGACGTATAGGAAGTCGAAGTCGACATTTTTGGGGGAAGTATATATTCAGCAGTGGACTTGGGAAGGGCTCAATGATGAATGATGATTAAATTCTAAATCCTAAATTCTAGTCATCATCATTATGAATAGAATTTAGGATTTAAAATTTAATATTCTCTATTCGATATTTAAGGGCTCTTCAAGTTGAAATCTTTTTTCTTTGTTTCAACTACAATTTTATTCCGAGGTTATTTGATATATGCAAACTTGTTATTTTACAATATATTTTATTCCAAGCTTAATACTAAATATTTAGATGCCTCGTCTAGTTTGCTTCATGATAAATATTAACTCTTTTATTACTTCATAAATATATAGTAATAAAAGAGTTGAGCGTCCAAAACGTAAAACCAATACAGAATAGGTACTACAAACACAGCATTAATAATTGAAGTATGCTACACTCCCTTAACTTTAGAGACAATATATAATGAAAATTCCTTCAAAAAGGCACCATATTGTTTCCTTTTAATTGAAAAATATCCCTAGGAAACCCACATGAGAGAGTCCGCCAACTCGCATTGGGGCAGCGCGCGGACACTTTCATTACGAATAATAACATATTATATTGTTTTCTTTTATGCTTTATGCCGGAAAATATGATATGTAATTTAAAAAAAAAGGAAATTAGAGAATAAAGAACATAATATTTTTTTAACAATAAGAGACAGTATAAATAACACAGGTAGCTGCGGGTCCTAAACTAAGCGCAGCTTGTATCTATCTGTATAAATTACTTGTTCTTTTTTCAATTCTAAATGACCCATATTCGCCTTCTTAACTCAAGGAACGATTTCCGTTTATTGTCATGATAGGGTTCTTCGATCTTCTTCTAACAAGTCTAATATATAAGTAATAATAAGTATAAATATATAATAAGTATATTTAAATAATAATACTACATTCCTACTTATCTCACTGAGTTCTCTAATAACTCCTTCACTGTTCAGGCTGCACGTCTTTGCAATTCCTTGCCTGATGATATCAGAAAAGCACCTAACAAATACTCCTTTAAAAAGTTGGTTCGCGAGCATTTACTGAGGAATCATTAGCATTACAATATTGTTAAGGTGTATCCTTGACCAAAATGTTGCGAAAGTGCGTTTTTCGGACTCTATTATCTCATTAGTTATGAAAAATAAACTACATCTAAAAGCACATTATTAATGTTCGATATCTTATCATCACATTCCACGTTCTAATTTGTTTTTATGTGCTATAAATACATTTAAAATTAACTTTTAAAAATGTAATTGATAGATATATTTAGCTAGCGGAAGGTTGCGAAGAAATTTATATTTTTATTTTAAAAAATGACTAAAATTCTTGATTACATGTATCTGTTACTAAACGCAACGCTCTAATCATTTGAGGATTACACTAATGGATAGATAATTTAAAAATCTATATTCTCAAGGTTTTATTTAATTGTTTAAGTTCGTTTTTCTTTTTTAATTGAAATAATTCCAAAAATTGTGTGAATTCTATGATAAAGCGGCGTACGCAGAGTGCGGGCGGCATTACGCTGCATGCGTTCGTACGAGGTGGCTGTGTAGCTCGTCGTCGTTGTCGACGTTCCGTTTGTCGCCGCAAACATAATTATTTGAGTACCTACTAACTGATGCGCTTACGTGTTTTTTTTTACTATAAAAAGACGCTACGATTATGTTATTGTGAAAATATAATTTTGTGGATTGATTAGTGCAAATGCCTAAATTCAAAAATAAACGTCAAAATGATCTAAAGATGAATGAAATTCTGTAAGTAATTTGATGTATTATGCAAAGTTCACTTACTTTTATTCCGTTAAATTCCTACGTGTTATTACATAGTATATTTTTATTTAAGGAGGAGAAGAAAAATACCTGAATGCGAATTTGACGACAAAAATAATTATTCAAGTTAATCAATAATTGAAAATGATAATGGGTAAGTCGGGCCCACTTTTGAGTACATAGAGTTATGAAATTATAACCAGAATTTATGAAATTTGATGTAATACTTTTGTGGTTACCATATTACAAATAATATGAACCTTTTCAAATATATAGCTAAAATATGTATCTAAATGATTTATTACAAGTATTTCCGTTTTTTTTTTCATGCAAGATCTAATATATTTTATTCTTTATTGCGGGCTAAATACGAACAATAACGATACGGCAGTAAACGACTTGAGTCAAGAAACCGTAGAATTACAGTATACCTGTCTTGGTTTAACTGAAATGGTTGAAGATGTAACGGTTTGTTTATTTAATTTTTTGGTTTGTAGTTATTATGGTGCACAAATGTGTACCTACTTAATCAAAATACTTTAGTAGGTATTGTGATTAGGTACACACTTGTGCTTATGTTTAGGTAAAAGATATCTAAGTAAGTACTGTAAAATGCTCTAATTTGACTTACCTAGCCTTACTTTTCCTAAACCGATCATTTTAATTTCATTAGTAGGCTATTCGAGCTAGAGTTAGAGTTAAAGTTATAGTTATATCCTATATACCTCCCACACCTGGGCACAGGCCTCCACTCATTTCTGAAAGGGTCCTAGGGCAAGAAATTGTCCACCGTGCTGCCCCAATGCGTGTTGGCGAACTTCGCGTGTCTTCGAAATATTTTTTTTCTTAATTCTCAGACATGCAGGTTTCCTCACAATGTTTTCCTTCACCGCTGAGCACGTGGTAAATCAACACTTAAAATTGCAATTACAATTTCATTGGTGCCAGCGGGGATCGAACCCCGGTTTGGTCGCGCACTGTGAAATTTTCAGCGAGCGCTAACCATCTGAGCTACCACGGCTCCTCTCCTCTCGAGCTAGAGATTGTATTTTATTTATGGTACGATTTTTGTCACATGCCAGCGCTTACTTTTGGTTTTGGCAAAAATTTGTGAAACGTCTGTGAACGTCAGAATTGTGCAAATGTTGGTCGCAGATATTTTACCTGCACTTCAAAATTTTATTGCGTGAGTATTTTTAACTATTTTACGGATTTGATGAACCATATTAAATAAGAAATAGTCCCCTATCCTTCTCTCTGCGTTTTGATCTTCTAAAACGAGTTTGAGTTGGTAAAATCAAGGCAAACTTAGGGTAGGGTTGTCAATTATTATTTTGATAATAAAACTAGTGAAATACCGAGGTTTATATGCGCAAGCGGGAACGTAGTTAGAACATAATATAACCTTTATGTTTTACATAAATATCCTAAAAAAAACTTATTATTTTAATATGTTACTACCTATAAAATTAACAAGTTTATTGCATTTTTATTTGAGAATAGACTTGCGTTTGATTACCATCTATCTGTCAAGATAGATACCTACATTTTAGAACTGACGTACTAAATAGTCCTCAACGTAGCTTATAATTGTTAGAAGGTAGAAGGTGCCTCGAAACAAGAAAAACACCAGTTCACGAAACAAAAATGAATGAAAATATTATCGGCAGTACGTGAATGATTCTACCAAAATGCTAAACTTAGTGGTTCATCTCATAAAATCTAAGAAATTGTCATCGTATCAATAGCAATTAATCAAAATCAATTCGGGATTTCCAAGCGTACCATTTTAAATAAAGTCAATATACCTATTTTGTCATGAAAAATCCTGCCGAATACGTTTTAATGCAGGATGAAGATAATATTTATTTTTATTGATTAATTATTTTAGTTTATAAACGTAATTTTCAAATGTTTTTAAGTATAATTTGTTAATTTATGTACCTACCTACCCTATAATATTGATTTCGTCTTCTCGTCTTCTTCGTCGTCGATGTATCTTAAAGTCTCAAATCATTCCAAAGTTGTTAAACTATTATAACCTATTCGAAATGTTCCTAATTGGAATAGAAGATTTTTATGCACTTTATTTATTTATTATTTTGTTATCATAAATATAATATCAATGCGTAAATACAAATTGTTACTTAGGTACTTAATATAACAAAATAAAATTGATGATATTTGAATTTTTAACGGGTTATTCCGTTTATCTACCCTGAGATGTATACTACTTAATATACTAATAATATTAAAGAACATATTTAACTTATTTTGTCTTAGCGTGGATAAACGGAATGACCCTTTTTAACAAATAAGTTGTTTTATATTCCTTTGATTATAAGTTGTCAACTCTAAAAGATTTCCTATAAAATGACTAAATGTTCAAAATCATTGCTTACCTTTTTTAATAAAAAAAAATAAAAGTTTTACGCTTTATGTCGTGGATAATTAGGAATAATAAACCAATACTTCGTGGAGCGAAATCTGTTTATTTGGAAACGCATTTTAAACTGCTATATTTTTGCCTAGGCAAAGTAGAGGAAATGCCATTCACTTTGCCTGGATATTTAGAAACTTATTTCTCAGAAAATATGAGGTGTGCCTAGTAGACAATATTGTGTTATTTTGCCAGGCGCACAAAGTTCTGTTTTATGTGATATATCACTTTTTCTATGTGTGTCAAGAAATATCACAAAAACCTCTAAATTCGTGCAAAGTTAGGGCTTATTTACGGTACTAATACTAAGTAGGTATTAGCACTAAGCAGACCAGTAGGTACTAATGCTTACCCAGTACAATCTAATCACAATACCTTGGTAGGTATTGTAATTAGGTATAAATAAGTACTAAGTAGGTAGGTATAAATACCTCTTTATCTACATCTATTTTTAGGAACCTTTATTTAGTCCGAATCATACATAACACTATAATACTGATTTACTTATACGTGGTTTTCTTTTTTGCAGTTACAAATATCTTGTTAGGTTGAAAAAGGCAGTAATGAAAAAATAATAAGAAGAATAATAATTGACGTCCGCTACTTCTTTTCGGAATTAATAAAAATTTCAAATCATGGTCCATTAGGTTGCAGCTTCATCGAACTACAACTTATCGGAGAAACACAAGAGGGCTTAGAGTCAAAATTTACGTTTAAATGCCAATTATGCAACTAAAAATTTGTAACAGTAAACGATGATTGTAGTGAAAATTATTTATCATTAAATGAATGCGCAGTCGCAGGTACGATTGAAATAGGCGCGGGAAATTCGCAACTAAACGAGCTATTGTCATCAATGAATCTTCCTTCTTTATCCGAATGTATATACATATATATATATATATAAGTGTGTTTCATTTAAAGTAATTTAATTAAATTAAAATTAATTCAATTAAAGGAAGTTAAAAAATTTGTGATCAATTTCTTACATTCAAAATAATAAAATTGACTTTATATTTTATTTTATTCTATTTATAATACCAACCTAGTATTCTTAATCACAAATAATCACAATACCTCATTAGGTATTGTAATTAATTAAGAAATATCTATTTAGTTAGTGATACCTACCCAGTAAATATTAAAATAATTTAAATTTTTTTCTTAACCAATTACAATACCTAATTAAAAATTAGGTATTTTAATTGGTTAAGAAATATCTATTCAGTTAGATAGCAAATTTCCCTCAAACTCAATTTACTGATATTGTTCCTAAATAAGGAATAGCAGATATAATAATAAATAGAAGATTAGTAATACTGTTGCTCCTAAAAATTATATTTGACCTCAAGGTAAAACATATCCTATAAATGATGTAGCTAAATAAAATGATAATACCTACTATTCAAGTATTTTACTATTAAATTATTCGTAGTAAATTCCTCGTCCAATATGTAAGTAAATGAAAATAACAAAATGCAGCACCATTGGCATGTAAAGTTCGAATCCATAATTAACATTTCGACAAATATAATAATTACACTATAAAAAGCTAATTCAATATTAGCAGTATAGTATACAATATGTAACGTAATTAACGCACACCCTCAGACACCCCAATTAGTATATTATGTTATAATCATAATACATACACCGAATTTTTAGTTAAACATTTTTATGCACTGATTATTTATCAAATTAGTTATACTAATTCCGGAAGAATGTTGTGGTCACAGTACAAATCCACGAACGCAAAGAATTTAACGTGCTTGAAATAAAGCTCATTTTTCTTTATTTTAATTGAATGACATCATCATCATCATCATCATCATTACAGCCCTTCACAAGTCCACTGCTGAACATAGGCCTCCCCCAAGTAATGCCACAAAGCACGGTCCTGAGCCACCTGCACCCATCGACTTCCTGCATATCTTACCAGGTCGTCACTCCATCTAGTGGGGGGTCGCCCTACACTACGCCTACCGGTACGAGGCTGCCACTCGAGAACCTTTCTTCCCCATCGGTTATCGGTTCTTCGAGCTATATGGCCGGCCCATAGAATCCGTCGATTGACCTCTCGGTCGAAGTTGGACTTACCTAGTCGGACTATTTGTCCCAGTTAAACGTACTCGTCAACAACTTCGAGCATAGTGCTCCCAACAACTACCGGCATAGGTGTGACATGGACATTAAACATGATCTTTGTTTTGTCCACGTTCATCTTAAGACCTATCCGTTGGGAGGCACTATTGAGGTCATTGAGCATAGTGCTTAAGTCCTCCAGCGATTCTGCCATAAGGACTATATCGTCGGCAAATCGAAGGTGAGTGATGTACTCGCCATCGATGTTAATACCGTATCGTTTCCAGTCCAGTAGCTTGAAAACGTCTTCCAAAGCAGCGGTGAAGAGTTTCGGTGATATAACGTCACCCTGTCTTACACCTCTCTGCAGTTGGATAGGTTTCGAGCTCTGGTTCTGTACTCGGATAGCCATCGTAGCCCTACTGTACAAACACTTCAGCACTTCGATATACCGATAGTCAACTTGGCACCGCTGAAGGGACTGCAGCACCGCCCAAATTTCGACGGAATCAAAGGCTTTCTCATAGTCCACATACGCCAGGCAAAGTGGCAAATTGTACTCTTCAGTCTTCTGTACAACCTGCCGCAGGGTATGTATGTGGTCTATGGTATTGAAACCTTTTCGGAAACCGGCTTGTTCGGGAGGCTGGAAGTCATCGAGTCTGCGTACGAGACGATTCGTAATGACTCTCGAAAACAGCACGTAGACGCGGCTCAGAAGGGAAATCGGTCTGTAGTTCTTCAAGAGAGCGTTGTCGCCTTTCTTAAAGAACAAGACCACCGCACTTCTGCTCCACGCCTCTGGAGTAGTGCCACCATGGAGGACGGAGTTGAAGAGCTTCTGAAGGACTTCAAGTACCGGTGTTCCACCCGCTTTCAGAAGCTCCGCTGTAATTCCATCCTCGCCTGGGGCCCTGCCATTTTTAAGGTGCTGAAGATCCATTCTAATCTCGCTTAGACTGACGTCCGGGATATCATCGGAATAGTGTCGGATAAGACTTGCTCTTGGATCGTTACTCACACTTGAGTGTGGCTCCAACGATGATGTGTACAGCTGCCCATAGAACCTCTCAATCTCACTCAAAATCTCAGGTGTCCCGGAAACGATGCTGCCACACTCAGTCTTCAGTTTTGACAGTTGGCTCTTACGGGCAGACAGATCTCTGGCAAAGACTTTGGAGCCCTGGTTCCACTCGATCGCTTCTTTAATACGAGCAGTATTAAAGTTGCGTAATTCTCGCCGCATGCATTTGGAGATCTGTCTGTTCAGTTGCCTGTATGCTGTCAAATCTGTTGACGATTGCAGCCTCATCTCCCGTCTAACAGCCATGAGATCAAGAGTGTGATCGGAGAGTTTTTGTGTTCTTCTGCGGCGGGTCTTGCAGAACTTAGCTCCGACCGCATGGACAGTTTCCACGAGCTTGTCATTCATATCGTCCACTGCATTGCAATCTTGTAGGCACTGAAAGCGGCTGTGTAGCGGTTGTGTAACTCGAGCTGAAAGTTTTCGGGATTCTGGATTAGAGCACGAGGGGGACGGAGCGTTGACTTCATTAGACGAGACCTCTCCAACTTAACGTTTAGGTTCAGTGTGCCTCTAACCATTCGGTGATCGCTGCCAGTTTTCACCCTTGCGATCACTGAGACATCACTGAACAGTTGGCGTCTGGTCGTCATAATGAAGTCAATCTCATTTTTTGTCGAACCGTCGGGGCTCGACCAGGTCCACTTCCTGTGGGGCCGCTTCTGGAAGAAAGAGTTCATCATAAAGAGTCCCTCTTTCTCCATAAAGTCGGCCAGCTGCTGGCCCCTTCGGTTCCGTTGCCCTACTCCAAATTTACCTAACTTCAGCTCACCGTTTTCTCTTGTGCCTAGTTTTGCGTTGAAGTCTCCCATCAACACCGTTTAGTGGGTTTTGGAGGAATGCATGGCTTTGGAAATATCCTCATACATTTCCTCCACCTCCTCATCGGAATGTGCCGAGGTTGGTGCGTAAATCTGTATGACCTTCAGCGAATACCGTTTGGTGATTCTGAGTATCAGGTACGCGACCCTCTTCGACACACTCCCAATCTTTACAACGTTGTTGGCGAGAGACTTGTGGACGATAAATCCGACACCTCCTTGGGACAGATGGTCGCCCTCCCGGTGATAAAACAAGTTGCCGGATTCGAGAATCACCGTGTCCTCCCCCTCTCTTCGGACCTCGGATAATCCTATAATACTCCAGCGCAACTTGTCTATCTCTTCTTCCAACTCCAGGATCTTCTCGTCAGTCCTCAGTGTGCGTGCGTTAAATGTTGCCAGGTCGAGTCGTCGTAGATGGCAACCGAACCTCCACCGGAGATTCTTAGCACCCCCTGCCCCGCCGTTACCATGGTCGCCACCGTAGCCAGGAATAGCGGGGCCGCTGGGGATTGGGGGCCGTCTATTTGTGTAATTGTTCATGGGGGGTATATTGCCATAGTTGCCACGCTTGGCGAGCGGGTTGGCAACCGCAGTTTTTTTTTTTGTCGTACAGTTGCTGTTATCAGGAAGATGCTGCTGCCCATCTCCTGCCTGTTTCCCTCTGTCGCCTTTTACGACACCCACGGGAAGATATGGGGTAGTGGATATTCTTAACCGCCACTACACGGTGAATGACATAATTAGTAATAATAAAAATAAAACTGCACTCTTAAAAGTCTAGCCTTAAGTTACGGTCCATTTCAATTTGTTTTGACTGTCTTATTTGTTGATTTAGTGTGACTGTAGTACGTAGTTTTAATTATTTTTGGGATAAAAAATTACCTATATTAAAAATGATAGGAATCGATTCAGTAAACGATTCTGAACAAACTACTTTCTCAAAGTGCGTTAATTATGTTGCGTGTTGAATAGTTAAAAATAATCAAAATAGTCATTTTATTAATTAGATAATGTATATGAGAATACATAATTCTAATATAATGCAACTAATATACCGAATAAAGAAAATTAAAATACATTTATCATCGTCTGCCTTAACTATTTCCGTAAAATAGTTTATTGATGTTGACAAAATAATACTACTTCAAACTGTAGGTGGTGTCTTGCAGATTTCTTATGCTATATATTGTAGCGAGAGTCGGCGGATCGAACGCGCAAGGTCGTTCGCTGGGGTAAAGGCCTTAAGATGAGGCATGATGCTAAATGCAAGTTTTATAATGCCTCAAAGTATATGATCCACTGCAGTAAACAAACCCAGAAAAATATATGATATTGTCCAGGATATATGCTAGTTAGATAATGTGTTGAAAACATGATGAAAAAATCACAAACATACCTCTAAAAATTACTTTTAACGAGTAAAAACCATACTAGTATACATGCAATCATTCTGATTTTTTGTCAGATTTTTATACATTCAACATATTAACGTAATAGTGTTTTAATTTTTTAGTCCAACTAATAGTTTTTTTTAAACCGCATATTCTTATTTCTGAAATAATACGTAGGTACGGATATTTGCGTAAACGCCTGTGCAGAGTGCAGAGTCACTGCCGGCCGAGGCCTGGTGCTGTAGAGACGTGTCGCTCTTTTTGCTGCAATATTTACGTTAAGATTTTTTTAAGGACGCGATTACAAAACTGATATAGGTATAGAATCGAACTATTACATTGACACGTACACAAGTGTACGCACGGTTGGCTGCGGGAATCGTAGTCAAATAAAATTATTTTGATAATTTAAAAGATTGAATTTGTTTTTGATTTTTTATACCTCATAAATGGGTCGATCAACTATTTTTTGTCCTAACCCTGTCCCAGACATTCAAATATTTTTTTCTCAAAAAGTATGGTTGCGAATCAGAAAATTAAGTGTTTGCCTTATCATTAGTATTATGTTTAATACACAAGGATTAAGACTTGGTAAATGAACACAAAATTAACTGAAATACTTGTGATTGTCCAAAAGACGCAAAGTTCTTTTCTTTGTACAATTATATGTCCCCAGGCACTACACATCTATAAAAATAAGAATAGTGAAAAAAAATCTATTGTCACATTAAAACTAGTTTCTCGAAAATATTCAACCTTATTTAATAGTTTATTAAAGCTTCCAATAATATTTTCATTGGCCATCTATCGCCTAATCTCTGAATTATTACGTTATCCCACATATTACTTCAAAATCGTATTTCAATCGGACAACTTTACTATTAGAAGTTCTTAGTGCTTCTAATACGAAAAAGAGATGACGTTACAAGTCTGCAATCAATAAAATAATCAATAATAAACGCGCGGCAATACATCCGCCGTGTTTTGTTATTGGAAGAATGTTCGAGTCAGTCGGTCGCAAACAACAAGACAAGTTGCGTGTGTTAATTGTGAGTCCACTGAACCACCGCATCAAGACTGTAAGTATCTGGATATTTCATTACAGATTTTATAAAAAAAGATAGTTCATATTATTAGTTCAATGGTAAACTTAAGAATCAGGACAATAATTCAATAATTTTTCAATTAAAGTCCCTAAACTTAAAATGTGTCTCTTGGACAACCGTCACTTGGGCAACTAAAATGGTAAAACTAAAAAAATATATATATATAAATTTATATTTATTTTAAATTACTATAATAACTTAAATTAACATAAAATATTTTTATTTTAGAACGTTACAAAATCGGGATGACATCAAAAGAAAAATCCAAACGTTATAGAGAGAGACTAAAACAAAACCCGGAAAAATATGATGAAAGGAAGAAAAAAGCGAGTTACAATAAAAATAAAAAACTATTATCAGATCTTAAGCCACAAGAAAAAGTCAACTGCAGGCTCATTTGGAAACTGAGAAAGCAAGAACAAACAAAACGTAAAAAAGCAAAACAGTAATTGTTGAATAATACACCTCCAAGTTCACCGTCCATACTTCTCCAGCAACCAATTAATCAGCCTTTATTTGCTCCCGCTCCACCGGGTAGCCCTGCAGAAAGTATGACTAGAGGCAGAAAGAAGGTACGCCGAGACAGAACAAAACTATATAGAGAGAATAAACGATTAAAAGAAGAAAACGAAAAGTTAAGGAAAAAATACGAAAAATATAAGAAAAGAGTTGAAACAGCAAAGAAATAAAACAAAATCTAAACAGACAATCAACCAACAATCAGACAACGAATCGTCGACGACCGAGTGCTTTCCGATCGGCTCGATTCTCTGGCACTGCGAAGAGATGTTGCATCCCTTTGCATTTTCTTTCGCATATACCATGGAGAGTGCTCTGAGGAATTGTTCGGATTAATCCCAGCCGCCAAATTTCGTGAACGCACTACGCGGCAAACGTCCCGATACCATCCACACCATCTGGATGCTTGGCGGTCCACCACTGTACGTTTCAAAAAGGAGTTTTCTTCCGCGTACAACCTCTCTGTGGAATAATTTACCACCAGCGATTTTTCCGGACCGATACGACCTGGGGACCTTCAAGAAAAGAGCTTACTCCTTTCTAAAGGGCCGGCAACGCGTCTGCAATTCCCCCTGGTGTTGCAGTTGATCATGGGCGGCGGTAGTCACTTAACATCAGGTGAGCCACATGCTCGTTTGCCCCCTCTTCTATAAAAAAAAAAAAAAAAAAGACAAACAAATACTAGCGAAAAAAACGAATTGCACATCTGTTGGACAAAATAAATACACAATATTATGTAATGCTATCAAAGAACGATGTCAAAGAGTTCACAATAATAAAGAAAAGACGTTTCTAAAAAATATATTTCGAGAACTGGGAAACAAAAGGAAGACGATCGTAAGAGTCATTGGAATTAGAAGGAAATATAAGGATTCGTACAAAAGACTACCAAAAGGATAATAATTTGATAAAAAAGTATATATAAATTATAATATACACCTATATATATATATATATATATATATATATATATATATATATATACCCATAAAAATGTAAAATTATAACCATAAAAATGTCTCTTGGACAATTATTTGTCTCTTAGACAACTGTTTTGTCCCCAGAATCAGAATTAACAAAACCTTCATGTTTTAGACAAAAACGAAAAAAAACTTAATACTTATTATAAAATTTGTTTAACAGTGTTAGGAAAAATATCTTCAATTATGTTTTATCATATTATACATATAATTTAATGCTTTTATTAAAACTTCTTTCTTTTATTTCGACTGTAGTTGTCCAAGAGACATTTTAACTAAAAATAATTTGAGGATATTCAATGCAGTACTGATAATTCAGTACTCTAGGATAATATTTAACGTAGAACTACATAACTAGACTGTTTATTTTAAACTTAAGTCTCTATTTTAGCAGTCATAAATTAAAACCTATGGTTGTCCAAGTGACGGATTTGTTGACTACTTGGTAATCGGTACTTTGGTAATCGGTATAGGAACTGGTCGACTGTGGACTGGAACTCCGTCAAGTCCGGAGGTAAGGACTCATCATACCTAACAAAACGAGCCCAAAATCGTCACACCTAATAGTACTAGGCGACCAGTTCCAATAGCGATTACAAAAGTACACCTTCAGGTCACTCCATCAAGTAAGGAGGTAAGGTAATACAAAACAGTAAAATAAGTTTGAATTTTCAAGCGGTTTTATTTGAAACTATTCTTTTTCTGTTATTTTAGCTATTTTGCCAACGAAACTTGGATTTTTTTAGAATTTGTGAGTTGGCGTTTTAAATGTATATGTATGTAAATAGTTGACTAAGTACCTGCTCATATCATAAAACTGACTTTAAAAAAATATTGATAATTAAAATATAGTGTGATGTCCAGACTCCAGACCTCGTAAACAGTTTTGATATTAGTGAGACCTACTCACTCAAAATATTATTACTAAAATACCTATTGGTGTTGCGAACATGAGACCTCACGGAAAACTTTTTGTTTGGAGGTGAATGTCTGCTTGCTTTGCGTATACTGTGTTCACGCTGCGCTCTCCGACTGCCGGTTGCGCTCCGCCCACTGCGGGACGCGCGGGTGAAAAACGAATTTGAAATCGTGCTAAGACCTCGTCTTAAATAGTCGTATTCATTCGTATGTGAATTTATGTTAATATACATATTTCTATGAATATATATATATATATATATATATATATATATATATATATATATATATTATATATATATATATACATATATATAACGAGTATGAGTCGGACTCTCGCACCTTTTACAGAGGGGTATGCCTTGCAATGCCGTCTCCTTTTGTTTAATACTCAAAGGGGAAAACTAAGTTATGAAGTACAATAATGTAATCTTAAATCTGATAAAGCTGTATGTAGTGTAAGAAATCGAAGTGAAATAAAAAAATATTTTGAAATTTGTTGTGAAAAGCTTAGATGTATAGATTTTCCTGAAGAGTTTAGGTCTTGTTCCAATCACCACTGTTCTATTTTGGAACAGAAATTAATAATCGATAAAATATATGACAGCAATATATGTACTTTGAGAGGGGCAGCAATAGTGACTCATGATTATAGGAAATGTAGATAAATATGTTTTGGGTTGGAATAAATATGTTAAACCATTTCACAGTGACGCGCTAATTTGCTTTCATATGTGGGTATTATATGGAAAACCTAAAATTAGAATTTATTACGAAAAAATGAAAGAAAGTAGAAAACTGTTTAAATCAAAAATAGAATGGTGTCAGATTAAAAAACAAAAAATAAAAATGCAAATTTTGGGTACACGTATAAAAACCAAAAACTTTTCTATATTTTGGAAACAAACCAACAAAATGAATCCAAGGTTGAGAGTCCTTGCAGGTATAGATGGTGAAAGTGATGCGGGTAAGGTGGCAAATATTTTTAAAAATCACTTTAAGTACCTATACCAATCAAAAATCATCGCAGAATTTCGATACAGGTATCCGGGATGGAGATGAAACCACGTGCTCTGCGGCTAAACATGTTAAAGACGTAATTAAAAACATGACACGCGGTAAATCTCCAGGTCATGACAGTGTCAGTATCGAACACCTGCAATATGCTGGTATCCACGTTCCACATGTCCTGGCCATGTTATTTACTTTTTGCATAGGACACTCGTACTTACCTTCTGATTTTATGAAAATGATTGTTGTGTCAGTACTTAAAAATAAAACAGGAGATTTGTCAGACAAAAACAATTATAGACCTATCTCCCTGGCTTACTACTATAGCGAAAGTGATGGATGGTCTGCTTGAGAGGAAGTTACAAGCATCCATTAATCTGTGTGATGCACAATTTGGTTTTACTGGCTACTGAAACTAATGACTTTCCTAATTACTTAATAGGTCTGTTTCAGTATTGGTACGACAATCAACAGAAGCAGGGGTGCAATCTGAGGCGTATGGGCTGGAGTGCGGAGTAAGACAGGGCGGCCTATCTTCTCCTGCACTTTTTAACCTCTACGTGAACAGTCTGACTGGTGACCTCGGTGGTAGTGGAGTCGACTGCTCTATTGATAATATTGCATATAACAACATAAGTTACGCCGACGATATCGTGCTGCTGAGGCCATCAATTAGAGATCTTAGAAAACTACTCAGTATCTGTGAGAAGTATGCAACGGCTCATGGCCTACGATAAAGCCAAATTGGCCTCTAAAAAGCTTGGCGTGCTCCGCAGAGCAGGACAGTATTTCATGCTGGCATACCGCCTGCAACTTTACAAGGCTTAGGTTCGGCCGCACATGGAATACTGTTCTCATCTCTGGGCTGGGGCTCCCCAGTGCCAGCTCCTTCCATCGATTCATCGACGACCGAGTGCTTTCCGATCGGATCGATTCACTGGCGCTGCGAAGAGATGTTGCATCTCTTTGCATTTTCTTTCGCATATACCATGGGAAGTGCTCTAAAAAATTGTTCGGATTAATCCCAGCCGTCAAATTTCGTGAACGCACTACGCGGCAAACGTCCCGATACCATCCACACCACCTGGATGCTTGGCGGTCCACCACTATACGTTTCACAAGGAGTTTACTTCCGCGTACGACCTCTCTGTGGAATAGTTTACCACCGACGATTTTTCCGGACCGATACGGACCTTCAAGAAAAGAGCTTATTCCTTTCTAAAGGGCCGGCAACCTCCTGCCATTCCCCTGGTGTTGCGGTTGATCATGGGCGGCGGCAGTCACTTAACATCAGGTGAGCCGCATGCTCGTTTGCCCCCTCTTCTATATAAAAAAGAAAAGGATACAAAGCGCGGACTAAGTGCCTAAGGGCATTCTTTATCAGTTAACACATGGAGTGGTGAGAGTTTGACGCCTAGGTGTAGCAATTCAAAGTAGACAAAAAAAGAGAACGAAATTAAAATAAAATAAAAATAAATACACATTATGTCTAAAAAATAGATAATTATATAATAATGTAAGTGATTATAAATATATATATATATATATATATATATATATATATATATATATATATATATATATATATATATATATATATATGTAAATGTAAACTGCTTGACATAGACTTCTCCCGTAGTAGGAAGGATTTGCCTAAATTGTAACACTTGGCATGCGGATGGACGACCATAGAACCAGACGTGAGACCCGTCGCCGGTCTGAGTATTTTACGTATATCCTAAACTTTATTACTATTTAAAAAAAATATGATACGTTTACGTACATAAGTGATATAAATGGTTCTCATCGCTGGCTGGATTATTGCATTACAACTAAGTCAGCCATTAAATCTGTTGTAAATATTAGGGTGCTTTATGATGTTTTCTGGTCTGACCATTTTCCACTTGAAATAACTATTGATATGGGAAAACCTTTGAGTATTCAACCAACTACTAGTTATCGATAAATACTAGTTATCGATTATATTAAATTATATAATATTCACTTGTTGAAATTGTGCTGAATATATAAATCATTTCACAAAATCCACTACACATCTATATGTAGTGATTATTATTCATCACAAACTGATTTAGTTATTAGAAAATATATTTTCGTAAATATATGTAACATGTGTAGTAAATTATATTTATTTAAAAATAGATTATTTTTCACTTTATGAACTATGATGGCCACACTTGGTATTGGACGAAAATATTCACAAAGTACGAGTTTTAATGATAAAATTACTATATTATGTTAAAAATACTCACAGATGAAAAGTCACATTGTCCTTTTGTATAATTGACGTTTTTGATTTATTTTTTTCATGTAACTACACCGCAATTCGGCATTTTGCCGGAGCTCGATTTACTGGCACGATCACTTCGGAATGACGAACGACGCGGAGCAACTAGTTTTATATAACGAGTATGAGTCGGACTCTCGTACCTTTTACAGAGGGGTATGCCTTGCGATGCCGTCTCCTTTGGTTTAATACTCAAAGGGGAAAACTAAGTTATAAAGTACAAGAATTTAATCTTAAATCTGATAAAGCTGTATGGGGTGTAAGAAATCGAAGTCAAATAAAAAGTATTTTGAAATTTGTTGTGAAAAGCTTAGATGTATAGATTTTCCTGAAGAGTTTAGGTCTTGTTCCAATCACCACTGTTCTATTTTGGAACATAAATTAATAATCGATAAAATATATGACAGCATGATATGTACTTTGAGAGGGGCAGCAATAGTGCCTCATGAGTATAGGAAATGTAGAAATAAATATGTTTTGAGTTGGAATAAATATGTTAAACCATTTCACAGTGACGCGCTAATTTGCTTTCATATGTGGGTATTATATGGAAAACCTAAAATTAGAATTTATTACGAAAAAATGAAAGAAAGTAGAAAACTGTTTAAATCAAAAATAGAATGGTGTCAGATTAACGAACAAAAAAAAATGCAAATTTTGGCTTCACGTATAAAAACCAAAAACTTTTCTAAATTTTGGAAACAAACCAACAAAATGAATCCAAGGCTGAGAGTCCCTGCAAGTATAGATGGTGAAAGCGATGCGGGTAAGGTGGCAAATATTTTTAAAAATCACTTTAAGTATACCAATCAAAAATCATCGCAAAATTTCGATACAGGTATCCGGGATGGAGATGAAACCACGTGCTTTACGGCTAAACATGTTAAAGACGTGATTAAAAACATGACACGCGGTAAATCTCCAGGTCATGACAGTGTCGGTATCGAACACCTGCAATATGTCGGTATCCACGTTCCACATGTCCTGGCCATGTTATTTACTTTTTGCATAGGACACTCGTACTTACCTTCTGATTTTATGAAAATGATTGTTGTGTCAGTACTTAAAAATAAAACAGGAGATTTGTCAGACAAAAACAATTATAGACCTATCTCCCTGGCTTACTACTATAGCGAAAGTGATGGATGGTCTGCTTGAGAGGAAGTTACAAGCATCCATTAATCTGTGTGATGCACAATTTGGTTTTACTGGCTACTGAAACTAATGACTTTCCTAATTACTTAATAGGTCTGTTTCAGTATTGGTACGACAAGCAACAGAATCAGGTGAGGTGGGCAGGGGTGCAATCTGAGGCGTATGGGCTGGAGTGCGGAGTAAGACAGGGCGGCCTATCTTCTCCTGCACTTTTTAACCTCTACGTGAACAGTCTGACTGGTGAACTTGGTGGTAGTGGAGTCGGCTACTCTATTGATAATATTGCATATAACAACATAAGTTACGCCGACGATATCGTGCTGCTGAGCCCATCAATTAGTGATCTAAGAAAACTACTCAGTATCTGTGAGAAGTATGCAACGGCTCATGGCCTACGATAAAATGTCAAGAAAAGTGAGATCGTATTTTTTGGAAGAGAAGGCCAAATTGGCCTCTAAAAAGCTTGGCGTGCTCAGCAGAGCGGGACAGTATTTCATGCTGGCATACCGCCTGCAACTTTACAAGGCTGAGGTTCGGCCGCACATGGAATACTGTTCTCATCTCTGGGCTGGGGCTCCCCAGTGCCAGCTCCTTCCATCGACTCATCGACGACCAAGTGCTTTCCGATCGGATCAATTCACTGGCGCTGCGAAGAGATGTTGCATCTCTTTGCATTTTCTTTCGTATATTCACTTCTCATAGATACTGAGTAGTTTTCTAAGATCACTAATTGATGGGCTCAGCAGAACCATATCGTCGGCGTAACTTATGTTGTTATATGCAATATTATCAATAGAGTAGCCGACTCCACTACCACCAAGTTCACCAGTCAGACTGTTCACGTAGAGGTTAAAAAGTGCAGGAGAAGATAGGCCGCCCTGTCTTACCTCCGCACTCCAGCCCATACGCCTCAGATTGCACCCCTGCCCACCTCACCTGATTCTGTTGGTTGTCGTACCAATACTGAAACAGACCTATTAAGTAATTAGGAAAGTCATTAGTTTCAGTAGCCAGTAAAACCAAATTGTGCATCACACAGATTAATGGATGCTTGTAACTTCCTCTCAAGCAGACCATCCATCACTTTCGCTATAGTAGTAAGCCAGGGAGATAGGTCTATAATTGTTTTTGTCTGACAAATCTCCTGTTTTATTTTTAAGTACTGACACAACAATCATTTTCATAAAATCAGAAGGTAAGTACGAGTGTCCTATGCAAAAAGTAAATAACATGGCCAGGACACGTGGAAGGTGGATACCGACATATTGCAGGTGTTCGATACCGACACTGTCATGACCTGGAGATTTACCGCGTGTTATGTTTTTAATTACGTCTTTAACATGTTTAGCTGTAAAGCACGTGGTTTCATCTCCATCCCGGATACCTGTATCGAAATTCTGCGATGATTTTTGATTGGTATAGGTACTTAAAGTGATTTTTAAAAATATTTGCCACCTTACCCGCATCACTTTCACCATCTATACCTGCAAGGACTCTCAACCTTGGATTCATTTTGTTGGTTTGTTTCCAAAATTTAGAAAAGTTTTTGGTTTTTATACGTGAAGCCAAAATTTGCATTTTTTTTTGTTCGTTAATCTGACACCATTATATTTTTGATTTAAACAGTTTTCTACTTTCTTTCATTTTTTTCGTAATAAATTCCAATTTTAGGTTTTCCATATAATACCCACATATGAAAGCAAATTAGCGCGTCACTGTGAAATGGTTTAACATATTTATTCCAACCCAAAACATATTTATTTCTACATTTCCTATACTCATGAGGCACTATTGCTGCCCCTCTCAAAGTACATATAATGCTGTCATATATTTTATCGATTATTAATTTATGTTCCAAAATAGAACAGTGGTGGTTGGAACAAGACATAAACTCTTCAGGAAAATCTATACATCTAAGCTTTTCACAACAAATTTCAAAATATTTTTTTATTTGACTTCGATTTCTTACACCTCATACAGCTTTATCAGATTTAAGATTACATTCTTGTACTTTATAACTTAGTTTTCCCCTTTGAGTATTAAACCAAAGGAGACGGCATCGCAAGGCATACCCCTCTGTAAAAGGTACGAGAGTCCGACTCATACTCGTTATATAAAACTAGTTGCTCCGCGTCGTTCGTCATTCCGAAGTGATCGTGCCAGTAAATCGAGCTCCGGCAAAATGCCGAATTGCGGTGTAGTTACGTGAAAAAAATAAATCAAAAACGTCAATTATACAAAAGGACAATGTGACTTTTCATCTGTGAGTGTTTTTAACATAATATAGTAATTTTATCATTAAAACTCGTACTTTGTGAATATTTTCGTCCAATACCAAGTGTGGCCATCATAGTTCATAAAGTGAAAAATAATCTATTTTTAAATAAATGTAATTTACTACACATGTTACATATATTTACGAAAATATATTTTCTAATAACTAAATCAGTTTGTGATGAATAATAATCACTACATATGATTTATATATTCAGCACAATTTCAACAAGTGAATATTATATAATTTAATATAATCGATAACTAGTATTTATCGATAACTAGTAGTTGGTTGAATACTCAAAGGTTTTCCCATATCAATAGTTATTTCAAGTGGAAAATGGTCAGACCAGAAAACATCATAAAGCACCCTAATATTTACAACAGATTTAATGGCTGACTTAGTTGTAATGCAATAATCCAGCCAGCGATGAGAACCATTTATATCACTTATATACATATGTAAACATATCATATTTTTAAAATAGTAATAAAGTTTAGGATATACGTAAAATACTCAGACCGGCGACGGGTCTCACGTCTGGTTCTATGGTCGTCCATCCGCATGCCAAGTGTTACAATTTAGGCAAATCCTTCCTACTACGGGAGAAGTCTATGTCAAGCAGTTTACATTTACGAGCTAGTTGGTGTTGGTGTACAAGGTTAATAAGCATTTTTATTTGTGTTAAGGGGATATAGTAAGTTAGCTCAAATTCTAATTTCGCCCTCACTTCCCCGCGCATCGTATGCTATGTCCCGACATGTTTGTAATCACTAATACTGTAAGTAGATAGGTCGTTAGATACTTATTTCATTAGGTGTATCACATTTATGCCTGTTTTTAACGCCAACCCAGTCGCTTGTTATTTTTATCACGGTTATTTCCCATTTTAATTTTACGGCGTCCTGTTGCGTAATGTGTATTCTGATCGTAAGCGACACAACTTCTCCCTTCAAAAGTCTAAGCGATACTAACGGGGCGACAGGAATCAAGCTTCAAGACGCCGATAGTTTAGGTAATTTCTTTTTACAATGAAAATAATGATATTTTAAAAAAAAGTAAATAACATAAGCACTGTTTTATAGTTAGTTCAGTTAGTTAACTTTGCATAGTTTCATGATCTTATTTAAAGTATTTTAGGAATAACAGCGGTTTATTGTTCAGTTTGGAGGTAACTTTGGATTTTTTTTTCTATCGAGAAAATTTTACGGAATCGTGTTTTCATCTAACTGAGTCCTTAACATTAACCCTCAACTTTACCATATATTTATTTCAAAATTAATGCTGCAATACTTTCGGCATAACGAAACTAAAGGGTATAGGGAGCCGGTATACTGGTGATTTTTTGCCGTCTGGAAAAAAATAGGGTTTGACAGGTGAACGGAATAGAAGCCTACGGCACTGATGTTTTACAATTATTATTTTTTTTTTCATTAACATACAATGAAATTAATTTACCTATTAATACTACTAATTGGGTACGTATTTTAATGTCGATAGTTTTTGTTTTATTTACTTATTTTACCTTTTTTTGTTATTTTTAGTGCCGAAAGTTTATTTCAAATTATTAATATTTGTTTGTCAATTTCATAATATGTTAATGTAAAATAAAAAAATAAAACATCTATTAAAATAGGCATTCCATATTAAATTAAAATGGTAATTCCATTTTAGTCCGACTTGACGTCAACGCACTTGTAGCCTTTTTAATTGAGGTTTACTACAGTAGCACATCAAGCGAACAGTAAGTTCATTTGTCAGCTTAGTTTTTAAAAAAAAATCTTTCATATTTATTGCCAACAAGTCCAGTCTGAAGGGTAAAGAGATGCAGTATAATTAGAGACTGTGAGGTGTAGCAGCGTTGTATGTTTAAAGTTGGTTGCAGGTGTCCATGTTGCAGAACTCTAGCATTCGGTAAGCTGTTATTTACCGACTTCAAAAAGGAGGAGGTATTCAATTCGACTGTATATTTCTTTTTTATGTGTGTTAGCTCATAACTTTTCTCTGGGTGAACCGATTTTGATGATTTTTCTGTTATCTGAAAGCTGATGCTTCTCATGTGATCCCATATATATTTATTAAGATCTTACCAGTAGTTTTTGAGTTATCTTTAATAATGCATATTTAATTGACTTCGAATACATGTTCGGTCCTATTGAAGTCACTTGATTTTTTTTTAATTTGACCACTTATTTTGCTAAACCTATTTATTTATCACATCAATTGTATGGAAAGAATTTTATTAAAAAAGATTATTAAAATTAAAATTCTACAATAGAAGTACAATGAAGCTAAATTTGTTTGAATATTTTAAAGGAAAAAATAATTAGCCCCATACTTTTTCAATCTATAAAGTTAGTTCTATGGAAAGCTAACAATTTTATCAGCGGTGATGGAAATTTTGTAAAACAATTGTTGTCAAAAACACCACAGCTTTTAAAGCTCTTAGAAGAAACATTTTCCAGTCCATTACGTATCTTTATTAAAATTTCGGCTTTCAAGAAACAAAACAAAAACGACAGGCATTAGAATTTTACCTAAAATAAAATTCGGATTCGGTCGGATTTTACGAACTGGTGATTTGAAGTTTTACTTACTACTACCAGTATCATTACGATCTGTAAGATCTGTTGTGATCGCTACTAAGCCAGTCAATGGTCTTCAAAGTATTGAGAGAGTTCCTAAGCTATGAGCAATTTTACTTCCTCTGGGTCAAGTACATATATTCCCAGATGGGTGCTTACGTATGCGCATTAAGGGTCCATAATCACCTGGGATGTGCAGAAATGTTTCTTCCGCTAAGGAACAGAATCGTCACATCCTTGAGTTGATTAGTCCCAGGATGGACATGTGCTCTTTTGGACAACAGTTTCCAGTCAGGCCTCTTGCCTAAATAAGCAGCTTATTCTTACTTAATCTTCTGAAGAGAATTTACGATCGTAAGCCTTAATTAGCTTAATTAAGGTTTTATAATAAAGCTTTGTGTATTAGACCAGATCTTAAGTGATTTATTGTGATAAATAGTTTCAAGGGTCAATCGGACCCGGCTTTCTCGGAGTTCGTCTCGAAGTTTAAAACAGTACTATTTTGCCTTTATGTTTGAGAGCATCAACTGCACCCACCTGATGGCTGTGGATTCAACATGTTTAAAAGTCAAGCCCTCAACCAGCAGTGACGTGGGACTACGGTCGAAGGTGCCCTCAATATAAAGAAAGGCACAAAAAGTTATTTCTTTACCCTCCAGCGCGTTTTTGGCCCTGTCAATAACACTGATCAGGAGTGTTTCTGTAGATTCACCTCTATGGTAAGCATGCTGGATGTAAGAACTTTTCCAATATCTTAAGAAGAAAGAAAATTAGGCTTATAGGTCTAAAGAACTTTGATAAGGCGTATTCCTTTCCGCCAACCTCATGTATAAATATAACTTTGACAGATATCCATCGTTCTGGAATATATCCCCATGAAAAACTTGCTCTCAATTTTTTCACCATATAAGAAAGAAGGATATCGCTACCCTTCTGTAGTTGGATGAGAATTATTCCACCCTCACCGCTTGTTTTATATTTTTAAAGAAGTCAACAGCCCACTGCACCAGGTTTGGCCTTATTATCTTAGCAGCACTACACCAAGGGCTCTGAAAAAGTTCAAGGCGGAGATTTTCTGTCACCCTGGGAAACCTTTTGACGATAGTAGCTCCTACGTTGGTGGTGAAAGTACCGTCAGGCTTTTTAAGAAGACCGATCTGACTAGGTTTAGCTTTCGATAACATTTTGTGCAGTCTTTTACTACGAGGCAACGACTCAACTTAGTCGCATAACTTCCTTGATAGTTTATAAAATTGATCATTGAGATTCCTTGTTTAAATCCGACAAAAGTTCTCGTATTTTAGAATTATAATCTCGCGTATCTGTGGAATTTTATATGACGTATCAATTGTAACTAGAAAGCTGAAAGAAAATAACATGCCCGTCGAACATGCACTAGTACGTATTACTCAGACACTGCCTTACATCTATCCACCTATTGTAGAAAAAAGAAGTACTCAAGCAAGTAGATGGTTTGGCGATGGGATCGCCTGTATTTCTTATTATTGCCGATACCTACATTCATAGAGGAATTTGTGAGAAAGCCTCTCTTACTTCCCCCGTAAATCCAAGATTCCACAAGCGGAACATAGACGACACTTTCACAATTTTACCTTTAGATAAATTAACTGCATTTTTAGACCATCTTAATCATCTCAAATCCGTATAAACTAGTTTTACTTAAATGTTTAATGTTCGCGTAGATATAAGAAATCATTATTTAATAGCCCTTTGTTCATATAAAACAAGTAGGTAATAATGTACTCCAGATCGAAATTACATTTTGTTCATTTCATTCGTACGGTTTCATTCGGAAAATCCATACCATAGTACGATGGTAGAACGATAACTTTCATTACACTTTTTCATAGTCTTACACGACCGGACAGGGGCAGAAATCAGGTGCAAGACCAACGGTATTACGTGTTTTCCGAGGCACGGGACGAAACTATCAAATTCTCGACTTCTGGCTGCTTCTAAGAATTCCTTGACAGATAAACAAAAACCATGCTGCAGTTATATTAGTAGTATAGTTGTAGCACGAATGGGTCGGCTCAACCGGGGAAGGACCACGCTCCCACAGAATACCAGCGTGTAACAGTAGCTTAATACTGCTGTGTTTCGTATGGTGAGTGTAGAGAACCGGAGACCTTTTTTACTGGAAACGAGGCATTCCATCTTAGTCCTCACGGCTGACAATGCATCTGCATTTTGTTTTGTAATTTTGTGCTCGTTTGTCACCCTAACCTATAAAAAAACTGATTTTAACACAACCCGAGATTTGAACACAGAACCTCATTATCAGCATCGTTTCGCGCTTTTATGACCACTAAACAGACGAGGCAGGCGACCAGCGTGTATAATATTGGGTCTGGGTAAGTTAACGTATTCTTTTTCTATATTTCTTATTTCTATTAATAAAATTAATAACCCACGCAATCGATGCATCTTTGACAACTAAGTGTTAGTTTATTGAAGCCTTTCTTAAAAAAATCAGCTGAGGCAACCAATTAGTCAAAAGCATTTCGTACTGCCTTACGGATATTGAATTTTTCGCAGCTCGCGTCGTATGCCCAAGATGCAATAACATATGTTCGTCATTTCAGTCGTCCATATCTATTCATCACCTTTACGTGCAATCCTAAATGGATAGAAATGTTTCAACTGCTGCTCCCTGGACAAACATCTATCGATAGGTATGACATCACTGAACCTGACTTCAATCAAAAAATCCGGTCGCTGATGAACTGCATTGTTAAGACAAGATAGTCTTTGGGGATACTGTTAGTACAGAACGGCCCAAATAAAGTCTACTAAAATTGGTAGACTCGCTTCTCACCTACGTCAGTGTCATTTGAATCACTTAGGGATAACGTGCTCACGGAAAATAATTATGGTAATATTAATTATGCCGGTTTGTGCTGTTAAATTCTGTCGCAATTATGTGAGAAAACCGTATAATAACACCAAAATCACATATCAATATCAATAAGTTTAGTTATTTAACCACTATTGTATGAAAACACGATTTTTAATTCGTTACTATCTAGGTTAGTCTGTTCAGCCGGTGTTGTCAGTTTATTACTAGGGAGTTTTGACGAAACTATTGGAGACAAAATACAAGTATTATTACGTCATCTTTCGATCAGGAGTACATTATTATTTTAAAAATTACTTTAGTTATTTGATCAGTAAATGATAACTTATCTACACAAAATAAATGAAACCCATGATATCATGCACTAAATAGTATTTTTGTTAGTTCTTTAAAATATTTTTGTATTTTTACATAAAATAAATGAAACTTATCTACATAATAATTAGTTTATTAAACCTATCTTGTTTAACTTTCATCTGATAAAACAAGTATATAATCAAAGCACCCGCCGTTTGGTCTCCCCTGGCGAGGTCTCCCATCTGGTTGGATTTTATTTATTGATGTATTTTATTTATTTATTTATTTTATTCTATTGATATGTATGTATATTTGTCATTTTCATTTATATATTTATAAATTAATAACTAAAACTACATAAATACCAAAACTAACTATATAAATGCCAATAAACATGGTACATTAATGATGACAAATAGTTGTACATAGTCCTCATGTTTACTATATGTGACATCTGAAAATTATTTAACATAATATATCAAATCATTATTTTTATTAGTAAGCATGTCAATATATAAATAATTTATATCAAATTAAATAAAATTAATTAAAAGTACAATTTTCATACGAAACGTTATTATTTTAAAACTAGCCCCTCGTCTGTCCAAACGCCATATTCGGGCGTCTCAAATAATATGCGCATCTGTCAAACGCCATAATATGGCGTCGAGTGATAGCAAACTATTTGTAATTTATATATGATATATATATATATATATTTATATATAATATATATATATATATATATATATATATATATATATATATATATATATAATATACGTCTAAATTTGATTTAATAATGTGTTTTTTTTTGTGAACCTCCTTATTTTATTTTTTTTATAATTAAATATGCTTTGGACGTACTAGTAAAACAAATAGTACTTGGAATAAAGGCTTTGATTTATAATTATTACACCTTTGCAGAAAATTGGGGAAAAAGCACTTTTCTTACTTTCATTTTCAAATTAATATCACTTTCGAAGTAAACCTGTATTCAAGTTATACATAATCTGATAGCTTATTTAATAAAGTTTCCATTGATATATGATTTTAATATACCTTCTATACAAAATGCCTTGGAAACAGTCATTTTAATGAACAGCAGGAATTAATCTGGAAGTACTTCGGGAAGTACTCGACAGATGCGCCATATTGGTCAAAATGACCCCGATTTACGGGGGCTAGGCAAATCAAAATAATTATACATAAAAAATGTCAAATGAGTACTTAATCTAATGGGAAATATTCAAGAGCTGGTATCACTCAGCTCGTCCCCGAGTGACGCAGCGCGCTTGTTAAACAATAGTAATTACGTATACTTATGTGTGTAATAAGCACACAAGCGCTTGAAATCGGACCCGTTGTTTTTGTTGCGATTGTAGCGTAACACTCTATATAGACAAGTATATAATCAAAGAATTATACTAATTAAAAATAATAATTATGCCTACCTACTGTACCAAATAATAAATCTTCGAGAATCGAATTAGCTGTAAGAAAGGACGCAAACTGAACATAACCGTCAACGACGTCTGCCCTCCGCGTCTACCCGCGTTCGGGTCACGCACTCTGCGATCGCGCGTCATTGCATGGACCGCCCCTCCACCCCCGCTTTGCGCTGGTGCTCCATTCATGTCAATCTTATCGTGATAACTTTTAAACTATTCGTTCAAATTACTTTGTAAAAGACAAAGTTCATCTTCATTAAATATTGAAAGCGACAGATGTATAAATTTTGATAATAATTTGATAAATACTCTAAAACGTGCATTGTAAAAAAGTATCAAATTTAATTGTATTTATGGCTCACTATTTTGGATATAATGGCTTCCACATAAATGTTAGATATATGCTGTCGCGGACTTTTGTTTTGAACTACTTAAGACAAACAATCCCATTGTATATTATCTTCGTGTAACTCCAACAATTAATGCAGCGCACGCCAAGATAGCTCTCAGATGGCAGGAATTTTTCCGACTTACTTGATACTTATCGTTATAATATGGCCAAATTACACAAAATCTTTATAAATTGTAGACTATGTATTATTCTTATGTATAAACTATATTACTGTAACATTTCATCTAAATCCGTTCAGTAGTTTTTACGTGAAAGAGTAACAAACATCCATTCATCCATCCATCCATACTTACAAACTTTCGCGTTTATAATATTAGTAGGATTACAAGTAATTATTGTATATTTGTAGTGTTTGTTTCATATTATTATTTTTTATTTATTTATTTTTTAATTATCAAAAATAAATTTGATTATTTGTCATTTAATTGTGAATTTAGAATTTAAAATGTTTACAACGAATGATTATATAATTAATGGTATTACCATAATATGATGTGCTAGCCGCCAAGACATAATTTTATTATATTTATAATGTAAATATCTTATTGTTTTTATATTTTATGAGTGTAATATTTTAATAATAAAAGCAAATAAATGCGGTGTATTTAAAAACGGCGTTTAAGCACTTTTTCGTGTGTTCAAACCATTTTTAAAAAATAAAAAAGAACCATTGGTCCTTGGGCATGATTTTCACTAGTTGGTTGAAAGCTATCAAGAACGCCTACGGCTCTGTAAATGTCAACCCTATCGTTAAAACTTTTAATTTTCGGGAAAATAAAAAAATCGCATTGTGTAAGGTCTGGACTGTGTCCGAGATGAGACACTAGCTCCATCTTTTCGGTTATCAAAAATACTATCTTGTCCGCGATGTACGCCAAAGCATTGTCATGGTGTAATAGGATACGAATTCTTGGTCATTGTTCCCAAATATTTCAATGACACTAGGCAACCAAATTGTGGGAGTACCACTCAGCAATTGCTGTCTTATGTTCATCAAGTGAGATTGTGCAAACTGTCTGGGAGAAAAAAAAGCAAACATTTAATGCCCACGATTTTTGCCTGGCTCAATTTTTCTTATTTGCTATCGCCTTCGAACTCCCATACAGCACTTTTGCTATATTTCCGGAATTAACAATTCATTCATCTTCTGCCAGTATACACATTACACAGCATTTGAACTCCAATCCGAGCCAATCAACTCGAGGCCGTTTTTGTTCGGTGGCTAGTTCATGAGGATTCTAGCGACAATAAAGTTTTCTAAATTTTAAATTTTGATATATTTTTTTATTTAACTCGAACCATAACCCAAATGTCCTCGAATCTCAGCTTCTTCAATTAGTCGCCTGACAGGCACCAGATTTTACTCAGTGATTGCAGTTGAGAGTCACACGAGAAGAGGAACACGGCCGCGACCAAATTCTACGTCCCATACCTAGCGATGCTCAAATAATGAGGTGCTTTCCTCGCAAAGGCATTTTGATGGCAAGCGGTGCAATCTTGCGGAGAGAGAAAACTTTTAAAATCACAAAATCTCATCGCCATAAAACCTTTTCGCGTTATCCATTTTTGCTACGAATGACTAACTTCAACTTGTGGTAAAAAAACAATTGACAGGCGACTTGGTGCCAAACATTATTTTAATCTAAAAAAATTATGACTTACATAGTTTAAAAAATATAACATTCGATACTCATTTATGAGCGGCCAGTAGTGCAGAACTTTCAGTGTGCCATATGCATGTGAGACAGTCTATGAGGTAAGCCTATCTGTGTTCAGCTGTGGACTTTTGCTTGACTGTAATGAATGATAAAAAAAACAATAACCGTAATGTTAAGAAAATGGTGCTCATCATGGTGCCTGCGAGACGTGTAATTTTCCCATTTGCGTGGAAAGCGAATTTAATTAATAAGATGTAATACCGAACGTATGTTTTTTAATAATAAAGGTGATATTCCTTACCTTGAAATAAATTGAATGTACAAAATTTATTATTTATTCCTCTAAATACAAGCAACGTAGTATAAAAACCTTACTTTTTAATAATAACATTAAATTCTAGTTTGAGTCAATTAAAAATAACAAATTACATTTGGGACAAGGATTTATTTAAATTTATAATATGTAAGTGAAATAAACATAACATAAACACTCACGCCTGTCACCCAGAGGGGTAGGCAGAGACTACAGACTTCCATTTGGCACGATCCTGACACACCTCTCTCGCCTCCTTCATATCCATACATCTACGCATACATGCTCGTCGGTTAAGGGTACTTCCAATTTGGCCCGTTTTTAATAAATCGCCAATTTGGTCGATAAATTTTCGCCTAGGACGTCCCTTTCCGACTCTGCCATTCACTTCTGCAACATAAATTTTCTTTGTCACTCTTTCCTCATTCATTCTTTCCACATGACCAAACCACCGAAGCATTCCTTTCTTAATCCTGGCCACAACATCATCTTGCAAACCACACTCTTCTCTTATTACACAATTTCTTACCCTGTCGTTCAGATTCAGCCCTAACATACTCCTTAAGGACATTTCTACTGCGTTCATTCTACTCGCGTGCTTCTTCTGCCACACCCAACTTTCACTATCATACGTTAAAATAGGGACCAACACAGCATTGTGAATTGCCATACGTGCCTTTTTTGACACATTTTGACTCTTCACAATAGAGTGCAGGGCCCCATTTACTATATTTCCCGCATTCACTCGTCGTTCTATATCCTTATCATATCTCCCATCCCTGCTAAATACGCAGCCCAATATATATACAACTCATCTACTTGCTCGATCAACTCCCCTTCTATTCTTATTTCACAAATCGTTTTACTTTCTTCTCTTTCAAAAACCATAACCTTCGTCTTACTTGCGTTCACTTTCATACCCCTTTCTTTTAATGATCTGTTCATTAATGTAACCATCATTTGCAACTCGGCCGCCGACGACGCAAGGATAACTTGATCATCGGCGTACAAAAGGCATTTGACGGTTAACTCACCCATTCTTAATCCGCATTCTTCAACTTTCAAATTTTGCAAACAACTGTCCATAAATAGGTTGAACAGCCACGGGGGAAGCCACACAGCCCTGTCTGACACCTTTATGGATGTCAAACCAGTCCGAGTAGACCCCGTTGATCCTAACACAAGCACTAGAGTCCCTATAAAGAGACTCCAATGCCTGTATCAAGCCAGCGCTCAACCCAAATGAGTTCAGTGTTTGCCATAGCACATCCCTATCCACTCTGTCATAGGCCTTTTCCGAGTCCATGAACGCACAAAAAACCTTTTGGTTTTTGGCCAAAAACTTCTCCGCGATCATGCGCATGGAAAAGACTTGATCTGTACATCCCATTCCCTTTCTGAATCCCGCTTGCACATTCCAAATTTTTCCATCAGTTTCTTTCATGACCCTTTCAATCAGTACCTTAGCATACAGTTTTCCCTCAATGCTAAGAAGGCTGATGCCACGATAGTTTTTACAGTCCTGCTGCGACCCTTTTCCTTTATATACTGGGACTATCACGGCTTTGCACCAGTCTACCGGTACCCGCTTCAGTTCCCAGCATAAATTAAACAAGGTGTGCAGCAGGCCTGCCGCGACTTCCTCTCCAGCCCTTAGCATTTCGAGTGAAACTCTATCATATCCGGCAGCCTTACCTGCTTTCATGCTTTTCATTGCTTTCATTATTTCATCTATACTTATCTCGCTACCTCTTTCCTCTTCTTTCGGAGTTTCTACTTCACTTAGTACACACGTTGTCTCCTCACTCATAAACACGCTTTCAAAATATTCCTTCCATCTCTTTAAACTCAAAACTTCATCTTTCAGAATATAACCATTCTCGTCTCTTATAACATTCATCATAGGCTGTTTTGAATGTCCCCTGGCAGTTCTTACAAGTTTCCAGAACATTTTAATATTTGCCTGGAAGTTATCCGATATTCTTCTATCATTCTTATCCGTTCTTTCTTGCTTTTTTCTTTCAACTACTTCTTTTAATGTCTTATTAAGATGTTTAAAGAATGCCTTTTTTCTTTCAATATCATCATTCGTACCGCTAGAATTACCAGCCTTTGTTGCTAGTAAATCTAGCCATGCTCTCTTCTTTGCTTCAACTTCCATACGTATCTCATCATCCCACCATAACGTATTATTTTTCCCTTCTTTCTTCCTCTTACTAACACCACATACTTCGGTAGCTGCATTCACTAAACCTTTCTTTACATTTTGCCATACATTCTCCAAGTCTAACTCCTTCATACATAATTCATCCAAACCACCTATATTTTCTTTCAGTCTACATTTGAACTTGTTTCTCTCACCTTTATCTTGTAACCTTTCTGTTCTAATACGCTGTAACGCAGTGGTAGACACAGATGATCGATGGCGCCAACGCCTGAATAGACCATTAATTCGGTATAAAACCAAATAATGATCCGTTCCTACGTTGGAACCTCGGTAAACCCTTGTATCTACCACTGCGCCCCTCAATCTTTCATCCACAATTATGAAATCTATCATGCTTCTATCGTCACCTTTTTCCCAAGTATACATGTGAATCCTCTTGTGGCGAAAGCAAGTGTTCGTCACAAAAAGATTCTTTTCCATACATACGGTGAGGAGACTTTCACCATTGTCATTTACACTTTCATCACCAAACGTTCCCAATATCCTTTCATAACCAAGCCTACTCACCCCAACCCTTCCATTAAAATCTCCTAGCATAATAATATTTTCATTTCCCTTACACTTCATTAACACCATCCTTACCATTTCCCAAAACTGCTCTCGGATATAAGTGGGCTTAGACATGTCTGGGGCGTAGACCCCTAACACAAACAACTTCTTTAAGCCCACTTTCATTCGTATCCATAGCAGTCTTGGGCTTACACATTCATACTCTTTCACACAATGAAATGTAAATAAAAAAATAATACATGAAAGTATTTGTAAAGCAATTCAGATGTTTTATTGAATTCAAAGAGAACGTAATCACCGCTTTTTATTGAAATCTCCGTTGTGACAATTTGATAACGAACAATGAGAAATTCTGTTTATTCCTCTGATAATCCGCCTCGCTTCATTTTTTGTTCATATAATATCTTTTGACCTTTTGACCGTTCCTGAATGTTAAAATGTTATTATATATTAAGTATTATATTATATACGTATATGCGTATATGTTCAAAATTGTAGCGTATCAAAGCCCACTTGCTGAACATAGGCATCCGCTTATAGAGCTTCATAAGATATAATAATAAATATCCCTCATATTTGTTTTAATAGCCAACAGTTTTTTAAGTTTTTTTCATAGAATATGGCTGATAAAGGAGCATCTAGTATATCTGATGGTGAGGGGATTATGTGGCTCATAGACATCTACGTTTATCCTCAATTAACAAATAAAATGGAGATACGTTGTCACCCCTGAGGACTAAGATGGAATGCCTCGTTTTCAGTAATAAGGGTCTCCGGTTCTCTACACTCAACATACGAAACACAGCAGCATTAGGCTGCTATTTTCCCTGGTATTCTGTGAGAACGCGATCCTACTCCGGTCAAGCTAACTCACTCGTGCTACAAACTTAATGTAACTGCAGCGTGGATCTACAACGTTTAGTTGTTATTAGGAATACGGTGCTGCCCAACTTCTGTTTCGTTTCGTTCTTTTTACGACACTCACGGGACGATATGCGGTAACAGATATTCTTACTTATGTATATTCTTATTATCCACTACAAGGTAATGAATGAGAAAGTAATAAAGTGATGGAGTGAGAGCTGCTCTAATTCTTTTCTACTCTTGTAGGCGTTACGGTTTTGCGGGGATTAAATCAAATGAAATCAAAAATATTTATTGTATGACTACCGATAAAATTAAATAAGATCTTATATATATATATATATATATATATATATATATATATATATAAGAAAGAATTGCTCGTTTAAAGATATAGGATTACAATTTATTACGTCAGTTTTCGATTAGACAGCGTCCGGTAAATCACACATCTTCTAGTCAGATATACCTCAAAACTTGAAAACGAGATTATACAACCAGTGCGTATTGCCAGTGATGACTTATGGATCTGAGACGTGGTCCTTCGTTATTGGCCATATGACGAAGTTTTAGATCGCTCAGCAAGCTATGGAGAGGGCAACACTCGGGGTTTCTCTGCGTGATAAGCTTAAATATGAGGATATCCGCAGTAGAATCATGTGCCCGACATATAAGCTCTAAGAACTGACAACCGATGAGGCATTTTTTTTTGAGTAGCAGGCTTGTACCGGTAGGCAAAGTGTTGCGTGACGCCCCACTAGATGGAGTAAGGACTATTGTTTGTACAACTCTATACGCCACCAACGCCGAAGTCTTCGGCGTTTTTAAAAGACTTGAAGTATTATTAATAATGAAGCACTGAGAACCGTCAGAGCCAGCAATTGGTTGTCACACTACAAACTCTTCGGCGTGTTTTCAGCAGATTGACGCTGCGTTCGCGAGCATACCGGAAACAGATGCGAGTAGGTCGTGCACGCTCTGCTTCCACACTGGTAAAATGCTCCTTACATGCTACATTACCTTTCATCAGTACGCAGCAGTATGAACCACAGGTTTTCAAAATGGCTTAATTTTGTATTTACATAATAATTTTTTATGGATTCGCTAATTTCTTTAAAAAAGAAGTTCTTGTATGAGTATAATATTTATTATTAATGTTAAAGTAAAAAGTTAAAGTTAGAGCCTATACACGTCCCACTCCTGGGCATAGGCCTCCGCTCATTTCTGAGAGGGTTTTAGGGCAAGGAATTGTCCACCGCGCTGCCCCAATGCGTGTTAGCGAACTTCACATGTCTTCGAAATATATTTTTTCTTATTTCTCTGACATGCAGGTTTCCTCACGATGTTTTCCTTTACCACCGAGCACGTGGTAAATCAACAATTAAAATTGCAACTAACAATTTTATCTCGGGGATCGAACCCGGTTTGCTCGCGTACTGTGAAATTTACAGCGAGCGCTAACCATCTGCGCTACCACGGCTTATTATTAATCTTGCCAGTTCCAAATTATGATTTGGAAAATCATTCTCATAAGAGAAACAAGTCGTTGGCAATAAACTTTTTTAATATCATTCATCATTATTGTCTAAAAACTCTTGTGCTTTAGAAGCATTTATCCAATAACCTCGCACTCGGTACCCGTCAGAATAAACTTCATAATGAATTTAAAATATTATTAGGTATGAATAGATTTAATGAACCAACATTCGTTTTTATTTTATAATTTACTTTTATTTTATTTAATAATTTCTTAGGATTATTCCCTTACTTAGAACAAGTCATTTAACTATTTCATTATTTTTAAAAGAGTCAGGAATATTATTGTAAATATTAATGGCACTGCAGTTAATGCTTTTAGTGTATTTTACTGTTTTCGTATAAAACAAATTTGTTGTACAGTGTCGCCAGTTCCAAGCTAGTCTACAGTGGTTAAATAATTAAAACAAAAAGCCTTTTATTCCTTGCATTATTACGCGGCTATCTCATTTCTAGTAGATATGTTATTTGGTTAGTTAACTTAGATTTATTCTTAGTTTTGTTAAGTGTTTATATATATGGTGGTATTGGTATGGGACCAGTTTCATTTAACGCACAATTATGTCATTTAGACCTCATTAAATTTGGAGCCAAGTCAGTTAAGACGTTTTTTGTGCTGAATGAAAATTGTATAAAATCTTAAAACATATGATATTTTTTTATTCTTTCCACTGGGAAGTTAGTCGTGTGGACCTTTTGGGTCGCACCTAGACCGTTTTCAATTAAATGAAATAAGTTTACAATTCTGGTAAATTTACGTGTTGTCATTTTTTCGGATTTAATGTCATTCGGTTATCTCTGCACCAATCAATAAGATATTTCGGCTTATTCTGCAATAATATTGAGTCTTCTAATGAATTTATATGTTTTAAGAATTTTAGATATCGGCATACATAAAAACAGAAAAGCTAGTTAAGTAGTCTGGGATGTCTTTAAAAAAAAGTTAAAGAGAATAAGGCCAAGATGTGATCCTTGTTGTATATTTGAGGTTATACTAACATTATCAGACCGAAAGCCGTTGACCGCAACGTAAATAGTCCGATCGAGTTAATTGAGCAGGATATCATGAGGAACTTTGTCGAAAGCATTACTAAAATCAGTATGACATCGATCCGCTGTTTACGCTTGATTGCTTGGGTCAGATTCTGGACGAAGTTTGTAAAATTTTTGTATTCAACAAATCCATTCTGATTATCTTTAATGTAAAGCTTAAGGTGGTTTTGAATTGAGGGACATACTACAGCCTCAAAGATCTTTGCAAAAGTAGAAAAAATTGAGATAGATCTATAATTGTAGACAGGCTGTGGTAGCGCCCAGGTGACAAGTAGTAAAATAATTTGCTACCAAATAATTTCGTAAAAATAAATATTGTACTTGACAATTTTCACCTCAAATTTATGTTATAGTTGCTTATTACGAACAAATTGTATTGTGTTATAAATAAAAGTGGTAAACAGGTATTTAGTGTAAATATATTTTAAGTGTCTCAATTTACATCGTTTAAAAGGTCCTGTAATTCTTGTTATCCCTTTTAATATTTACGATTTATCTCTTAAGTGTTGTTGATTTCGGATTTCATTTTGAATTGTTTTCTTCATAATTTAATTTGAGCTCTGTAATTAGTCTTACAAATAGATATTTGCTTACTCTGCTCCCTTGATTTTTTATCTTTGTTTTCTTTTACTATTTAAAATACATAGTAAATTGAATACTCGCAACGCCAAGGCGCATCAGATGGAGAACCAACTTCATCTTGCGCTCCAAGAACTCAAGGCGTCCAGAGAACTGTGTGAACTGTTACTTAAAGAAAGGGATGACAATGAAAAGGAAATAATAAATGTAATTTCGAAAAATACACAGTTGAAAAGTTAAATAGTAAAGTTGCATAGAGACTATACAGACATGTTAAAGGAAAGGGATCAGCTCCAGGGGACAGTCATGACTTTGACCGATGCAGCAAAGAATATAAGGAAGCCCTCAGGTTAATTGCTGCAATGCAATTACAGTTAACTGAAGCTAATGAGCAGATTTCACAATTTAAATAATACATTGATAACTTGCAGAAATTTCAAACTCAGATTCTGTTCAATGAGCTCTTCGAAAGTAAATTTCATAAAACGGTTCAACTCTCCACAACAATAGATTTGACTGATGATTCTGCTACATCAAGAATAGCAGGAAGGGTTCTAAGCAGCAAAAGGAAATTAAGAAAATATATAAAAATCAATAAATATATTAGAAGGGCTCTACTACGTCTAAACGTATATTGGTTGTATGTACCTACTGCCACTAAGCAATAGTATCCCCATTGCGTTACAGTTTGAAAACTACGAAAGTCATTTCAACTGTAGCTTTTTTCGGTTGGTTTTTTATAGGTGCCCAGGATCTTCTAAAGCTACTTACCGTTAGTTGAATTGTTGCTTGTTAGTCACTATTATTTAGCATATTATATAGATACGTTTTGAAAACTTGTCAAAGCGAATTTTTCTCCTCCTTTAATTGTCACTCCTCCATCTTTCCTTTAAAATTAATACTTACTTTTCCTTATGTTAAGGCTTTTATTTCACTTACTCGTTTACTTCTTTCTGCTCTGACATATGTTTGTAATTGAAATATATTTAATTATTATATTATATAATATAATAATTAAATATAATCGAGTATTATTATATTTATTTCGTATTTTTAACAGCTTACCCTTTCTCATTTATCCTAGGTCATTATATCCTCTGCAATATGTTTGCCTGGTAGAGATCGCTTCAAAGCAATCAGATAACTTGTTGGTTTTTTTCTTTTATTTTTTTATTCATTGTAAAATAAAGTACATTTCATTCACTTTCATTCATTCATCTTTAAAAATGTATTAAAGAATGTATATAGCACAAACAAGAACAAAAAACAATGTAAACATCAAACATCAAAAGTCAAGTATGCGCTTATTAATCTGTTACAGTTCTTACAGTTAAATTATAATTCTCTGAATACTTGTTAGAGCCGGTAAATAAGGGTGTACTGTATAATTATCAAATATGTTTATTCACCGAGCTGTAACAATAAAATAGTAAATATTAAATCAATGGTGGAAGCATATGTTCAGCTGTGGACTTTTATAGGCTATAATGGATGGATGGAGCTAATATTATTGTATATGAGCATTTGCGATTGTTGTTATTTGCGTTGACTCCTAGCGGAGTCGAAGTTTAGTGTCCTGTCGATGTGGGGATACCGATAGCCGAGGGTGCACGGTATATCCCACCTCCGCTCCCCCGCAGTTTCACTGCCTGCCGTCATCATCAATGTGGTGTACACCATTGTACAAAACTTCTAGTTTGGACAAACCACTGTGTCGCTAAAAGAGGCAGATGGCACAAAGCAGAGAAAAGTATATATATATATATATATATATATATATATATATATATATATATATATATATATATATATATATATATATATATATATATATGCATTGCACCAATTAACCTGAGGGCTTCCTTATATTCTTTGCTGCATCGGTCAAAGTCATGACTGTCCCCTGGAGCTGATCCCTTTCCTTTAACATGTCTGTATAGTCTCTATGCAACTTTACTATTTAACTTTTCAACTGTGTATTTTTCGAAATTACATTTATTATTTCCTTTTCATTGTCATCCCTTTCTTTAAGTAACAGTTCACACAGTTCTCTGGACGCCTTGAGTTCTTGGAGCGCAAGATGAAGTTGGTTCTCCATCTGATGCGCCTTGGCGTTGCGAGTATTCAATTTACTATGTATTTTAAATAGTAAAAGAAAACAAAGATAAAAAAATCAAGGGAGCAGAGTAAGCAAATATCTAATTGTAATACTAATTACAGATCTCAAATTAAATTATCAAGGAAAAAATTCGAAATGAAATCCGAAAACAAGCACAACACTTAAGAGATAAATCGTAAATATTAAAAGGGATAACAAGAATTACAGGACCTTTTAAACGATGTAAATTGAGACACTTAAAATTTATTTACACTAAATACCTGTTTACCACTTTTATTTATAACACAATACAATTTGTTCGTAATAAGCAACTATAACATAAATTTGAGGTGAAAATTGTCAAGTACAATATTTATTTTTACGAAATTATTTGGGAGCAAATTATTTTACTACTTGTCACCTGGGCGCTACCACAGCCTGTCTACAATTATAGATCTATCTCAATTTTTTCTACTTTTGCAAAGATCTTTGAGGCTGTAGTATGTCCCTCAATTCAAAACCACCTTAAGCTTTACATTAAAGATAATCAGAATGGATTTGTTGAATACAAAAATTTTACAAACTTCGTCCAGAATCTGACCCAAGCAATCAAGCGTAAACAGCGGATCGATGTCATACTGATTTTAGTAATGCTTTCGACAAAGTTCCTCATGATATCCTGCTCAATTAACTCGATCGGACTATTTACGTTGCGGTCAACGGCTTTCGGTCTGATAATGTTAGTATAACCTCAAATATACAACAAGGATCACATCTTGGCCTTATTCTCTTTAACTTTTTTTTAAAGACATCCCAGACTACTTAACTAGCTTTTCTGTTTTTATGTATGCCGATATCTAAAATTCTTAAAACATATAAATTCATTAGAAGACTCAATATTATTGCAGAATAAGCCGAAATATCTTATTGATTGGTGCAGAGATAACCGAATGACATTAAATCCGAAAAAATGACAACACGTAAATTTACCAGAATTGTAAACTTATTTCATTTAATTGAAAACGGTCTAGGTGCGACCCAAAAGGTCCACACGACTAACTTCCCAGTGGAAAGAATAAAAAAATATCATATGTTTTAAGATTTTATACAATTTTCATTCAGCACAAAAAACGTCTTAACTGACTTGGCTCCAAATTTAATGAGGTCTAAATGACATAATTGTGCGTTAAATGAAACTGGTCCCATACCAATACCACTCTTTGTTCTCGAGATACACGAGGCGAAGATTGAATCCGAACATACATACATACATACCTACATGTACACACATGGACATCCTCTTAAAAACCACACTATTTGACTCTAAAAAACTTGAAACGTGGAGATATGTTAAAATTTCCAATTTGAAAAATCGGACCCATAACAATAACTTCCTACTGAGAAGTTAATAAAATAGAGCATATTATTCAAAAGATTGAGGTTATAAAAGATTTAGGGGTTACTTTTGACAGGAAACTGACATTTATATCGCATTACGAAAACATTTTTTTCAATACAAGAAACGAAATTTCGCTTACTTCGGCAACAAGTGATAAAATCAATTGAAAATTTTTACAACGATGATGCTATTAGTACTATTTCTGCTGGTTAGAAAAAATTTATTACTAAAAACAAAAAGAGAATGCAAAAGAGATATCGTACGGCCAAACATCGTCCATTTTGGGTGCTTCATCCAAAACCTTCAGGCAGAGAGACATGTTTGTGTGCTCAACATACCAACATAGAATTATTTATAGCTTTCTGTAATGCGTCTATTATAGGCGAAAAAGGTCACATGAGTTTGTCTCGTCTTTATGTTGTAAACCCAGGAATCCAACATGCTAACTAAGGGAGTGTCTTTCCTATAAAAATAAAATATAAACTACCAAGAGTTTTCAAATGACTCTAGTTTAACTTATCATAAGTGGAGGAAAGCAACTAAAGAGGTAGTGACAAAAAAGGGGCTTATAATGTAAGTTACCTAAGTAATTATGAATTGGCGCCAAGCAATGAATTATTAAGTTATTAAGGTTAATTACAGTAATAACTTTAAAAATAAAATTTTGCAACAAATTTAATTCTAGCCTTCACATGCTCGGTTCAAATCAGTTTATTCTCAAAAGAACATTGACTGGGTACCGGTGGTGTTAAAATATCGACTACCCCATATTAACCCGTGATTATAGTAAAATATGGCACAGGGAAACAAACCAGGACTTAAGTTTAAATTTAATATTTCTGTTTTAAGTTTAAATCCAAGTTTAGGATATTAATACCCCAGTGGCGCATAAGATTTGCGTGGGTGATGTATTCGCCAACAAACTGCCCTGCAGTTTAGCAAAAATACTTTAAGAAACAACCGATTGTTTTAATCTAGTAAAATATTTTAAACAGAAATGAAGATATGGCAAATATCGTCTTCCTAATATCAATATAAAAGCCCTCCCGCCTGACAAGCATGGCGATAAAGGAAAGTATCCACCCTATGATGCACTCTATGAGCTAACGGGTATTCAGCAGTGGACTCTCGAGAGGCTGTAACGGTAAAAGAACATGGTAGACGCATTGATTTATATATGACACGAGATCAGTAATTACCGCGCCAAAGCGTTGCCACTGCATATGTGGCCACAGCCATATGCCTAGCTAACGTCAGTTCAGTGTTCACTTCAGTGTGACGCCGACAGAGTTGAGCCGAACGATACGCGACAAAAAATGGGTACATGCGTAGTGAAAGAATGCGATTCAAGGTCACAAAAACATAATAAATCAAGCGGAATCACTTTCCACACATAGGTTTTAGTTCATGTTTTCATATAAACGTAAAAACCTAAAATAATTAAATAAAATTAAGGAATATTGCGATTTAGGTTAAATGTTGCCACTTTTCCGCCTTTGTGATTATCCTACATTAACGGGAGAGTATATAATTGATGGAGTAAGTTACCTCTGATTTTAAATATTTTGGAACTTACCATAAGAAACTACGTTTTAACTTTCATACAAATTCCTTCATTTTTTTATTTTAGTTTATTCATAAATGATCTATTAAATATATTTTATTACCTATTTTGTATTAATAATTTTATATTGATTATAATTTCATTTTTATATAAATTTTATATTTTATATTAATTTTATTTTATTACTTATTTTATAATGTTTAACTTATTAGTACAATAAAAATACTTATAAAAATATCCTTTATTTCATCAGTTATGCTAACTTCTACTCACCTGATAAGGAAATATACTTTTTTAAACAGAAACAGAAACATAAACTTTTTTATTCAATGTAGATAATAACAATACTTATTGAAAGTCACTTTTTTTAATTTACCACTTGTTCGCAAAAAAAAACCTCTGTCCTGGGAAGAACCAGCAAGAAACCCAGCGGGACTATTTTTTTTACAATAATAGCTTACAATCATGTTTACAATTAACAACACAAGAGAAATTAGAAATAGCTTGGTAGCGATCACCCTTCCCAGGGGTTATTATCATCCATAAATTCCTTAATATTATAATAACTCTTTTTATACAAACTTAGTTTAATAACTGAATCTTTAGTTATTAAACTAAGTTTGTAATAAATAAAACAAAAAATAATAATTGTTTTTGTTGTAATAAATAAATCTTTAGTTTGATTTCATAGCAATACCGTAAACTGATTTATTATTGAGTGCAAACTTTACCTTTAAATGTCTACTTCACTGTGCAAACTGCAGATTAAAGACAAATATTAGCACGAAAAGCAATTAATTTCGATACACTTTCTATTGACGACGCGCTGTACCAAACACTTCACTGTTAGCATTCAGAGATAAACACAAGTTGAAAACAGAAATATAAACTCTATTCACCTATTACAAAAACTTAAAAATAGTGTATTGAAGCTTAGGAAACCTTTTTTTTTCAAATTAAAATTAGTTTCGAAAGTTTTCAAGTCAAGTTAATTAAAATTTTAAACCATTTATCGAATTATATAAAAATCTTAGAAAACCCTGCACAATTTAATAAGAAACAATTAAAATCATTCCTTATTAACAAATTTTATAATACTTTAAATGAATTTATTGAGGATAAAATAACCACTTCGTTTCGACTACATTATCTAATTTATACATTGAAGTAATATGTACTTACGTACTAGAACAGCCAAGAACAGCTATCTCAAACAAAAAATGTGCACTACTCTGTGTTCGCGCGGTTGTTTTTTTTATCACAGAATAAACATAGGTAGAATGATCAGTAGTTAATAGTAGATTATATTGGTAAATAGGTAAATTACATCAAGAACAATTTTCAAATTTTGTCATTTATTCGGTATATTATATTTGCTTATTTAATATAATATCACATAATATTATATCACAATTACAATTTAATGATATTTTTATCTGAATATTTTAAAAGGTATCTATGTCAAATGTAAAAAAGCATACTAAATGTATTGTTTTACAAAACTTATTAATATAACATTTAAATTACAAATATATTTATTTCAATTAGAATAAGAGTCGTTCATAAATGCTGGGCACGCGAGAATTAAAAATGAACGAATTTATTCCACTTTGACTTTGATGTGGAAACCTAAAAATAAAATAAAAGAATAATGAGCAGATTTAAATATAAAAAATATTGCCTAATTATGATAACTCATTATATTTTTCTACAAAAAAATGTGTATAATAATATATTCGTCCTACAATTAAGTAACCACGGAAATGTCGCATCTGAACAAATCAATTTCATAACCTATATTACATGACACAAGATAGCGTCTTAGGAATAATTTGTTTTATTATTAATCTATAATAATTATTATTGATTAAGTATCTTATTAACCGATGAAAAGTAATTCCTTGGTTTTTACTGACATTTCTTGAATTATTTGTGCAATATCTAAGTACACACGACGGCATATTTTTATCAAGAGATTTTTTTTTAAATCAACACAACACGTGACAACTCTACAAGCGCCTAGCGATTGTCTGATTAAAGTGCGGTGTATGCATCGCAGTTGAGTGAAACAGAGTAGCTGAATGCAGTGTCGCCTCTAGTAGTAGTAGGTACATAAATAGCACAATGAATTTGTACAAAATAACATTGAATGTTTATGACATGATATGATATTTTATAATTTATGTTTAAAAGCTCACGTGTTCAATAATTTACGATCTTAAATTTTTAATGCAATAAATAATTTAAATTGTATTTGGTGAGAATCTTTCTTTCATCCTACTTCAAGAATGGAGGATTTTCTTGACTTTTTTGTATTTTTTTTATTCTTAGTATACCTATTCTAAAAAAAGTGAGTGTGACGAACGCGAACACAGTTAACTTTATAATAAGTGGACGCTTTTGGTCTACAATTATAACCAATTAGCGATCCGCCCCGGCTACGCACGGGTGATTTCTGGATCTCGACAACAGCGCCACCTACCGGCTTCAAATGTAAATATAAGTCATATAGGGACTTATTAAGCACACAAATTTTTTTATTAAAATCGATTGGATGGTTTTTCATAGGTAGAATCAATGGGTGTGTTTGGCAAAAAAAAGCGCTAGGAAGCGCTAGTAAGCAAAATGGCGATCGTAAGCGGTAAGCGCTGCCAAATCGTAAGTAGCTATTTTCCTCTAGGACACGAAGTTAGTTTTAACCTGGGAACCTAACCTAATTTAAATATATGTTTGTAAAGTATTCATATTAAAAACTTACCAATCATGATTTTTTAATAACATGTATAGGTATGTCTATTCATGTCATTATATTACTTAAAAACTAATATTGCACAAAGCAACTTACAAACTCTACTTCAAAACAAACAAATTAAATAAGCAAAATGGCGGGTTGTGTCAACGCTACTGAAGTTAGCAAACGTGTCCAGGCCGAAAACTGTTTAGTTTCGACATTTTGCTTACAAGCGCTTTTTTCTACCAAACGCACCCATTTTTTGTGTTTTATATAGATAGATTAAGAATGCAACTAAGCAACTTGATGAGTGAAGCCGAAGATCGGGCTAAGTGGTGCGACTTGGAAGATGTCCTGTGAACTACCCCTACTGGTGGTGATGATAATAATAAAGAATAAAAATAAATATAGGTTTATTCACCAGTTATATCTCGCGTCTCGATTCTCAGAACTCACTTTAAGAAAACTAGCATTTTGCTGATATTTTACGCTCGTATTCTGTGTGGGTCGGGTCGTTCCACGGTCGAGCCGACCCATTAGTGCCCCTGCCATGATATTTAAAACGAAGTATTATCGAGATTTTGTTTGCATTCACTGATACTAAAGGTTAACCTAGTGAATGTTTATCACTTTAACAGCTATGAAAGCTTGACGATTTGCAAAGACATGTGAGTTATCCCCACGTCTGTCCAAACGCCATCGCTCATGCGCATCTGTCAAACGCCATAATATGGCGTCGAGTGATAGCAAATTATTTGTAACATATATATGATATATATAACATACATATATAAAATATATATCTGTTATGCATAATCAGATAGCTTATTTAATAACGTTTCCATTGATATATGATTTAAATTTAAAATTTAAAACTCTCCGATCACACTCTTAATCTCATGGCTGTTAGACGGGAGATGCAATCGTCAACAGATTTGACAGCATACAGGCAACTGAACAGACAGACCGGCAAAACTTACAACTTTAATACGGCTCGTATTAAAGAAGCGATCGAGCGGAACCAGTGCTCCAAAGTCTTTGCCAGAAAGAGCCAACTGTTAAAGCTGAAGACTGAGTGTGGCAGCATCGTTTCCGGGACACCTGAGATTTTGAGTGAGATTAAGAGGTTCTATGGGCAGCTGTACACACCATCGTTGGAGCCACACGCAAGTATGAGTAACGATACAAGAGCAAGTTTTACCCGACACTATTCCGATGATATCCCGGACGTCAGTCTGAGCGAGATTAGAATGGCTCTCCAGCACCTTAAAAACGGCAGGGCCCCAGGGGAGGATGGAATTACAGCGGAGCTTCTGAAAGCGGGTGGAACACCGGTACTTGAAGTCCTTCAGAAGCGCTTCAATTCCGTCCTCCATGGTGGCACTACTCCGTAAGCGTAGAGCAGAAGTGCGGTGGTCTTGTTCTTTAAGAAGGCGACAACGCTCTCTTGAAGAACTACAGACCGATTTCTCTTCTGAGCCGCGTCTACGTGCTGTTTTCGAGAGTCATTACGAATCGTCTCGCACGCAGACTCGACGACTTCCAGCCTCCCGAACAAGCCGGTTTCCGAAAAGGCTTCAGTACCATAGACCACATACATACCCTGCGGCAGATTGTACAGAAGACCGAAGAGTACAATCTGCCACTTTGCCTGGCGTGTGTGGACTATGAAAAAGCCTTTGAAAAGCTGAAGTGTTTGTACAGTAGGGCTACGATGGCTATCCGAGTACAGAACCAGAGTTCAAAACCTATCCAACTGCAGAGAGGTCAAGGAGGTAAGACAGGGTGACGTTATATCCCCAAAACTCTTCACCGCTGCGTTGGAAGACGTTTTCAAGCTACTGGACTGGAAAGGATACGGTATTAACCTCAATGGCGAGTACATCGCTCACCTTCGATCTGCCGACGATATAGTCCTTATGGCAGAATCGCTGGAGGACCTTAGCACTATGCTCAATGACCTCAATGGTGTCTCCCAACGGATAGTTCTTAAGATGAACATGGACAAAACAAAGATTATGTTCAATGTCCATGTCACACCTATGCCGGTAGTTGTGGGGAGCACTATGCTCGAAGTTGTTGACGAGTACGTTTACCTGGGACAAATAGTCCGACTAGGTAAGTCCAACTTCGACCGAGAGGTCAATCGACGGATTCAACTCGGCTGGGCAGCGTTCGGGAAATTACGACACATCTTCTCGTCAGGTATACCTCAATCTCTTAAAACTAAAGTGTACAACCAGTGCGTGTTGCCAGTGATGACTTACGGATCAGAGACGTGGTCCTTCACTGCTGGCCGTATGAGGACGCTCAAGGTCGCTCAGCGAGCTATGGAGAGGGCTATGCTCGGAGTTTCTCTGCGTGATAGACTCAGAAATGAGGATATCCGCAGTAAAACCAGAGTGACCGACATAGCCCAACGGATTAGTAAGCTGAAGTGGCAATGGGCCGGCCATATAGCTCGAAGAACCGATAACCGATGGGGAAGAAAGGTTCTCGAGTGGCAGCCTCGTACCGGTAGGCGTAGTGTAGGGCGACCCCCCACTAGATGGAGTGACGACCTGGTAAGACATGCAGGAAGTCAATGGATGCAGGTGGCTCAGGACCGTGCTTTGTGGCATTACTTGGGGGAGGCCTAAGTTCAGCAGTGGACTTGTGAAGGGCTGTAATGATTATACTTACTTCGTATATATATATATATATATATATATATATATATATATATATATATATATATATATATATATAGAGAGAGATCTCTTTACGGTAAATGTTGATCAGACGCGACTTCACGCGAGCACTTTGTTGATCCGAAAACGCATGTTGATCCGGCGCCTTTTGTTGATCCAATATGCATCTCTGGTAACTAATGTGGCTCCGACCGGATCAACATCTGCACTCACGAGACTGTTTGCTAGCGTTGGCCGAAGTTGATCCGATATACAAATCCACCTTGCGATGGTTACGGAAAATGTTGATCCGATTTAAATGAGCCAATCAGAGCACAGCAAACGATAAGATAAACGATCGGATTGGCTGAATGCAGCCGCGACGTTGCCGTTTCGTATCTTTGGCGGTACAAGCTACAGAGTAAATGCGTGTTATGTAATGCATTCAGGGTGCTGTTTGGTCTACCTCGTTATTGTAATGCGCCGGGTATGTTCGCGGATGCGCCTGTGGATTGTTTCTACACCACCATGCGTAAACGATGCACATACCTGGTGCGCAGGGTGCGGGACAGTTCCAATGGTATCCTGAGGGCATTTTCTGACAGGTTTGAGGTCAATACCTGAACCATTGTCATATGGTGCACGTGCTCGCTAATCGGGCCTGTCTTATATATAGTTTTAAAATTAGGTAAATAATTTTAGGTTTTACGAAAATCAATTTTAAGATTTCTATTATTACTAACATCTATGATCCTTGTGGTCGAAATAAACGACTTTTTTTAACGAATTACTCGACAACGCCCGTTCTTGTAGCGGAAGTGGTGGCAACGGCGACATAAGGTATTCGTCTGAGTGCGTGTTTGCGCGCTTGCGTGTTTGTGTGTGTGTGTGTGTGTGTGTGTGTGTGTGTGTATGTGTGTGTGTGTGTTTACCATAAACCAGTTAACATGTTTTCTACATCTTCATAATCAAGATTTTAACGACGCGTTTACAAAATTGATAGGTTTAGAATCGAAATATTACATGAGATATTATCATGAGACCTTACTTCCGGTCTTGATGGATTGACCTCAAAATGTAATTCGGGATTACTAGTGGAACTCTTGGACTAGTAGAACTGGGTGTGCTGAGTTTGGGCTCGTTTTGTTAGTTATGATGAGTCCTTACTTCCGGACTTGCTGAAGTGACCTGCAGGTGTACTTCGGTAACTAACACTGTAACACTTGGACTAGTAGAACTAGGTATATCGGTTTGGGTTTGTTTTGTTAGTTATGATGAAACCGTCACAAAACAAAAGTTCTTTTCACTTTGTCTCTAGTACCAATAGGTATCCAAGCTGATATTCGGAAAAATGAATAACCTCGTAGTAACATCTTTAGGGGCAGTATCGATTTCCACTTACCAGCCACACTGATTTTCGCTGTAACCAACTGTCCTTTATATGAGCCTCACTTGCCCTCACGCGGTACCCACTTTACTGCACTCCAGTGCACCCACCACCACCTCTGCCACCTACGCCTCCACATCTACCACCGCACCCCTCTCTAAGCCTTCGTTCTCCACCTCCGCTACCTCCGTCTCCACCATAAACTCTGCTCCATCCACCTCAACGATAAACTCCGCTCCCTCCGCCGCCATTTCCAATTCTCCGACTTCACCACAAATTCCTCTCCTCCGCCTTCACCACATACTACGCAGCATTCACCTCCGCCTCCACGTCTCCATTCTCCGCCTCCGTTTTCTGGGCGCACACACACACACACACACACACACACACACACACACACACATACACACACAAACATGCACTCAGATGAACACACACGCACGCACACACACCCGCACTCTTGCACACGCACGCGCATACACACACGCGCGCTCTCGCACATAAAAACAGAAACAGACACACACACACGCACGCCTACACACACACACACACACACACACACATACACACACACACAAACACAGACCACAAACACACACACACATACAAACACACGCGCGCGCACACATACATACACGCGCGCGCGCGCACACACACACCCACTCACACACACACACACACACACACACACCCGCACATACACTCGCACACACGCGCGCGCACGAACGAACACACATACACGCACAAGCAAATACACAAACACAAAACAACAGTGGACACAAGCACGCACACACGCACACACTCGTACCCACACACAAAAGCAAATACACGCACAACCGCAACACACACACACACACACGCGCGGGGAACAACAGTTAACACACACCCGCACACACTCACAAACACACACGCGCGCGCGCACGTACCGCGCGCGCAAATACTAACACACACACACACGTACTAAAAAAACACAACAATGCACACACGCACACATACACTAACACACACGCGCATGCACATGCGTTCACACGAACACACATGAACGTACATACACCCACACGCACGCGCACACACAAACATGCATAAAAACACATACACTCACACACACACACACACACACACACACACACACACAAACACACACGCGCGAACTAAATGGCACCCCCCACCCTTACACACATCACACACACACACACACACACGAGTGACAAATTAATTTGTAATAAAGTACTATCCATCATCTAATTGATCTATGACAAATGAATAAAATAACACAAATTCACTCACACGATAACAAAAACTCTAACAAACATCTTTCCACAATAAAACCTGCCAAAGTTTGATCCACAAAATCAGCAGATAACGTATTTTCTTACCTTATTACTATAACGAAGTAGCCTACTGGGTTCTCTATCACACACAGAACGCGACGTTGCCGCTTCGTGTTCGAGTACCTATTCGTCAATTATGGCTCCGGATCCACTTAGTCTAAGTAAATGTCGCATATAAATTAAATATACTCTGGATCTAAAAAATCATATTCAGTATGATTTTTTCAACCGTTGATAGATCAACAATTGTTGGTCAAATCGCTGACGAGTATATTGAAAACCTGTTAGTGGAGGTCCACCGACGTCACACGCGCATCAAGGATGGATCAAAGTATATCAGTTTGTGCGACGTAGAGCTGAGCAAACACGTCAAATAGGTAGATCAACAATTGTTCTAACTTCTCACTGGATCAACATTTACCGTGAAAGGATGATTATATATATATATATATATATATATATATATATATATATATATACTTAGTATACTTGTTATATACTTAGTACTTCGGAAAGTGCTCGACAGGTATGCGCCATATTGGCCAAAATGACCCCGACATTCGAGTGGATAAGATTCATGACAGACCGATCCAGCATATAGATATATATAGCCACAGAACAACCGTGTTGTCCATACGTTATACATACTTTTTGTTTTTTTTTCTGGTAGCATTAAATTGTAATACCTACATACATTGTGAGAATTATCACTATATTTTGAAAATTGATATTTACCAACTTCCATTTTTTTAAAGAATAAGGGTCACAAACTAGCACCCAGTCCACCTGATGGAAAATGTGGTTGGTGTAGCCCACAAACATCTACATCTATCCTCGATTAAGAATTCAAATGTAGAAGTATTGTCACCTCTGAGGACTAAGAAGGAATGCCATAAGAAACACAGCAGCATTCAGCTGCTATTTACGCTGGTATTCTGTGTGCGTCGTCCTTCCCTGGTTGAGCCAACCCATTCGTGTGATTGTATCACAATATATTTAACTGCAGCATGGCTCTATCACGTAAGGTTGATACCATATTGTTATAATAACAATATATTACTATTATTATTTTATTGATTGTTCGAGATACACCCGGTATTCTCCAAGCCCCCGCCCATGAACCTTAAGGAGTGGTAGGCGCAGACTCCTGACTAACAAATATAGAATTACCTAAAACTTTTGAAAATATAATTACCGAATGAATTGTTGCTTGCTTCTGTATAACATCTATGTTGATATGGTAGTCTAACTTACTGCAGTATTTATGTAGGCTTTTAGTGATCACTCCTGTGGAACCAATCACTATAGGTATAACATCAATGGGTGCTTTCCAAAGCCGGGTTATTTTAGTTCTTAGTGCATGATATTAACTAAGTTTCTCTGGTTCCTTTGCTCTTATATTGTAATCAGATGGTACAGTAATATCGACAAGGTAAGTATTATTTTCAATTTTATTTATATAAATTATATCAGGCCGGTTGTTCTTTACTGTAACATCTGTTTGAACCGCCATTTCCCACATTAGTTTGGCTGTATTATTTTCCCTAACTAGTGTTTGCGACATACATTCTTTCTACCACATTTTTCCTACGTTAAATCTAATATTATAGTATATTATTATAACATTATATATAATAATATCAAAAGGAAAAAAGAAAGGGAAAAGTTTCTTCGTATTTTATTTGTATAAAATTGAAGAAAAATCTCTTTGTTTATACTATTTGTACCTGGCTGGTTAATATCAATATATATAGGACATTAAGAAAAATAAAAATTAAAAGTAAAAATCACTTTCCTGCCTTTTTGTTGTCCGCCAAAATGAACGAATCTAACGAAGGAATTCGATCATTCCGAAATCTTATTATAAAAAAGGGAAAAATGCAACTCAAGCCGCGAAAAAAAATTGTGATATTTATGGACCTAATGCGGTGTCAGAATTTTGATGTCAGAAATGCAGCTCGCTCTGGTCACCCTCATACGGATAAAGTGGACGCCATTTTTGAAAAAGTGGAGCAAGATCGGCATATTAGTAGTTACGACATAGCCAAGGAATTTATAATTAATCACAAAACAGTTTTGATTAATTTGAAAATGCCACCCAAACAATAAACATGATACCCAAACAAAGCTCGATGTTTGGGTATCCCAGGAGCTCACTGAAGGAAACCTTATGAATCGTGTACTCATTTACAATTTTCTATTGATAAGGATATATAGAAATATATAAACATATTATATATACTCATATTAAAATTAAGGAGATATGCACCGTTTTAATGTAAAGGTATCGTAGCGTTTTAGTGACAACATTCGTCCTTTCATCATCCGTAAAAGTCCAATGCTAAGCATGGTTCCTTTCTATTGTAGAGACGGATTGCCCAATCAGCATGCCACACTGATCAATTATACGTGGTAGAGCCACGCTGCAGCTATATTATGGTTGTCGCACGTTGTACGAATGAGTCGGCTCAACCAGGGTAGGACACAGAATACCAGAATAAAATAGCAGCTTAATGCTGCTATGTTACGTATGGTGAGTAGATAACCGGAGATCTTTTTTGATGATGAGATAACTGAAAACGAGACATTCTATCTTAGTCCTCAGGGCTGTATCGGTCACGCATCTGCATTTTGATTCTTAATTGAGAATGAATGTAGATGTATATGGGTCACAGCATTAACTCACCACCCGGTGGACTGTGTACTCGTTTGTCACCCATACTATATTATTAAAAATCTTGCACTACCGACGCTGCCCCCTGTCACCGGTCTAGGATTTTATATCTGGTTTATAATAGACTTTTCGACGGTAGTCAAAATCTCACCCTCATTGTCTCGATCATTGGCAATCCACAACCGTACGTTTCTTCGGTAATTCACTATCAGCTCCAATGCCTACGGTTTTCTCAAAAGTAAAGGAATAGCCTTTCTAAAAGACTGACAACGCTTCCAAATCCCTCTGGTGGTCTAATTGTCTGCCACGATCCCGACTACACAGTAAAATTATAAATTATTTGCCGGCATCTGTATTTTTATCCGATCATAATGTGGGTGTCTTTAAGGTAATTGCGCTTTTCTTTAGCTGAATCATCACTTACTATCAGGTGGAATGGCGTCTAAGCAATGGCTTAAATATTACAAAAAGAATTTAATATCGTCATCAGTTCTTCCAGTTCGTAATAACTTTAGGACACACAAGTATAGACTATCTTCTCTACTGTCTGCTCCTTTCTGAAAGACCGTCAACGCATCTGTTATTTCTTGTACTTATGGGCTAAGACGTACGCTATCGGTCGTAGTATATGAGATTTTGTGAAATTTATCAAATTCGCCTCTTATATTCCCCTTATTATAATCATTACATTTTAGGTAACATCAATGACTATGTTATGCGAGATAAAATCAAATTAAGCTTTTAAAGTAACAATTTCGTATCGATATTAACCAACAACTAAATTCGAAATTAGATCTCGCTCAACTATGTGTTTTCTAATGCAAAATCAGCCCGTGAATTACCCGCCTAATCGCCACATTGCAGCTAAATGCATTTCACATTTACTAGCTTCGACCGATAGGTCTAACGAGCGTGCGGCTCATCATATAGCAAGTGCCGAGCGCCGCCCGTGAACAATTTCAACACCAGGGGAAATGCAGGTGTTTTCCAGCCTTTATTAATTATGATGTAGTCTGAACTTTTGTCATGTTATTTTTCTTTGCTGTTGCCAAAAAAACACAATATTTATACAATTCATACAATTTTTAAAAAATGATTAACTGGCAACATAACGTTATAATCAATTCCATTATTTATATATAAAATAGTTATTACAGTCTGGCCGCTCAGATAATGCAATCCTGACAGGTCGAGATCGAACGGACGATGACTTTGAAGTAGCGTAGCATTTCCGATTAAAAAAATATATATTTAAATTCATCATTAGACCATTCTGTAAAGTAAATTTTTGTATGTAACTTTTGCAATGATTAAAATGTTAAATAATGAAGAAACCGATGTTATTTACAATGTTTAATGTTTATATTTCTAATCCATATTACGCCAAAATAACGGGCAATAGTAACGTTGCATGTCATATTTCTAAGCGACGCACCAAAAATGACGGGCAATAGTAACGTTGCCTGTCATATTTTAATACATATTAGTTTTTAATTCTAATAATTTGAAAATATATCATCAGAATATAAATGAAAAAAAAATGATGACTGGAACAATGTAGTTTTCATCGACGGGGCATGACTAAATGCCAATCCCACGGTGTCTCGGTCTTGGACAGACGGCACCGCAGCATCGTCGTCGAAAGTACCGATGGGCAAAAGGGCCCGACTCAGGTACTTCAAAGTACGGTTTTATGGAAAACGGCTTACTCGCATTTGAGTCAAAAACAACCACTGATTACTACACATAAAGAGTGTTTCCAGAATGTGCTACTGCCCGGGCTGCCAGAGCCTTCAGTAATATTTATGAATAATGCCCCTTACCATTCGGTACAACTGCAAAAAGCACCGACCCAAGCCAACAAAAAAGAAGATTTGGTGGCTTGGCTACAAGAAAATGGTATTGATGCAGATGCTGTATATGCAAACATGCAGATGTTAAAAGCAGAATTAATGAAATTAGTTAAAGAAAATTAGCCTCAAAAAGTAAGATACGAAATCGACTTTGGAATATGGTCATCGCGTTCTGAGAATCCCTCCGTACCACTGCCAGTATAACGCAATTGAGCTGATCAGGGCTCAAATCAAAGAGTATGCAGCTTGTCACAACACTGCACCACCATTCGGCACAAAAAAGATGATGGGCATTTTGAAACAAGCTTGCGAAAAAGTCGCATGAAATGACTGGGCGAATGTCGTCGAAAAAACTTCTCTGCACAACAAAGCTGTTTGATGGTAAAAACATGCAGGGAGTTGTGTCTACCCAGACCAGAAGTATTATAAAACCCAGACAGATTTCTTGGCAAAATAGTCCTTCCCCATACTTAACCTTGTTTTCTTGACAAAGGAGAAAGTTACGGTCAACGACGCTTACTCAAATTGAAAATAGAGTTTTAACTTGAAAATTAAAAATATATATTTTAGATTTATGAATTACAAATAAAAAGCTAGTAACTTTGTGTTTAAGTATAAATTGAATTTAAAATATTCCATTAAATTTACTTAAGCTCTAATATCTGAATTCATAAATATTTAAATATAAAAACTATCTTATAAATAATATGTAATAATTATCGATTTAGTTCCAAGAACGCTGTTCGATTTCACTTTTCGATTAGTGTATTCACTTAGCACCTAAGTATAAAAGCAATCCTTTTAGCCAACCCATTCGTGCTACAACCGTAATCTTTGCATCATGGCTCTACCACGTTCAATGTTTTATGTGACATTTTTATTATGTTATCTATATAGGTAAAAAAAATAGAAGTGTCTGTATATAATGTCAAGTAACAGCTTTTTACTAAATGCATATGAAAGTATATACGGTACTTAAGAGAAGAAAACAATTTTTAAAAATTTTGTTTGTATAATTGTTATAATCCGTCTAATCTCCGAAATTCTGAACTGATTTTGACGGAACTTTCACTGGAATATAGCAGATATTATAAGGAGTACCTTAAACTACTTCTATTTTAGAAAAAGAATTAGGGTTCCGCTCAAAAGAAATTAAAACCAATTATATCAAATGGTAATTAATTCCGCGCTGATGAAGTCGCGGAAAACGAGATCGTACTAGTTGTTTTCCGTATACATATATTTATTTCAAGAAGGAGGAAGAAAAGCCCTGTTGGCTTTATATATGTATCTATGTAACGTCTAGTTTAATACCTTATCATAATCAAGCTATGTTCAATTCCCAAATTTATCTGCAGGAGTGCTCTACTGACCTGTCTTTAAAACCTTCATCAGGCACCAGCAAATAAGGTTTTAGAATTACAGCATAACATCCTCAGACCTATCTCAATGATCACGCACTAACGTAGGCTTCACGGATTTTAAACTGCGTTGTTTCTTCTCAATTCTTTTTGTCCTACAATTTATCAAATCTTTATCGTAAACGAAATAATAGTAAAAGAACGAGTAGAAAACAATCATCATCATTATTATCACAAACTAATCTAAGTCAAATGCTAAACAGAGGCCTGCCCACATATTACCTGATAAATTGTATAGAAAACAAATACAAGTATTCATTTTACAATGTGTTACATATTTTGAATAAAAATTATTTACAAAAAAGTTAAGTAAGTTAAAAAAGCGTAATCCGTAAAAAATAGTTTTATTAAATGTGTATCATTCATGTAAAAAAAAGCGAAAACGTAGATATAAAAATCATTATAACAGAATTTATTGCAAAAACCCCGGTTATTAATAACAATATTAAAAAAAGGCCTAATGGCCTTTTTATTTCAATGTATAAATCACTGTAAACTGTTATTTATGTTTTGTAATCTAACATTAGTAATTTATGTCCTGAAAGCCTTATGAAAAGGTTAACATTGGGCTCGTTTATATTCATTCTTTTTTACCTCATGCTTATGTTATAAAAAGATTTCATCGGTTTTTTTATAGAATAAAGATGACAAACGAGAACATAGTCCACATGATGGTAAGTGAATATTTTGACCCATAGTCATCTATATTTTTCCTCAATTAAGAAACTAAATGTTGCCTTGTCACCCCTGGATTAAGATGAAATGCCTCATTTCCAGTAATAAGGGCCTCGAGTCCTCTACACTCATCATAGGAAACAGCAGCATTGAGCTACTATTGAATTTCTGTGAGAGCGTGGTCCTTCTCCGGTCGACACCACCCATTCATGCTACAACCACAGAATGGTCCTACCACGTAAAACCGTATCTAAAAATTATAACTTATAGATTTCTCACGATTTTCATGTTAAAAGTATCGTTGTGTATACTATTGTAAATGATCATGTTCTTTATTCAAACAAACATAATCGGTGACTTCGTCGGCATCAAATAATAAAGTAATGCAATTGTCAATCCACGTGCCCGGCATGACGACTAAGGTAAATCTTCCCTACAACGGTAGAGGCCCACGTCCAGCTGTGGACTTCTACGGGCTGACGAAGAAGTAATAATTAAAATCACGCCACGCCAAGCTTTAAAAGACGGCTTTGACCGGATGATTAGCAGCAAATGCAGCAAGCTGGTACAGGATCATTCAAGCCTTTAAATGATGATGAAGTCCGCAGGATTATGGGATCTTACTTTGTTGAACCGCAATACATTAGTCATGCTAACTGTAAAGCACAAGTCGTACCTTGAGAAGAACAAAAGCATAAATGTTAAAAGTACATTTTACAGGAGAGGGAAGAAGCTAGTTATATATTAATATCTTTCTATTCTTGATCTGGTAATTTCGCCTTTTTAATGAAAAATTTCATCAAAATACTCTTTTCATTAATTATATAATTTAAAAGTAGAAGCTAATATTTAATTAGTTATTAACTTTTATTTAAATTACGCTGCTCTTTATTAGCCTTTTTTTCTTAAAAGAGAAATTTATGAATAGATAAAAATAATTTTAGAAAAGATATTCGTGAATACAACACCATGGAATGGAATCAGTCTGAAAAAGAAGTAATAGTATGAATTTTTTCAGTAAACTTATTTGTTTAATAATAAAAATATCTCTCTTTATGCTTTTTTTCTATTTGAAAAACTTAAGAAATACGAGTGTTTTGAACATGTGGTTAAAATATTAACATCTTTTCTCTCTAGATAATATCTTCTTATGACGTAAGTATACTTTATTATACTTTTAGCTTTTCTAAAAAAGCTCCCGTGGCTCATAAAATATATGACACAATGTATTTAATTATACCAGTTACTCGACTTCAAATAGTCAGTAATTACTTCATCAGGCAATGTATACGCTTTTACAACAAAGTCCCAGAAAATATGCACGCCTTATTTTAACCAAAAGGTTTAAATTTTTATTACGCGAAAATTGTTTGGTAAGAGTTTTTATACTACTCGAGTAAATGGCCGATAATATCACTACCATGCTGTTTCCAAATGTTTTAACACTAACTGTATAAAATAATATGTTGCAAATTATGCTTTAAAATCAAAAATCCCGCTGTATTTCTTGCTGGTTTTTCCCAAGACAAATGTGTTTTCTGAACCAGTGGTAAAGTTTAATGACTTTCAATAAGTATTCTTGTCATCTATATTGGATAAAAATAATTATTTCTATTCTGTTCTATTACATGTTTGTAATAGACCAGATGTATCTTGATCCTAGTCGGTATACAACCGAATTTAGAAATAAGATTTCATAACGCCATTTTAATCATTTTTATTGTCATTAATTTTTATACTAAGAAAACCACCCTAGGGTGGATACTCGGAATCTTGTGTTCGTTTATCCCCACATATTATTTTTTTCCGCTTTTCCCCTCGGCTGTACACAATCGTTTATAAACATGATAGAAACTGGCCCAACATTACTTAATAGACATTAGCAAATTAGCATACATAAAAATTCATATATACTTCTGGTTTAAAGGTCATCATCATCATCATCATTGTCATGAATCATCATTAAAGTTCATCAGGTCAACTGAAATATTTTTAGTTATTCAAATAAGTACATCTCATTTGTTGTAACATAATTTACGTCATTTTGGTGAAGTGATGAAAGAAATGTCTTACTGCAATTAATTTCAATTATATTTTGTAGTAAGTATTTAAATTAAATAAATATATTGTTAATTATATAAACACAGTATTGTAAAAAGTAATAAGTATCGTACTTAACTTTTAAAATGACTTTTATTGAGACGAATTTATACAGGATATTCAATTACGCCTACTCAATAATGACATTAGTGTTGGTCATTTCCTGGACACATTGCAGAATTAATAAATTACTTATTATTATTTAAAACAAGGAAGTTTAATCTGTTTTAATTGCAATCCGTAGTATTATGATTTTTTAAGTTAGTGGTTATTAAAATGAATCAATAATATGTTAAAGTATGAATATATTTTCTATTGAACTGTACCTACTTCGAGTGGAAAGGCGAAACAGCAACCAAAAAGTGAATTCCGATTATCCATCCCGTCTAAGGTGGATAAACGAACACGCAAAATCAAAATGTTTGCAAGTAGCCACCCTAGGGTGGATCTCTTAGGGTGGATAAACGGAACAACTCTTTTATACAAGCGTTCCGCCTCGGCCTCGCACGGGTGATTTCTGGATCTCGACAAAATCGCCGCCTGCCAGCTACAACTGAGTTATTAAATCATCAAAGGAACCACTCAAATACCTAAAAAAATTCATCAAAATCATTCGAGCCGTTTTCGACTTTTAGCGAGACTAACGAACAGCAATTGAGTTTTATGTAAAAGATTACTATGATAAACTAAAAAATATATTATATATTTAATTCAAATTTTAATCTAATTTAATTTTTACCCCTGAGTTTCCGACGTTCCGAGTGCTATCATCTGCATCATAAAATCGTCTAAATAACGGTATTTATTTATTCAAGATATTGGGAATTGGGAATTGGGTGATGGGAAAGTTATAAATTAATTTACCTACTTATAGTAAAATAAGCTGAACTTAGCACAACAAAAAACCCTCTCTCCTGACCTAAGGTACTGTAATACACCAGTAATGTCACGAATTAAGTTTAAAAAAATTAAATTATGCACGATAAAATCAGTAAGATAGTCTTTCAATTTGTAGTGTTCTTGTTAATATTATAGTGGTCATGATTCAAGTAATTCTGTACACTCGTATGTTCGGACTTTATACTTTATAAACGAGTATGTGAAAGTGATTTGGGTGGCGTTCCTTGTGGTAACGGCACCGTGTGAATGAATCACCCCATTTGGTATTATCGTTAAAGGCGAGCGAAACAGTAATGGTCTCATAGCTTTCGATAGGTGTCGGTATAACCATCTTGTTTATAATAATAATAAGCCTTTTATTTCCATCAAACTATGAAAGTAATCACTTATGAAATTACACACATTTACTTTTTATTTTTTTAGTTTTATTTTGGTTTGGACCCCTCTGAGGTAAAAGCCTCTTCTACCTTTTTCCTCTTTTTATAATAATAATGTTAATAAAAAATTTATTCATTGACCAAAAGTAGCAAAGCATATGAAAGTTAACTGATACAAATATAATATTGTAAGAACGACAATGAAAGAGTTCTGACTCAGCATGTATTACAGAGAATCTACAACGCTGTTATTCTTTGAGCGCCTAATTATTTTTTCTTCGCATTTACTATCAAAATGTTTTATACTTTCACGATGTCGTCACTCCGCCTTTCTTCACTTCTTCAGCTTCTATTTCCCGATGGGCTACGCTAAAATGTGACAATTTTGGTGTATACTTTCTTCGTACGTTCTCGCAATATGCCCAGCCCATCTCCATTTCGGCCTAAGTGCCTGCTGTAGGGCGTTTATTGATTCGTTCTGTTCCGAAAGTTGACATTTCGTATCTTGTCAGGCAGTCTTGTTTTTAAATTATCTTATTCTTCTCTCTATCTCTCTATTTCTTTTTGTTAATTGTGCAGCGCTGCTGGTTTAGTCATTTTTTGTGCCTACTAGCTGCCCACTGCGGCGAGACTTATACTTCTCTGGTACTTGTATGCTTAAACTGTCGCGATGCTACTAAACCGGTCGCCGCCAAAAAATCTGTCGACACGTAGTCCTACATTACAGCACTGTTACTCGGAACCAAATTTAAAATCAACAGAAAATTAAGCTTACATCAACACAGCGGTTCGATAGGGAAAATTTGGCAATAACTTGTCTGATGAATTCTCCGCCATCCAGGATAAGTTTACTGACATTTTTATGTCTCCTTTTATGTGACCTGTAATACGGGTCTTTAAACCTACACGGGCACCAGTCTCCTATGAATGATTAATATTGTTAAAATAGAGATGTAAAATTAATGTATCTTCAATGTGGTGAGAAATAAATAAATTATTATTATTATTCTCTCAATGCCGTGCTGACACGTGGCTATATTGCACGCCTCGCGACGCACGAACGCGAAGCATAATGCATAACTTACGAAAAAAATTACATAGACGTCCGGATGTTGATTTTGTACATACAACGGTCACGATAACTCACGAAAAAAAGTACGTATCGAGATCGGGTTTTTTATTAGCTTCAGAATTACTGGTTCCCTATTTCATATCTATAGCTAAGTACGCGTAATTTGTTAAAAAAAAAAACGATTTTAAAATTTTATAAGTTTTATTGCTATTAAAAATTTAAAGGTGCATTCATATTTTTTTCCTTGATAGACAAAGGACAATTTTACCATACAGCCTACTTCGATTTTATACTTTGTGTTATCGATTTATTTTGCTTTTTCTCTCATTACTATTTTGTCTCTGTAGGCGACACTACCTGTTAAAATAATAGAGTGCTAAATTAAAACACCTAAATAGTGTATTTTAAAAATCAGGAATACAATTTTTTTTCATCAAAATTAAACGAAACGCTCATGGAGCGTGCACTTTTAGAATTTTCAAATGTTTTCTTTTTTTTTCTTGTAAAGCTTGTTTATGTCAGGCATAAAATACCAAGACCAACGACGAGAAGCAACGAAATGTCTAGTTTTACGATCGTCATTCCGGTTACCAAGTATGACGATTAAAGAAAATCCTCACTACAACAGGAAAGAGACATAGCAGTAGAATATTTTTAGCAAAGACTAATAAAAAATAAGAGAACTGCAACGTTGAAGGAGTTTGAAACCTCTGTACTAAAAATATTTATTTATTTAAAAACTTACATGTAACACCTTAAGCTAAAGGGTACATAGGGCGGACTTGACGCCATGTGGCATTCTCTGCCAGTCAACCCTGGGTGCCAAGGACAATTGTTGGCAGGTGCGACCATTACACATAAATAAGTGCATATACATTAAAATATACATATATATATATATATGTGTATGTGTATGTGTATGTTTGCGCTTTGCATATATGCAAAGAGCAAACATACACAATACATTTAAATATACACACATATAGTATAAATATACGTACAATAATACATACATACATATATATAATATATGTACATGCTTAAAAACCTCGTAAATAAATGTCCAAATGAATGATATATATAATATAATGTTTGAATGATATATAATGAAATAAATATTTGAAGTAAAAAAAGAAGAAAAGAAAGACAAGAATTAAGTAAAAATAATGTCAATTAGTAGTTGCCTTCAGGTAATGTTCTCGGAGAAGAACTTTGAAAACTTTTTTATTTGTGGCATTCTTAATATCGTTGGGGAGGGTGTTCCAAAGTTGTATAGCTTGTATTATAAAAGACGACCTAAAAAAAATTGACTTATGTTGTAGAAACCTTAACCTCAGATGGTTTGACTGTCGGGATGATCGACCGTCGATCGGATGAAAATTTAAAATTATCCTTAAGATAAGAAGGCGACCTTGGATCGTTTAAAATTGAATAAAGTACAAGTAAAATTCTAGAGCATCGCCTTTGACGTATAGGTAGCCATTTAAGCTTTGAACGATAGGATGATATGTGGTCATACTTACGTAAACCAAAAATAAACCTTATGGAATTATTAAGAAGGCGCTCCAACTTGTTTAGAAGATTTTCTGAAAGATCTGGGTAACGTACATCTGCATAGTCGATAATAGGTAGAATAAGGAAATGGACCAGCGTAAGCTTGGATTTGAAGGGTAGGAAATTTTTAAGACGATAAAGGGAACGCAAGGTAGAAACAACTTTACGATTAACTTCAGAGATCTGCAATTTCCAGGTCATAGTTTTATCCATGTACAGGCCAAGATTTTTTATGGAATCACAATATGGAATCAAACTTCCATTATAAATTACAGGAGATAGATTTCCATAATCAACCTTAGCCAATAATTGCGAACTTCCGAATATTATAACTTTGCATTTGGCAGGATTAACAGAAACGCCATATTTACATGACCATTCTCTTATGGCTTCCAGGTTCATCATCATTTAGTTTGTGTATTACGAAGTTAAGATTATTTAAGCTTGACTGTACATAGAGCTGGAGATCATCCGCATACAGACGGTACGAACAATGTAAAACTGAGGAGATAGAATTTATAAATAAGGAAAACATAATAGGAGAAAGTATTCCGCCATGTGGCACACCAGATTCAATTTCAGCCCATGCAGAAAACTGCTGACCTGAGCGAACTGATTGCTGGCGACCGCGAATATAAGAAGAAAACCATTCCAAGGCTGGGGATGAAAATTTAAGGTATTTAAGGATGGATCGGAGGATACCATGATCCACTGTGTTGAAAGCGTTTGAAAAGTCAATAAGCACCACCACTGTTAATTTCTGCTCATCTAAGCCCTTTCTTATATCGTCCGTGACTTTGATAAGAGAAGTGGTAGTACTGTGACCAGAGTGAAACCCCGATTGAAATTCATTCAGCAGGTTATGTTTTGCAGTGAATACAGATATTTACTTAAAAACACAGGCTTCTAGAACTTTAGACAGGTATGGGAGAATTAAAATAGGACGAAAATGGTGAGGGAAAACAGGATTAGGTATTTTAGGAAGAGGTCTTACAAAAGCCTTTTTCCATGCAGAAGGGTATTGACCTGAGTCCAGAGAATAATTTATAATGTGTGTTATAGCTGGAAATAATAAAAATCACCTTTTCTACAAAAGAAACATCAATTATCGTTTTCATTTGCATTGATTAGTTCCGAGTTTTATGGACAGATTGATTTAAGCGCTATTAGAACTTGTTATTTTCATTTCGCGGTAAAACCAGAGTGACCGATATAGCCCAACGGATTAGTAAGCTGAAGTGGCAATGGACCGCCCATATAGCTTGAAGAACCGATAACCGATGGGGAAGAAAGGTTCTCGAGTGGCAGCCTCGTACCAGTAGGCGTAGTGTAGGGGAACCCCCCCCCCCTAGATGAAGTGACGACCTGGTAAGACATGCAGGAAGTCGATGGATGCAGGTGGCTCAGTACCGTGCTTTGTGGCATTACTTGGGGGAGGCCTATGTTCAGCAGTGGACTTGTGAAGGGCTGTAATGATGATGATGATGATTTTCATTTCATACGCTATTCTTAAAAGAATAAAGTCACTGCATACATTTCCAATAAAATCTATATAAAAGTAAACACCCACGGCCATAGTCCGTCAAACCTATAAATGAAGAGTTAAAATTGATATTGGAAATAGTGACATACAATAATAACATTTTGAGATTCTATTAAAATAGAAAAACTTACATTGCAAAATAAAATAGAAAGATATGTTATTGCATGTTATATATAAGTGTTATTGCTGTGGCGCTACGTGGTTTTTACCTGCTTTTAGTTTATTTGAACCATCTACTAACTTTGGAAAAGTTAAGCAGTCAAATTGGGTATCGTCTAGTATCATCATTTGATCGTTAAGAACGTATACACGTTACAAGCTCTGTTTAGCTCAAAACATTACTTTTCTAATCTGATAGTGTCCATTAACCGCTTACCTTACAAAAATGTTAATTACTCATAACTTTAAGAAATTTGGTGTTTACGAGGGCGGTACTGAAAATTTCGGGAATCAAGGAAGTGACACAACATTACTATTTAAAAATGTATTTATTGCTTTTCGAAGTATTCTCCGCGAAATTTGACACATTTTTTCCGTACGATGGAACCAATTATTGAAGCAACCATTCCATTCGGAAGTTGGGGTTTCCAAAATGGCCGTTTTTTAGGCGTCCACAGCTTCTTCAGGTGATGAAAATCTCTGTCCATGCAATTTATTCTTTATTTTAGGGAAAGTATAGAAATCATTAGGGCTTAGGTCGGTGCTATACGGCGGGTGGTCTATTAATTCTATGTTTTCTTGCTCTAAAAACTCTTTTGTTCTGTGTGCGGTGTGAGAACTCGCATAGTCGTGATGGAAAATGATGCGGCGGTTGCAGTTCTCTTTACGGAGTTCAGAAACAACCTGTGGCAAACAAATGCTAGCATACCATTCTGCATTAACCGTTCTTTGTCCCTCAAGAGGAATAGTCGTAACATGGCCGGTTTTAGAGACAAACGTGGCCACCATTTTTTTTGCAACACTCCGTGAACGAACAATTTTTGTTGGCTTTAACTCATTTTCGAACACCCAAACTCGTGACTAGCTTTTTGTTTCGGGTTCGTACACGTATATCCAGGATTCGTCAACTGATACAATGTTGTATACAGCATTTGAGGATCCTGCGTGGAATCTTTCGAGAGTTCTGACGCACCAAGTAACGCGAGCCGCTTTTTGCTCTTCACAGAGCGAATGCGGTATCCATCGGGAAAACAACTTTTTTACACCTAATTGTTCATGCAAGATTATTTGTATTTGACTCATGCCAATGTCTAAAGTTGCCTAAATTTCGCGGTATGTCACATGTCGATCTTCCTCAATCAGCTTACGCACAGCATCAGCGTTTTCTTGGGTGACTGTAGTTTTTGGACGACCTTGAAGGGGATCATCACTGAGCTTGACACGTCCACATTGAAATTCAGCAAACCTGCGATAAATTGGGGTTTTGGATGGGGTTTCATCACCAAATGCGGAAATCATCCGGTCAATACACTGTTTTTGTGTTAAACCACTTCGAAAGTCATAATAAATCATTGCTCGTGAATTTCCTCGAGTCAATTCCATTTTCTCAACGACTAAACAAGTTTGACAAAACCTTGTGACAATGGTATTCGATTTTTAATTAAATTATTATTTTTCAATTAAAAAGATTTTAATATGACAGGAACAGTGGAAATATTCCATTCCCGATACTTTTAGTGCAGCCTAGTAAATAGCTAGTAGATTCTTTTCCAATTGGTAATGTATTTGTACATGATATCAAAATAACTAAACAAAAGTTTTCTTAATTTCCATTTTAGCGTCAGTTGCAAAGCTTAAAATATATGGAATTACTCATATATTTAAGAAACAAAATATAACCAAAAATAAAATTAATTCGAAAGACCCCAAGAAAATGGTTAAATCAAAAGATATTACGATCTAGGATATTTACATAAGAAATTAAAAATTCAAACCATGATAAATGAAAAAATATTTTAAGAAAATGCTGAAGACAAAACTATCTGCCGCCAAGTCGAGCAAAAAAGCGGCACGGCCGTACCATACTGTTGCATGAATAAGTCAACTAGCGCCATCTAGTGTCAGGAACGAGAGCGAGGGGAGCATTGAGAAAATGACATCACAAATCACTCAACCGACAGCGCCTAGTCGAAACTCGAACGCTCGGTACCTTGCGCGTGTTTACTTGAACATTCTGGATATTTCTTTGCTAATTTAAATAAGTAGGCGCTGCAAGATGCGGAGTAGTGTTGATTTGGCGAAACAAGCGAAGTTTCGGAGCGGAATTAAGTGAATTAGTGTGTTTAATTATTAGTGTTTTTAGTTTTAATTTGTGTAAAGTAAATTAAAGTGTTAATTTAGGTAATTTTATCGGCAATTTTTATTGTCACGAACCTCAAGCTCGTAACAATTGGTGTCAGAAGTGGGATAAAAACATGCCGATTTTACCTAAGGAGGAAACGGAGGGTGTCCGTACCCGAAATCAACGCCAGCAGGAGACGGACCAAAGAAGATTTGGTGGTGCAACGCTGCAGACGTCGGAGGGCCAGCCGCCGGCTGCAGGCCCGTCAGTAGCTCCTATATCTGCAGCACCCAATTTAGGTGCTCTGATGGTGATGCTGCAGGAACAGGCTCGCCGACAGGAGGAACAGGCCCGCTGACAGGAAGAGCAGATGCTCCTCGTGAAGGACATTCACGCTAACTTCGGGAAAGAGATTAGGGAGGTGAAGGATAGGGTTGCTCAACATGACAACCGCCTGTCGGAAGCTGAAACCCAAATCAAGGAAGCTATAACCCAAATCGACCAAGTAAACAATCGGGTTGATTACGTGATGGCTGACGTGAAGAAAACGCTGGACAACCTCAAACTGGGGGATGGAACTACAGCTCCCGTAGTAGCTACTACACCTTCGCTACGTGGGTTCAAGGTGCCACCATTCGACGGGACTTCTTCCTGGTCAGCCTACAAAATCCAGTTCGAGGCTGTTATGAAGGCGAACGGCTGGAATAAAAGTCAGGCCATGACTGCTCTCACACTAGGCCTGCGCGACCAGGCCTTAACAGTTCTGGAAGCTCTCGGTGAGGAAGTGACTTATGAGCAACTCCTTGAGGCATTGGAGGCGAGATATGGCGACGCTCACCTGGAACACGTCTTTCGTGCGCAGCTTAAAGATCGTGTGCAGCGCATCAACGAAAATCTGCAGCAGTGGGCTCTAGAAGTGGAGAAGCTGGTGCGAAAAGCATACCGGTCTGTACCTGCGCTCATTGAAGGGAACCTGGTGCAGACATTCATCGACGGCATCCGCGACCTGGAAGTCAGAGCTGCTGTGAGGCTCGGGCACCACGAGACGCTTAAGGACGCCTTGGCCCATGCACTGGAAGTGGAAGCCGTGCGGCAGGATCATCGTTCCCATCGCGTCAGGGAGGTTGCAGCAGCTACAGTTCGCGACGGCAACAAAGGATACAGCCCAAGGTGCTATGGCTGTGGAGAAAAGGGCCATCTTCAATCCAGCTGCCCTAAGCGAACCCTAGAAAGGGAAATTGAACGATCTCAGGAGGGTAGTGCGGCCAACAGCACCGCCCAGCAGCGGCAGGGAAACGAGTAAAAGCCAGAACTGCGGGGCGGGTGCTGGCTGATGTTAAAAGAGCCCCAAGGATCTCGATCTCACAAACCCATGATGGGAACAGTCTAATCATAAAGGGCGAGGTCAACGGAATGCCGTGTAAACTGACCATAGACACTGGAGCCTCTCGTACGGTTGTTAGTTCCCAACTTATAAGTCAGTTCCTTGGGGACTCCGCATACAACCGAGAACGCATTAATTTGGTAACAGCCACCGGTCAGCGTATACCCGTCCGTGGAGAGAAGGAGATGGAGTTGAAGCTAGGCAACGTGATCTACCTGCATAATGTCATCGTGGCTGATATAATGGACGACTGCATTCTAGGCCTAGACTTTATGAGGAATAATTGTTGTGAGATCGACGTTAAGCAAGGTGTTTTGAAATTTGGACAGGAGGAACTTTTTATGGAAGGTGCGTTACCAGGGAACGTGTACAGCATTAAGAAGATTGTTCTTCCGCCGAGATCGGAAACGATTGTTCCGGTTAGTCTTCCTCGAAACGCTGGACAAGCCCACCGTTGTGTACTTGTGGAAAGGGTAAACAATGACCTTCCATGGAAAGTAGCTCGAACCTTGGTCAGGACCACTGACATCTCAGGAGTACGTGTGCTGAACCTTTGCGACCGGGACCAGATTATAGAAAAAGGCACACTGATTGGTACTTGTGAGGAAGTGGATTGGTTACGTCGGTGCCAATATATATCGAGTGGGACCCCCAGCAAGGATGCAGAAACGAGAGTGACCACACTTTTGGAAGACTGTCGGAGTGTTCTCTCCCCGAACGAATTGGTCAAGGCGAAGAAGTTGTTACTCAAGTACGCCGATGTATTCTCATCAAACGATGCTGACATAGGAAAGACTGGCTTAGTTCAACACAAAATAAACGCAGGAGTAAAGTGGTTTAGCACGCTGGATCTAAAAAGTGGCTATTGGCAAGTTGAAATTGACCCTAAGGACAAGGAGAAAACTGCGTTCTCGACGGGAAAGGGTCTGTGGCAATTTAAAGTAATGCCGTTTGGGTTGTGCAATGCTCCAGCAACGTTTGAAATGCTGATGGAACTTGTACTTACCGGGCTAATTGGCGATGCCTGTCTGGTCTACTTGGATGACATCATCATCGTAGGCCGTACGTTTGAGGAACACCTTCAAAACCTGGAACGCGTGCTCATGAAGATTCAGAGTGCCAACCTCAAGTTGAGCCCGAAGAAATGTTCACTATTCCAACGGCAAGTTAACTTTTTGGGGTTTGTAGTATCGGAACAAGGTATCCGCACAGATCCAGAGAAAATCGCCGCTGTCAAGGATTGGCCGGTTCCAAAAGACAAGACGCAGGTTAGAGCATTTTTGGGTTTGTGCTCCTATTACCGGCGATTTGTGAAGAACTTTGCAGATATAGCCAAACCTCTGCATAAGCTAACCGAGGAGAAGCGACATTTCTGCTGGGATGAAAGTTGCAATATCGCATTCCAGGAGCTCAAGGACCGTCTGTGCAAAACACCTATTTTGGGATACCCTGATGCAAGCAAAGAATTTATAGTTGACACAGACGCAAGTGATATAGGACTTGGCGGTGTGTTGTCCCAACGGAATGGTGACCAAGAGGTCGTGATAGCGTACTTCAGCAAGTCGTTGTCAAAACCGGAAAGGAACTACTGTGTCACAAGACGCGAATTGCTAGCTGTGGTAAAGTCGTTTCAGCATTTTAGCAAATATCTTCTGGGGCGAAAATTTCACTTACGAACTGACCATGCTGCACTAAAATGGCTATTGCAGTTTAAAAATCCAGAAGGACAAGTTGCGAGGTGGATTGAACTATTGCAGGAATACGACTTTGAGATCGAACATCGCAACGGGAAATCTCATGGCAACGCAGATGCATTGTCAAGAAGACCTTGTCCTGAAGATTGCAAACATTGTACTAGGCAAGAGAGTAAGGAAGTGGTATCCGTGAGGATGCTCAGGGCAGACCACCTCAGCAACGAGTGGAAGGACAGCTTACAACGTGCACAGCAGGAAAATCCCGACATCAAGCCGATCCTGGAATGGATGAAGGCCAGTGCTCCCAAGCCCAAGTGGAGCGACGTCTCAGCGATGAGTTCGACCACTAAAAGCTATTGGGCCCAGTGGGACAGCTTGCTGCTTCAGGATGGAGTTCTGTGCCGTAAATGGGAAAATGTTCGGGGAGACAGCTGTCATTTACAAATGGTTGTCCCTAAAGCTAAAGTACCGGATGTTCTACAGCTGTACCATAATTCAGGAGGCCATCTGGGAGTTAAACGAACTCTACTGAAGATCCGAGAACGGTTTTACTGGGTCCACTGTCGAAACGATGTCGAGGACTGGTGTCGCAAATGTACAAGTTGTGCGGCTGTAAAGGGACCTCAGACTCGTAGTAGAGGTGCACTGAAGTTGTACAATGTTGGTGCACCATGGGAGAGAATAGTGACGTGGCGGGGCCGTTTCCGGAGAGTGAAAGCGGTAACAAGTATTTCATGTTTGTGATGGATTACTTCACTAAGTGGCCAGAAGTCTTCGCCATTCCAAATCAAGAAGCTTCAACAGTTGCAGATAAACTAGTTCATGAAGTCTTCTGTCGTTTTGGAGTACCTTTAGAGATTCACAGCGATCAAGGAAGGAATTTTGAGTCTCAAATATTCCAGGAAACTTGCCGAGTTATGGGTACTCATAAAACAAGAACGACTTCTTATCACCCGCAATCTGATGGAATGGTGGAACGATTTAATCAGACATTGGAGAGGTACCTAGCAAAAGTTGTAGACAAACGGCAACGAGATTGGGACAAGCACATACAACCGTTTTTGTTGTCATATCGAAGTTCTGTTCACGAAAGTACAGCAGTGACACCAGCTTTCGCAAACTTTGGAAGAGAATTACGGCTGCCTGCGGACCTGATCACCGGGATACCACCTGATGCCCCACGCAGTATAACCGATTATGCAAATGACTTGCGGAACAAAATGAATGACATTTATGAGCACGTCAGACAATCGGGCCAGCAAATGTCTGAGAAAATGAAAACCCGGTACGACCGCAAAATGAACAATAAAGGGTTCAACGAAGGTTCATTAGTGTGGTTGCACAATCCAGTCCGCAGCAAAGGGAAATCTCCTAAGCTTCAAGCTAAATGGGACGGCCCGTACCGGATTGTAACCAGGATCAACGATGTGACCTACCGGATACAGAAAGGCGCAAGAGGGACTCCTAAGATCGTCCATGTGGATCGCTTGGCGCGTTATTATGGGACCGATAATGCTCGGGACGAGCATGTCTTAGGAGGGGGGCAGTGTTGCATGAATAAGTCAACTAGCGCCATCTAGTGTCAGGAACGAGAGCGATGGGAGCATTGAGAAAATGACATCACAAATCACTCAACCGACAGCGCCTAGTCGAAACTCGAACGCTCGGTACCTTGCGTGTGTTTACTTGAACATTCTGGATATTTCTATGCTAATTTAAATAAGTAGGCGCTGCAAGATGCGGAGTAGTGTGGATTTGGCGAAACAAGCGAAGCTTCGGAGCGGAATTAAGTGAATTAGTGTGTTTAATTATTAGTGTTTTTAGTTTTAATTTGTGTAAAGTAAATTAAAGTGTTAATTTAGGTAATTTTATCGGCAATTTTTATTGTCACGAACCTCAAGCTCGTAACAATACTTTTCTTAAAGCAATTCAGGCCATTTTCAACCCCCTATAACTTCGTAGTGGATAAAACTGAAAGCCTGAATTTTCAGTAACCGAGTAGACATTGTATAAACATGGTTTGTTTCAAATTTCATTCAATTGGAACCAGTAGCTTTAGAAGTATTAATTTTGTCACTCACTGACTGACCGATCATTAAAACTCTAAGGCACTTCTAGCCAATGATATCAAAAGGAAGGATAGGCCCATCTAAATATTTTACTCAACTTTTTCATAGAAGAAAAAGTAGCGCATCTGTCATAATACAAACGTCATATCATAAGACGACGTTACCGGGGTCGGATTTCGTAGTAGTTTCGGTCGGAGTTTGTATTATATAATATAGTAATAATACTAAGCGGAAATACCATAATTTTACCTAAAGGTCGACTTATATTATTATTGGGTCCTTTTACTTTTTAATATGAACCCTACGATATCGAGAATTTCTGTATTGTACATGAGTACCGCGTTTTTTAAATAAAATTAGAATTAACTCCCTTTCTGGTCAGGTGCTCGATTGATGCATTTATGTTGCATCCTTGATATAACTATAATGAGGGGCTGCCGCGATAAAAACTCTATGCTCCAGAAGCAATCAAGTTTGAAAACTAAATTTCAAAATATTTTAAGCAGAAACTTTCTTTTGTACTCTTTTCGTTTTACCCTCATTGAATATAAAATATATTAGGTACCAATATTCAAAATTTAACTTACACTAAGTTCTTTAGACAAAAATAAAACAGAAATAATAATAAAACCATCAAAAAGCGAAACGTATATATAAACTAGACGGCAAATGGGAAAAAATAAACATGAAACGTCAAACGTGATATAATTTTCAAACATAGTATAATTTTATTTTGCATGTACAATATTTTTGAGGGTCTGAATCCAACCCTGGCCTAATCTTGGTAACGTAACTAAACTAACTGTAAAATAAAACTTGCGTTTATATAATAATTTAATTGTAACAAAATTAATATAAAGTTATTAACCGATGATACGATACCGCATGTTCCTTTTTACCTTTGTATCGTAATTTTTGCATCTTGCGCGCGCACCACTGTCGACCGATTCGCGTTGGCCCTAAACTGTAATTTTAGGGCCAGCGCACTGGTCCGTTTTAGTTGTTCGGTCGGGCCGGTCCTTACGCTAGTAATATATAAGTCAATGCTTCTAGCAGACATAGAAGCTTCAAATTTAGAATACGATTAGTGTTTAGTGTATAAACCAAGGAAAAACTAAAATATTTTTTTTATTTCGGTCAAGATACACAAACTGCGTAAATAACTTTGTAATCCCATATAAATATATAGAATTACAAAGTTACATTTGCAGTGAATGAATCAGTGTATTTGTATAATATGTAAATAGGTGTAGATAGGTACGTTGTTGGTATTCAAGAAGTAAAAGGTAACGGAAAGGAAAAAAAGTAGGACTATCTTATCTACAAAAAGAAATGAGATTCCATCAAAAACAGCTTGTAAAAAAACCAAGTCTCGCAATTCAGTTCTTCTACCATAAAAAGTTGTGAAATTCATGTAATACCAAGTCGGTTATTTTATTCAGTCCCTACTAAGGGTCCTTCTGTTTTAAGGTATTACGTAATTAACTAACCTAACAAGATTTTATAGTGACCATATCAATGTTAAAAATCTTATATGTTTTAAATATATAGATTGACTTGGCCATCGCACTAAGCAATCTAATTTAATGTAATATGTATTACTTGTAAGATACAATGTGTTTTCTTGCGATGGCCAAGTCAATCTATTTACCGATCAGCAAACAAAGGAATTGAGTCACTAGATCATATTATGTGTTAGAACAAAATTTGTGACTTCTACAGATAAAAGGTATTTGTCAGACCACGGACTCATTCATTCACATTTTATTGCTGATGGGAATACGATTACAGTAATATGCTATCTATAAAACATAGGTTTAACAGGCATAAATCATCCCGAAAATGAGAAAGTCTTTAAATGTTAATATTTAATTCTGGGCTCGCACCCTACTCTCAAGTTAACAAATAATAAGAACTTTGTTATTATGCCAGATACCAAACGCGATTGCAAAGATCTGTCAACTAACTTCACTAAATACTTTTAAAATTAATAATACTTAAAGTGTCCTCAAATCAACAAAAATAGAAAAACGGAGCGCTGCGTAGATTTCAAGTGATGAAAAAACCAAGCCTAAGCTCACGTTATTCGTAGTACAAACAGAATAGTAGAATAACTCCCGAGCCGTGCGAGACTTAAATGATCTAACAGATAAGTCTCATTTAGTTTTATAAATAGTTATAATATTTACAAACATAATACACACGGATACGTACCTATGCACCATAGAATACTATGATACACAATAGAATGGCTGTCAACCTTATTTTGTACGAGGGTCGGCGTCACCGGGAGCACACATACAAGCAATTACGTCATATTATCACTACTACAAACCCGAATTGATGTGTTTACGGACTGCGAATTTACACATTTTAGACTTTTAATTAATGTTTTGAAACAGCAATATTTCTTTATTTTTGTTTCTAATATTCACAAAATATTAATAGTTTCGACTTATTGGTTGTAGGATACATCTCCTTTATTATATTTTATACAGTGCCGTGTTGAAATAATAATAAAGATAAAAGAATAGAAAATATATATATATATATATATATATATATATATATATATATATATATATATATATATATATATTCCATTTCCCGCTGTTCTTTCGACACGTACTTGTTGCACAATTTGCTATTTTTTAAATAATTTGCGCTTGACACGAAAATTGGAAACGATTGATTGTATTAACTTTCATAGGCGTGTGTTTGTATTAGTGGCTACACGGGCTCCGCCCACTCCCCGTTCTATTATGTATGTATTATAGTGTTCTATGCTATGCATCATATTTGTTAATCATTACTTTAGTTTCCTCTCAAAGAATCAATGATTGTCAAAAAACCCAGCTTTGCATTACAGCAAATGCCAAATAATTAAAATACGTATAAATTAACACTGAGAATATGGTATCAGCACAGATTTAATGTTTAAAATTAATTTTATCTGATATGATATGATAATTAATGTACTTATGAGGAATGTGTATATTTATAGTAATATAAACTATTATTAAAAAGCTAATTTACTTAAACTGACGCATATATTAAAATAATTTTTTTTACCAAAAAAAAACGTAAAAAGACTGCTAGCAAAATTTTATTAAAAGTCAACAAAGTCTCGACTCGGCCCAATCTTTCCGAATTAGCAAGTGTCATGTGCGTACTGTGGCTCGAGCGTACGAGTTCGTACTGTCACATGCCAGCCACACACACATATTAGCGGCGTTCGGTACATTTCTTAGAAGATAGCCTACTATTCTGTTTTTACTATGCCTTATTGTAAGAAAGCGCATACACGTTCATATATGCATTTAAAATCATTTGCAACCATTAACATCGTTTTAACTTTTACAGTTTTATAAAGAAAGACAGAAGAAAGATGTGTGTGAGTGCGTGTCAAAAATTTGAACACGGTTTCGGCTTCACTTTTACTATATGCCTTTCTGTCTTTGTTAGTCTAAGGAAATATCAATTTATAGTAAGTTTTAGGGCAGGTATAATATATAAAATATATATATATATATATATATATATATATATATATATATATATATATATATATATATATATATATATATATTTATATATATATATATATATTACGCCATATTTTATATTACGTAAACTGTGTCGATAGCTGCGTGCGTAAGTCAGCTTGCGATTCGAATACCAAAATTCGAACACGCCAATATAACTACGTTCTTAAATGAATTGTTCCTAGGACCATGGAGACTTCTTTTTGGAATTTTTTGTATGTAATTACTTCAAGAGAATCGTCTAAAAAGTAGCACGGACTATGTTGACGAGTGTGAGGTTTGTCATAGTTAATTATATGGAGAAAGAGTATAAAAAAAGCTAAAATTTATTTAAAACATAATTTACAAATACAAAAAAATTAAATAACATAACACATACATTGCTTAAGTTCATATTGTCATTGCCCGTTTGGACAATAGCCGTTTGTTGACGTTCATACCACCAAAGTCTCAGACACTACATTTTAGGCCAAAAAAAAGTTGAAAAAAAGCGTAAATTTCATATTTTCTAAGATATTTGTGGGTCATAAATTAATGTTTATTTGTGCATATAAAACTGCACATTAATTTATGTACTAACCTAAAGATTTAATGAATCGCGGTCGAGTTTCATTACTAATTATTACATTGTTTTTGAAAATAAGATAAAAAGGTTGTAGCTCGAGTTACAAATATTAGCTACCCGCAAGTTTCAGTACACTCAAAGGAAAAGTAAAACTTGTTTAATCTAGTTGCGGTTTCATCCAAGACCCAGTTATGAATTCTGTTGCTCTGTGAGGTCAGTCATAATTATATATATATATATATATATATATATATATATATATATATATATATAGCCAGCTTATTCACTCCGGGCTGCTACTGAGAAAATTCTTGACAGAAAAAAACCAATAACTGATTTTTGCCCGACCCAGGTTTTGTATTGTAAAAGCAACAAGATAACCTATGCAAGCAACGATATATAATATGTAGTTAAGTTCCTGTATGTCTTCCTTGAAGAAGATTAAGGAGAGGACTTATTCTCTCACGAGGAGGGGCGCCAAAATGGCGGCTAGCGCTGATTGAGCCACGTATAACGACAAAAGCATACTCGTGACCTAACCAATATTAGGCGACGGGGATCATGGGAGTTTTAGTCAGTGCAAGTCCGATATAACCCCTCCTTGCCTTTGCAAAGTGGATATGTCTAGTGCACATTTCTCTAGGAGAATTCTCCTACTTCTCTCTGAACGGGTTCCGGCCCTAACATAGGAGGAGGCAATCACTCACGGTATACCAAGAGCCTATATTACTGACACATGGCGATGAGCCGGCCAGAGGTAACCGTTAAAGTGATTGCGAGACAATGCGTAGATCGGACCGAAAATTAATATTTTAAAACTGAAGGTAGCCGAGCCAACTATGATATTGGGACGTCAAACATCTCAGTCCCCCCCCCTGACCGTGACCATGGGTGCTGGAATAGCCCCCGAAACGTCCGGAATTAAATATATATTAAATTAAGTAAATTAAACGGGATTAAATCCGAATATAGTTTTATTCAAGATGGCGAGACAAATTAGGAGGCGAATTTATGTACGGGAGAGAATTTTTTTTCACCCTCTTTTGTCCTTTTTGTTTGAAACACGTTTACCCTCATAAGTGAAAGTGAAGTCTTGCGCGACTCTGGCTAACATTATTGATGTGTCGGCAGTCGGGCGGTATAGACAGGTGTAGCAGCCAGATTAATCAAACCTAAACGGGAATAAATAATATATACTCCGCTGCTACCATAACGCGGAAGGCGAGAATAAATAAAAAAACATTTTATTTCCTAATTATTCTTGGCTACTGAGATACTGCGGACTGTATATAGATAATTTGACGTTCTTATAAAGAAACAAGAAGCAGCCGCAAATATCATTCAGCGCCACACCGACTTCACACGCCGCTATCGTCACGTATCCGTCGACCAATGGTGAGCCGTTTCTTCAACGCCGCAGTTCGTTTCCTCTTGCTGTTCCGGAGCTGTATTTCACACCGCCGCCGCCCGCCGACTACGCGTGCGCACCGATCTGCATGTCTTATATAGCCCGGTCCAGCGACGTAGCTTCGTGAACAACAAACAAGTCTCACGCCGGGAAACGAAACGTAGATAATTGTATATTTTAAATAGTTTTCATTGGTCATAAAATAAGCAATATAATTGGCTAGGCAAAATATTAATTGTTACCATTGGCAAATCAATAGTGAGCCAGCCATATAAATATAGGCAAGGTTGATGCAAAATATAATATTCCATTCCGAATCCCATTCGACAGTACATTCTAAATTCATACTCCGCTTTGCTTATAAACAGTAGTTTCATTTCTCCACCTTAAAGAAAACCACTCGGAGTCTGTTAATAGTGGACAGTTCGTCTCCACTATTACAGTGGTGACCCCGTACGAACACCGAGGGGGAAGATCCGGTACGAACACCAAGAAGGAACACCCTGCGACGTACCACTACTATTGCACGAACACCGCGAAGGAAACCCGTACGAACACCGAGAAGGAAGACTTCAGTTTATATAAAATCAGTGTAATCAAGCCGTCATTATGGAGCAGGAGGCAAACACATATACATCAAACCCGGTAAAGGAACCAGAAATCGCCGGTATATCTCTATCGTTAAGAATACCACCGTTTTGGAGAGACAAACCACGACTTTGGTTCGTCAGTTTTGAAGCCGCAACGAATGGTTTAAAGAAGAGCCAAGCGCAATTAGCACAGATGGTGATAGCCCAACTTGAGAAACAAGACATCGAACAAATTGCGGACCTGTTGTACAACCCACCAGCAGTCGACCAGTATAATTCACTGAAGGATCGTCTGATCTCCGCATATGAAGAATCCGACAGTCGACAGCTACAAAAACTTCTATCAGAAATAGAACTTGGAGACCAGAAACCCACACAACTCCTACGCAAAATGCGTACTTTGGCGCGAGATAAAGTTCCGGATTCAACACTACGGCTAATGTGGGTAAACCACCTACCACCACATATTCGATCGGTAATAGCAGTCAGCGAAACATTCAGCACGCAGACGAAGCTCGACGAACTGGCACTCCTGGCGGACAAGATGATCGAAAACAGCAGTAGCTCACACATATCGATCATCGAAGGCACTTCAACAAAGGCCAATGATACCCAGTTTCTTCTCGAAGAAATTCGGAAGCTATCATTCGAAGTCGCCGCGCTCAAAGCTTCCCAGCATCATACCTTTTACCAGCAACAGTACAACCAGCGCAATCAGCAACACCGAAGATCACCTTTTCGTCGCAACCGCTCTGCAAGTAGAAGTCGAATAAGCTCAACATCAAGATCCCCTTACTGCTACTATCATCGACGTTTCGGGGTCGAGGCAAGAAAATGCACAGCACCGTGTACATTCAAAAATGAAAATACGAATACGGAAAACTAACTAGTACGCTCGATGCGACGGGATCCAGCGTAACAGCAAAGTCCTACCGTCTTTTCGTCACCGATAAAAAAAGCAAGCTTACTTTCCTTATCGACACCGGAGCAAATATCTCAGTGTTACCGCCGAAGCAAGGACAGAAGTTGAAGCCACTAGATTTTCAACTCTATGCAGCAAACAATACGGTTATTCCTACATATGGAGAAAAAACAATGGAACTTGATTTTAATCTACGCCGACCATTCAAATGGAGATTTATCGTCGCTAAAGTCAGCAAACCAATCATCGGTGCTGATTTTCTTCAACATCACCAGTTGGTCGTCGACATCAAAAATAGAAGAATCATCGACGGGAAAACCAATCTTGCATCTCAGTCTTTTGTACAAGCAACCAATCTGCCCACAATAAGAAGCATAGATGTGCAACAACCGTATCACAAGATCCTCGAAGAATACCCTGGTATCACAAGAATAACTTCAATGAAATTAACACCGAAGAACGACGTTGAGCATTTCATCGACACCAATGGACCACCACTTCATTGTCGTGCACGTCCAATCGCACCACACCTATACGAGCAAGTTCGAAAGGAATTCGAAAACATGATTGAGCAAGGAATATGCCGTCCAAGCAAAAGCCCTTGGTCATCACCACTTCACATTGTACCGAAGAAGAACGGAGAATTACGAGTTTGTGGAGATTACAGAAGACTGAATTCTATTACCACTCCTGACCGCTACCCAATACCGCGAGTCAGGGATTTCACTCATCAACTATCAGACAAGACTATATTCTCCACCATCGATCTCAACCGAGCTTACCAACAAATAAGAGTCCGCGATGAAGACATAGAGAAGACAGCAATAATTACCCCAATGGGATTATTCGAATTCCCAAGAATGATCCCAGGATTAAAGAACGGAGGTCAAACTTTCCAAAGATTCATACACGAAGTACTTCATGGACTGGATTTCGTTTTCGCATTTATTGATGATCTCCTTGTTGCAAGCCCTGATAAAGAAACGCACGAAACCCATCTACGCACCGTGCTACAGCGATTAGAAGACAACGGAATCACAATCAACCCTTCGAAATGCATATTTGGACAGCAAGAAGTTCAATTTCTTGGTTTCACCGTCAGCAAGGAAGGAATAAAACCGCCTGCCGAAAAAGTCAGAGCAATCATCGATTATGCAAAACCTAAAACTATCGAAGAGCTAAGGCGTTTTCTTGGGATGATAAATTTTTACAGAGAACACATACCTAAAGCCGCTGAAATCCAAGCACCACTTCACGCCTACCTTCACAACACGAAGAAAAAAGATAAAACGTCAATCGAATGGAACGATGAAGCCACGAAGGCATTTGAAGCTTGTAAAATTGCGATCCAAAATGCAGCTTTACTCGCTCACCCATCACACGAAGCAACCCTTGCTATCTTCAGCAACGCATCCGATCTCTCAGCAGGAGCAGTTCTCCAACAATACAGCAATGGGAAATGGCAACCACTTGGATATTTTTCGAAGAAGTTCTCCGATACTCAACGTAACTACAGTACATTCGACCGAGAGCTACTCGCTATTTACATGGCTATCAAGCACTTCAGAAAAACGTTCGAGGGTCGAAACCTGATCGTTTTTACCGACCACAAGCCATTAACATATGTACTTCCAAAGAAACCATCACTATCGGAAACACCACGAAGAGCAAGACAACTTATTTTCATAAGTGAATTCACGACCGACATACGTCACATCAGTGGAAAGGACAACATAGTTGCCGACGCACTCAGTCGCGTACCAATCGACAGTGTAACGTGCCCTACATCAATCGACTATCATAAGATCGCCGCAGCACAAGACAGAGATAGTGACAACATAAAACATCTATCGAAGCAAGGTAACTTGTCCATCAAGCAAGTTACAATGCCAATGACGCATCTACCTATATACTGTGAAGCCTCAACGACAACCATGCGACCATACATACCAGAAGAATGTCGTCGCGAAGTCTTCAATGCACTGCACAACATTAGTCATCCAGGTGTTAGAACAACAAGAAAACTCATCACTGAAAAATTCTTTTGGCCTGCAATGCAAGCGGATGTTGGCAACTGGGCGAAGCAATGCATTCAATGCCAAAAATGCAAAGTACAAAGGCATACATCAAGTAGTCTAGCTACATTTCCACCCACGGAGAGATTCGAACACTTGCACGTTGACATCGTTGGACCATTACCTACTTCACCGCAAGGACATCGTTATCTCGTAACAATGATCGACAGAACAACAAGATGGCCAGAAGCAATACCTACCGATGATACTTCAGCCGAATCCGTCGCGAAGATAATTTATGAAAATTGGATTACTCGTTTCGGATCACCTAAAACCATCACAACGGATCAAGGAAGGAATTTCGAAAGCAACCTATTCCTCAAACTTCTTCAAACTATGGGAATACAGAAGACGCGTACAACAGCATACCATCCTCAGTCAAACGGAATAATCGAACGATGGCATCGTACATTAAAGACTGCACTCAAAACTCGTTTATCTCAACATACAAAGTGGATTGATGAGCTACCTACAGTGCTACTCGGACTACGAGCAACACCGCGTGCAGACACTAGTCTTAGCGCCGCTCAGCTAACCTACGGCTGCAGCATAAGGCTGCCGTGTGACTTCTTCAGTTCAGCAGCGTCAAACAAACAAGAAATGGATTACGATTTCGTAACTAAACTTCGAGAATCAATTAACAAAGCCTTATCGTTGAAATGCACCGAAATGCAATCACACAGAAATAATAAATCAGTATTCATTCACCAAGATTTGAAAACATGCAAACAAGTTTTTGTAAGAAACGACGCAATGAAAAAACAATTTCAACCTACCTAAGATTTAACACAAAATGCATTTTTTCTATAATTCTGGCTCTCCTCTAGAATTTCTTAAACTTTGTGGCCCGCCATTAAAAAAGTTTGCTCACCACTGGTATAAAGTATTAGAGAGAAATAGCAAGACTTTTAAACTACAAATACCCGGAAGGAAATCTACGATTATATCGATCGACCGACTAAAGCCTGCCTATATTATTAACGAGGATACTGCAGAGGATTCATCATCATCATCAAAACCACCAGCGAGGAAGCTTGAAACTTCATCATCTACATCAACCCAGTTGAAACCTATTTTAAAAACTACGAAATACGGGCGAGTCGTCAAGCCTCCGGTACGCTTTCGCTGGGGGGAGAGTGATGTAGCAGCCAGATTAATCAAACCTAAACGGGAATAAATAATATATACTCCGCTGCTACCATAACGCGGAAGGCGAGAATAAATAAAAAAACATTTTATTTCCTAATTATTCTTGGCTACTGAGATACTGCGGACTGTATATAGATAATTTGACGTTCTTATAAAGAAACAAGAAGCAGCCGCAAATATCATTCAGCGCCACACCGACTTCACACGCCGCTATCGTCACGTATCCGTCGACCAATGGTGAGCCGTTTCTTCAACGCCGCAGTTCGTTTCCTCTTGCTGTTCCGGAGCTGTATTCCACACCGCCGCCGCCCGCCAACTACGCGTGCGCACCGATCTGCATGTCTTATATAGCCTGGTCCAGCGACGTAGCTTCGTGAACAACAAACAAGTCTCACGCCGGGAAACGAAACGTAGATAATTGTATATTTTAAATAGTTTTCATTGGTCATAAAATAAGCAATATAATTGGCTAGGCAAAATATTAATTGTTACCATTGGCAAATCAATAGTGAGCCAGCCATATAAATATAGGCAAGGTTGATGCAAAATATAATATTCCATTCCGAATCCCATTCGACAGTACATTCTAAATTCATACTCCGCTTTGCTTATAAACAGTAGTTTCATTTCTCCACCTTAAAGAAAACCACTCGGAGTCTGTTAATAGTGGACAGTTCGTCTCCACTATTACACAGAGAATACTCATCGTACCTGATACTCTGCGCCCTCCTTTCTGCCAAGGATGGTCGCGTTCGTATACGGCTTAGAGATCTCTCGTCAGATCAGTAAGCCAATCCTTAAAGGTGGGGTTTAGTGGGTAAAAGTCTCCACATAACCACCACCGGCATGTATGCTATGAGCATTCCCCACCTCCCTCCCCCCGCTTTCCGGAGGGTCGCCCATATTTGCTTCGGGCGTGAAAAAAAACTGATACTTTTTGTTACACTGCGTATCAGTTAAAGTTGGCTTCCACGCCTTCTTCTCGTAAAACGGATAATTTATCTTTACTGATTTCTGTAAAATAACTCATCATCGCACACTTAACGATTGAAAAGCCTTTGAAGAGATAGTAGCTCCAAGGTAGAGTGTAAAGGTCGTAGGTTCTAGTACACCATTCAACTACTGTCGTAAACTACTTCTAACACAAGCATTTTAAGTTTACTAGGAGTGGTTAAAGATGATATTAGTAACGTTATTAACATTGCTTGTATTTTAAAAAAACTGTATCGAAAACAAGTGAATTCCAACAACGTACGGCATAATTTTATCATCATAATCTGTCGCTCCTTTCATATAACATGGAGTCCAATGCCACAATAAATGCCTTCAGACTAAAAGTATCCCCAAAAAACAGGCAAAGGAAAGACTGCGTCAAAGTCTGTCTGGGGCTGTTATCCTCTTCGTCTGTATCCTTTTATCAATTCCTACCACTAAAAAGCAGTGCTTGCATCTGTTCCGAAGAGTATAGAGAGCTAGTATAGTTGAAGGCTGTTAGGTATTCCATCTTAGTCCTCGGGAGTGCATATACATCTGTAGCATTATTTCTATGAACTTGACTGCAGGAGTTAATGAACAGCAGTAGCCATTTATTGTCATGTAGATTACAAGTGAGTTTGTTACTTCATTAAAAAAATCGCTTTCATTAAAAAAAAACTCCTCGCACGTTAAATATATCGACATCATACACTGACAAAAACAATATCTTATAAATGAAGACCTTAATTGAGCATTTATAATATCTAGTGTTTATTTAAATAAGTTCAGAAAATCACTGGAGAGAGCTATAATGGAAAAGGTAACAGAGTTCAAGTAGTATAAAATATGTATTACTGAATTTAAATTAAACCATCTATGCTTTAAAAGCGCGACGCAATGTCAAGAGAGTTTAAAAATTAAGAGGCAATACTAGTAATATAAAAAATATAAAAATTTGATTAAAACTGGCAATACACTGAAAGCAGTATGACTAGACGGTTTTCAATTTAAAGTCCTCATATCCGATGATACAAAGGAGTCAGATTTGTTTTTTCGCTTTATGCTAGTCTGCAGGAGGCATTGAATAGATTGCATGAATATTGCGTCTGACCATATAAGCAATAATTGCTTAAAGTCTACACCGAAGTGTGTTAGAGTAATAGCCACTTAATTCACTGATGTGTGGAATGTCTAAAAAAAGAGCCGTATTAGCTCAGGGGCTAAGTCCTCGCTGTCAATTTCACAGTACGCCAGCAACCCGGGTTCGATCTCCGCCGGCACCACTGAAAATGTTAATTGCAATTTTAAGTATTGATTTACTACGTGCTCGGCGATGTAGGAAAACATACATGTCTGAAAAATCAGAAAAAAATTTCGAAGACGTGTGAAGTTTGTCAACACACATTAGGGCAGCGTAGTAGACCTAGCAGTGGTACGTATATAGGCTATAACTTTAACTTCAAATGTCTGAAAAGTTTATAGAGCAAAAATCCATCGCGTCGCTCAAGTTTGTGTTAGTGAACTTCGGTAACCTCAATATATTTTATTATTCCAACACACTTCTGCAGGTTTCCTCACAATGTGTTTCTTCACCACCGAACTTGACAAAGGAAAAGGTTAAGCTCTAGGTGAAATCCGCCAACACAACTGCACTTAAACTAACAATTATTATACTGGTGAAGCGGAATTCTATCTTAGTGTTTAGGGGTGAAAATGCATATACATTTTAATTCTTAATCACGGTCAGATGTAGGCTATGAGCCACAGGATTGACTTACCATCAACTAGACTGTGTGCTCGTTTGTATAAAAAATAACAGGTTGCTCGCGTTCTATGAAGTTTACGAGTGTGTTTAGCCCCTAAGCTACCGAGGTAATGAGCCCACGACTGTATTAGTTAAAAAATATCCTGACTCTTCTTACTAGCATGGTATCTTAAAGGAACGCCATACAATAAAAAATAAATATGTAACGGAGACAAAATTGTGGAAGTAAAATTCAAAATACAATATTTAAAATATTTTCCCTCCGCATGGCATGGCAGTGGAATAGTAATAACTAAACATTTCCATTGTAAAATGGGTATTTCAATGAACTTGAAATATTATTGCACGCCTCATAAGCGAATTGTTGAGGTTGTGCTCTACTCTCACCTAATAGAAATCCAGTAATTTTCTGAGCTAAAAATGTCTTTATTTTTTTAACTATTGCACTTTCAGAATAATAAAAATACACATGTATCGAGGAAAATTACTCGTTTTCATGTTTCTATATTTTTAAAAGTAATTTTCTGTATTTAGTGTAAAAACAAACTGATTCAAAAAAAATTCGAGGGTGTCCGGATGTCTGTATGTGTGGATGGCGCACGATTACGGCCGTTAGAATTAATGTATCAAACTAATTATTTTTTTAATAGGTTTAGAATCTCAACGCACAGGTTCCTTTTAAAAATCACTGAGTAATGTGGTTTCGTTTAATTGTAATTAATCAAAATGTAAAATACAACTGGTACTTTCTACAAAAAAATATTCTCATGGATCTCTTCTTTCGTCTCAAATATGGAAAAAGAGATATTTTTCTTTTTATATAATCAAATGAGATTATGAGGCGTGCACTTTTGGATTTTTCAAACTTTTTTGTATAGCTATTCCTAAATTCAGAGTACCATGAGAAAAAACAGCCGCAAGAAAAAAGTACAGATCATTTGAAGTATGTATTATTTGATAATATAGTACTTTATAGTAGTTATTTTTATTCCATATATTTTTACGTGGTAGAGCCAAGCTGCAGCTGCAGCTCGAGCGGGAAAGGACCACGCTCTCAGAGAATACCAGCGTATAATAGCAGCATAATGCTGCTGTGTTTTGTATAGTGCGGGTATAGAACTGTAGACCCTATTTACTGGAAATCAGGCATTCCTTCTTAGTTCTCAGGGGTGATAACGGATCTGCATTATAAACGTTCATCGAAGATAAATGTAGATATATATCATCATCATCATTACAGCCCGTCACAAGTCCACTGCTGAACATAGGCCTCCCTCAAGTAATGCTACACAGCGCGGTCCTGAGCCACCTGCATCCATCGGCTTCCTGCATGTCTTACCAAGTCGTCACTCCATCTAGTGGGGGGTCACCCTACACTACGCCTACCGGTACGAGGCTGCCACTCGAGAACCTTTCTTCCCCATCGGTTATCGGTTCTTCGAGCAATATGGCCGGTTCATTGGCACTTCAGCTTACTAATCCGTTAGGCTTTGTCGGTCACTCTGGTTCTACTGCGGATATGCTCATTTCTAAGCTTATCACGCAGAGAAACACCGAGCATAGCCCTTTCGGTAGCTCGCTGAGCGATCTTGAGTGTCCTTATACTGCCAGCAGTGAAGGACCACGTCTCAGATCCGTAAGTCATCACTGTCAACACGCACTGGTTGTACGATCTAGTTTTCAGAGTTTGAGGTATACCTGACGAGAAGATGTGTCGTAATTTCCCGAACGCTGCCCACCCGAGTTGAATCCGTCGATTGACCTCTCGGACGAAGTTGGACTTACCTATTCAGACTATTTGTCCCAGGTAAACGTACTCGTCAACAACTGCCGGCATAGGTATGACATGGACATTAAACATGATCTTTGTTTTGTCCATGTTCATCTTAAGATCTATCCGTTGGGAGACACGATTGAAGTCATTGAGCATAGTGCTTAGCTCCTCCAGCGATTCTGCCATAAGGACTATATCGTCGGCTAATCGAAGGTGAGTGATGTACTTGCCATTGATGGTAATACCGTATCTTTTCCATTCCACTAGCTTGAAAACGTCTTCCAATGCAGCGGTGAAGTGTTTCGGGGATATAACGTCACGCTGTCTTACACCTCTCTGCAGTTGGATAGGTTTCGAACTCTGATTATGTACTCGGATATCCATCGTAGCCCTACTGTACAAACACTTCAGCACTTCGATATACCGACAGTTAACTTGGCACCGCTGAAGGGACTGTAGCACCGCCCAAATTTCGACGGAATCAAAGGCTTTCTCATAGTCCATATATGCCAGGCAAAGTGGCAGATTGTACTCTTCGATCTTCTGTACAATCTGCCGCAGAGTATGTATGTGGTCTATGGTACTGAAGCCTTTTCGAAAATCGGCTTGTTCGAGAGGCTGGAAGTCGTCGAGTCTGCGTGTGAGACGATTCGTAATGACTCTCGAAAACAGCACGTAGACGCGGCTCAGAAGGGAAATCGGTCTGTAGTTCTTCAAGAGCACGTTGTCGCCTTTCTTAAAGAACAAGACCACTGCACTTCTGCTCCACGCCTCCAGAGAAGTGCCACCATGGAGGACGGAATTGAAGAGCTCCTGAAGGACTTTAAGTACTGGTGTTCCACCCGCTTTTAGAAGCTCCACTATAATTCCATCCTCACCTGAGGCTTTACCATTTTTAAGATGCTGGAAAGCCATTCTGATCTCGCTCAGACTGAAGTCCGGGATATCATCGGAATAGTGTCGGATAAGACTTGCTCTTGGATCGTTACTCACACTTGCGTGTGGCTCCAACGATGATGTGTAAAGCTTCCCATAGAACCTCTCAATCTCACTCAAAATCTCAGGTGTCCCGGAAACGATGGTGCCACACTCTGTCTCCAGCTGTGACAGTTGGCTCTTTGTGGCAGACAGATCTCTGGCAAAGACTTTGGAGCCCTGGTTCCGCTCGCTTGCTTCTTCAATACGAGCAGTATTAAAGTTGCGTAAGTCTCGCCGCACGCATTCGGAGATCTGTCTGTTCAGTTGCCTGTATGCTGTCAAATCTGTTGAAGATTGCAGCCTGATCTCCCGTCTAACAGCCATGAGATTAAGTGTGTGATCGGAGTGTTTTTGTGATCTTCTGCGGCGGGTCTTGCAGAACTTAGCTCCGACCGCATGGACAGTTTCCACGAGCTTGTCATTCATATCGTCGATTCTGAAGGGGACAGACTAAATGTGGGCTGTATGCATATTACTCGTGGCAAATGTAGCACATTTACTACGGCACCCTTCCCAACTCGCTGTGAATTTCTGCAACATTAGTGGACTAGCCTAGCTTGGCAACTATGGCAAATATCCTCCCTATGAGGCAATCTGTGGGGAGGCCTATGTTCAGCAGTGGACATTAATAGGCTATAGTGGTAATGGTCTCCATTATTGCCGCTGGCTTTGTAATATTTTTTTATTGTTTAATATTAGAAAAAAAAACACAATATAAACGTACATACATACAAAAACCCCTTACGGGTTTGTCTGGATGTTGAGACACTTTTTAGCAATCTGTTGACATTAGTTTACACATATTCTTATTTAATAAGAACATCAAATACAATATTAGCAGTTATGGGTGGTATATAAACAATGTATGTTTACACAGAAGTTTACAGATTATACATAAGCGGCTTGGCGCAGACGGCCATCCGGCTGATGCTACTTGAGTGTGTTATATACAGGCTGTTTCAATTATATGTATCGATATGTTTTAACGTTAGGTTTGATTTCATTAAAGTAAGGCTACTTATTATTAAAGTAAAGAATTGTTTGTCATTTATGTGTATTCATGGCATTATTTCTATTTGGGTTTAAGTTGGTGTGTCAGTAAAGAAAGTTGGTATTAAATACGCTTTCGTTCGTTTTCCGTAATAATTTCTGACTCTTTGTATTTCTAGTTTTAATTAAGCTACTTTCCGTGTCGTTGTTTTATGATTGATTTTTATTTGTTAGTAAATTGTTCAATTAATAGCTACATTTTTATTTTGATATGAACAGGCAAGATTTTACAATATTTAAATAAGCAGAAGGAGATTTATTTTTTAATTTTATTAGGTGTTATAATTTTTTAAAGCCGAAGTTGTAGCCTGTATATTTTATCCAAATACGTTTTAAACGTCCTACCATAGGTAGTGACCCTATAAAATAATTGACTCTGCAAATGCATTATATAGATTTAGTAATATTTTAAATTGGGTGTTATATTTCAAGATGGCAAACATTGCTTTATTGTCACAAATTGTGTCAATGTGATAACACCAGTTAAATCTGTCGTCAACTCCTAGTCTTAAGTATTTGTAACGAGGCACCTGGTCTAACAATTCACATTTGCAACCGGTCCTATTTGTTTAAAAATCATGCAAGCACTGGTAACTATGCGCAATTACTTCGATTTCCTTATCAAAATTGAGAAGGTAGTTAGAGCTGACATGAATAATTATACTTTCACTAGCATTAAGTACTAGACCAACATCATGAGACCATTTACATAAGTTAGTGATATCAATTTGTAAACAGTATCCAGCCTAAACTACAACTAATTTACGTGGTAGAGCCATGCTGCAGTTATATTAGTAGTATAGTTGTAGCACGATTGGGTTGGCTCGACCGGGGAAGGACCACGCTATCTCATAGAATACCAGCGTCAAATAGTAGCTTAATGCTGCTGTGTTTCGTATGGTGAGTGTATAAAACCGGAGACCCTTTTTACTGGAAACGAGGCATTCCATCTAAGTCCTCACGCGTGACAACGCATCTGCATTTTGATTCGTAATCGAGGATAGATGTAGATGTCTATGGGCCACAGCAACCACTTACTATCAGGTGGACTGTGTGCTCATTTGTTACCTCATCCTATTAAAAAAAATTACATAATATTGAAAACATAACAATAAAATAAATTAAAAACTAAAATTATCAAACAAGACAGGGGAAACATACAATTACCAAAAATTAATAGCAAATTAACATTTTATACTATCGAACTGTTTAATACTGTCTCTCAGACCCTGTAGCACTGTTTGTATAAAAGAGCACAAGGAATCACCAAAAACGACCACACATTCCGACAAATTGTAAAAAAAAATTCAGCAAGCGTGACATTCTAACTGAACTATCGTTAGGACCTAGATTAGATTTGAAAGAAAGTGACTAGAACAAAGGTACAGAATTACCAATCTTGCAACTTTAAATTTTTATAAATTATTAACGTAGAGTTTCTTCTTATTCTTTTCGAAGATCGAATTAAAAAAAAGCATTAATTAATGCTAGCAAATGTTTCCCGCCTTCAGCCATAGTTATAAACTTAGTAAACTCTAACCTCTTATCACTTCGAATATTAAGTAACATCAATTGAATATTCATGATTATGATTTAATTATAACTTTTATTGATTGTCTTTCATTTTCTTGGAAATTAGTATTTATGTTATGTGTCGCCAATGATAATGGTTACACTATAAGTTTCAATTATAAACTCCTTTATCAAATTTATTTATTTATTTATTATTCGTAGTCTATTAAATATTTACGCACAATAATTTTTTGTAATTACATTATAAGATAAGATTCCGGATGTAACAAATAATGTAAGTGATTTTGAACTGTTTCCGTTTAGGAATAATTGTAAACAGCTTATATAAAAACAAAAGCGGGACTAAGTTCACTTCTAGTTACATAATTGCCTCAAGCAAAAACTTTGTCGATAATATATTAGCGTACAACAATATAAAAGTTTTATTTAAAAATCAACCCCCACACTGTCACATTTCAATAAATTTTCATCAAATACTTTTAAAGTTTTAATATAAGCTCTAAATTCCCTTACCTTTGGAATGTTACCACACTTCATTTAATATAAAATAGGGTGAAAAACGAGCACACAGTCCACCTAATGATAAGTGGATGCTGTCTCCGTAGATCTTCGATTATGAATCAAAATTCGGATGCGTTGTCATCCCTGCAGACTAATACGGAATCCTAGTTTCCGGTAAAAAGGGTCTACGGTTCTCTACATTCACCGGACGAAACACAGCAGTAATGAGTTGCTATTTTAAACTGGTATTCTGCGAGAGCGTGGTCCCTCCCCGGTCGAACCAACCCATTCGTGCTACGACCATAATATAACTGCAACTTTATTTTATAAAAATTTATATTATTAATTTTGATTAGTTTATTTAACTATCGTTGTATAAACTTTACATAAATAGGTTCGGTAGGTCGCAGCATAATATCGACGTAAAGAATTGATCGGACTCCTTTCATATTTCTCTCTAGGCTGAAGTGACGGCAGATCTCACTGAGGGCACATTTCAATTCCTGTATCGCAAACCGCTGACGTGCATATTAAAATATTTTTTTTATTACTTTTCACTATGTCGTATTGTTCGTATATCACTTTTACTATTCAATTCAACAATACAATCATATGACTGTTGAATCCTATCTCAGTAATTTTACGATACACGCAACACTCATCTGCCAACGCCAAGTCGAGCAAAAAAGCGGTACGGCCGTACTATACTTTTCTCGAAGCAATTCAGGCCATTTTCGACCCCCCTATAACTTCGTAGGATAAAACTAAAAGCCTAAATTTTCAGTAACCAAGTAGACATTGTACAAACATGGTATATTTCAAATTTTATTCAATTTGAACCAGTAGTTTAAGAGTTATAACTAGTCAAAGTTTCTTAATTTTGTCACTCACTGACTCATCAAAACTCTAAGGCACTTCTAGCAGACATAGAAGCTTCAAATCTAGAATGCAATTAGAGTTTAGTATATAAATCAAGGAAAAACTAAAATATTTTTAAATTTTGGTCCAGTTTTCTAGATACACCAAGTGTGTAATATCATATAAATGTATAGAATTACGAAGTTACATTTGCAGTACATGAATCAGTGTATTTGTATATGTTTAATAGGTGTAGATAGGTACGTTGTTGGTATTCAAGAAGTAGAAGGTACCGAAAAGGTAAAAAAGTAGGACTATCTTATCTACAAAAAAAAGTGAGATGCCATCAAAAACATAACTTGTAAAAAAAACAAGTCTCGCAACTCAGTTCTTCTACCATAAAAAGTTGTGAGATCCATGTAATACCGAGTCGGTTAATTTATTCAGTCCCTACTTAAGCGTCCTTCTGTTTTAAGTTATTACGTAATTAGCTAACCTAACAACATTTTATAGTAACCATATCAATGTTAAAAATCGTTTATGTTTTAAATATATAGATTGACTTGGGGACTGGGGAAAGAAGATGATTCTAGAATATTACGCAATGACCGCAACCGAAGGAATAAAAGACACGCACGGCCGACGCGCGCCCCTCTTCCCGCCGCGCTCGTCGTTGGAACCACACCGCCTAGGATAATAGTGTCCTAAAGAGCTCTTGCCCACGCGCACCGCTAGTATAACCGCTTAGCCTGAAGCAGTCGAGCTCCAGGAAACCCGCCTCACCTCGTGTGAGATATAGTCGCGCACCGCCTCTCTCCAGAGAGTCTACCCAGAGTATCTTCCAGAAGTCGCAGCATAGAAGCAACACCCCGGTGAGTGAGCATTCCTTACTAGTTTCTGCTTGATATAATTGTGTCCGCTCCAATTTATTTTCTCCTAATCAAGCAGGATTCCTTTCATAGATTTGGCAAATAATAGTTCGTTTTAGGGAAGAGCGAGTGCATTGTATGGGAAACCGCGTGCTATAGTCGCCATTTTATGTAAACGTAGAAGCATTTCGCATATACAGTCCACTTTGGTTAATATCTCGCGTAATAGGTTTAAGGCTCGACCGGGGAATTGGACTTCGGTAGCCTTAGGCTCGTCGCTCCACCATTTTTTGGTCACTTCGGCAGGATTTGGACTGGTGTTTAGTAGTCGTTCAACCATTTTCTGGTCGAATTATTAGATTAATTATTTAGATAATGCACTCTAATTTATGGAATAGACTTAAATAGTGTTCGTTTAAAATTAAACTTTGGTTAGTTACTTGCAAATAGAATTAATTCTTCACTTTAATAGTACCTACTCGTTTAGTTAAAATTTAAATTTTAGTTAGTTACTCGCAAATAGAATTATTCATTTAAATAGTGTTCGTATTTGGTTTAAATTTAAAGCCGCTTAAATAATTGAAACACCGTTTTGTACGCTTACCCGACAATTTTGATAAAAATATATTGAGTTTAGCGAGCGACGCGCGTCACCTCGGCTCGCTGTAACAGGTGTTCAATTTAATGACTCAATTGTGTTCAATTTAATGACGTAATACGGCGCGAATGTCCATCCTCCAACGTTGTGAAATTAATTGTGATTAACATAATATTAATTATAATAATTTAAAATGGCAGTTAGTGGAAATGAAATCAAAATTAAAACGCTTTATGCCAAGAGGGACGTACTTTTTTCACGTATACAAAGCATTAGCGATCACATAAAGAACATTAATGTAGAAGCAGTGCGGGAAACTTTCTTAAATGAAATTGAAACGGTGGATTCTTTGCGGACGGATTACGAAAGAATATTAGACCAAATTAATCATTTGGAATTACAAATCGACCCGAAATACATAGTGAACTACCAACCGCTGCTGGCATTTGAAGATATGTTGTGGCGCGTGAAAAGAACGGCAAACTCTTACAGTCTCCAGCTCAAAACGAAGCAAAGCCGGAAACACAGGTACGTCCACGTGACTCAATTAGGTTGCTGCCAATAGATATTCCGGTATTCAATGGTGATATTAAGACATGGCCCTTCTTCTTCAGTAGTTTTCAAAACAACATACACAATAACCCATCGTTATCGGACGCTGAAAAATTATATTACTTAATTAGTAAACTTAGTGGCAGGACACAGTCAATTTGCTCGGGTTTTACACCTACAGCAAACAATTACTTATTAATATTCGAAACGCTTAAAACTAAATATGAAGATAGGAGAATGTTAGCTTCCGAATATTTGAACCAGATATTCGATCTTAAACCTATATCATCCGCGAACATCAACGGCTTAGAGCAGTTTCTAGATAAATTTGTGGCATCGGTGGCTGCACTTAAGAATTTAAAATTTAATGACCTTATGGACGTGGTGTTTCTCCATATTGCACTAAAGAAATTAGACCCCGACACCGTGCGTGCGTTTGAAATGGAGCATCGTAGCTCGGAGATGCCTTCCTTTCATTCATTAGCATCGTTTGTGCGAGATCAAATAAAGGTGATGCAGCGCTCCCCGAACGTTAAACAGGAGATTAAAAGGTGCGTCGACCGTAGACAGACTCAACCACCTAAAACAGCAGGGCCGTTAACGTACGTAACCGCTACGTCGGCGCCACTTCAGCATGCCTGTATCATATGCAAAGATAAACACGGTAATTTATACAATTGTGCGACTTTTCGTAAATATTTACCAAGCGAACGTTATAAATTAGTAAAGACAAACAACCTATGTCTGAAATGCTTAAGCGATAAGCATTTAGTTGCAAAATGCAATTCTAGTTCCGTATGTAGCAAGTGCGCCAGGAAACATCACACGCTATTACATTTTGAAAATAGCAACATATCGGCGTCAAGTAAAGCGGACAAGGAATTCACCCCTACTAAAGTCAACGATTCTAGCGGTCGACCTGGTGATGTCGCTCTGTGCTCATTGGCAAATATGGGAGCACAACCTCCTTCAACCGTGTTACTAGGTACGGCACGTATTTTGGTTAGGGATTCGCGTGGAAACGAACAAAGCTTCTGTGCACTGCTTGACAGCGGAGCCCAAAATAGCTTTATAACGCGACAATGTTGTCAGCGCTTAGGCTTAGTAATAAATAAGTCACTTTCATGTCCCGTAGTCAAAGGCATCGGAGGTACTAGTAAAGCTACCCAGGGATATATAAATTTAAAATTTTATTCTCGGATAGATCGTAATGTTAACTTTGATATAAGTGCACTAGTAGTAGATAGGGTCACTGAACGGTTGCCAACCGTTTCGGTTGACACCTCGGCAATGATTGAATTTAAAAATTTGACTCTAGCAGACGACACTTACGCCGTTCCTGGAAACATAGACATGCTCATTGGAGCATCGCTTTTCCCTCATCTTTTGTTAAACATAAGGTCAGGGGCAACTCCTCGCATACCGCGCCTTACGCATTGGAAACCATCTTGGGCTATGTCATCGTTGGCTCCGCCCCCATCATGGATAGTATTTCGGCAACCTCTTATTGTGGTATGGCTGTCGAACCACTCGAGTCGTTAGTCCGCAAATTTTGGGAGATGGAGGAGGTGATGGTACCACCCATAGCTAGCTCAGATGACAGATTATGCGAGGAAATTTACGTCCGCACGACCGTTCGTGATCGCGACGGTAGATGTAGTGTAGCGCTACCCTTTAAAGGAGATGTTTTATCTCTCGGCGATTCGCGTCAAATGGCGGAAAAAAGGTTTCTACAGCTTGGAGCTTAGGATGCTCGCTTCACCCCAGTTAAAGGAAGCTTATGACGGCGCCATTAACGAATATATAAGGGAAGGTTACATATCACTTGTGGCTTCGAAATTGGATAACTACGAAGACACACCGTCGTATTTCATACCACACCACGGGGTCATTAGGGAGGACAAACTTACATCTAAGTTACGTGTAGTGCTCGACGCTAGTGCTAAAACTAGCACTCACCTGTCGCTTAACGATATCCTCTATAGTGGGCAAAATTTACAGGGCAGTTTATTTATTATAATAGCCAATTTTCATTTGTTTAGTATAGCACTATCCGCCGATATTCGCCAAATGTTTCTTTGCATAGGGGTCCGTGAATGCGACCGTAGATTCCAACGCATTTTATATCGTTTCAACCCAAAGGAACCTTTAATGGTGTTTGAATTTAACCGCGTTTGCTTTGGTTTAAAGTCGAGCCCATTTCATGCGTTACGCACGGTGAGACAGCTCGCCCACGATGAAGGTCCCTCTTACCCTAAAGCTAAGAGGGCAATTGAGAGCGGTTTATATATGGATGATTTTGTATACTCGGTCGATAGCGTGGAGGACGCCACCCTAACCACCGCCGAGGTTATAAAGCTCATGAAATCAGGTCAATTCGATCTTGTCAAGTGGACTAGTAATTCGCGTCCGGTTTTAGAAACAAATCCCACTATCACACCGTCTTTCGGCGATAAAGCAATTCGACGATTCTGATACACACAAGGTGCTCGGTCTGTGTTGGTCACCAGAATCCGACGTGTTTAGTCTTAAGGTAAATCCGCCCGTAGAGAAGTGCACAAAGCGCACAGTACTGTCATGCGTTGCTAGATTATGGGATGTCATGGGTTTCGTAGCTCCGGTGGTATTATACGCTAAACTTTTGATTAAACAACTTTGGTTATTTGAATGCGATTGGGATAACTCGCCGCGTGACAGCATTGTTCGGTTGTGGCAGCGTTTTAGAGAGGAACTTCCTTTACTAAGAGAAATTAAAATACCGCGTCATATAAACGTCGATAGAAATAGCGTGATCACGGTCGTTGGGTTTGCAGACGCCAGCGAGAAGGCTTACGGGGGCGTTGTATATTTCCACGTTCAGAATAATGGTAGAAATTCGATTAGCCTCATTAGTTCTAAGTCGAGAGTATCCCCCCCGTAAGGTTGTCTCTCTGGCACGCTTAGAGCTTTGCGCAATATTAGTACTCACCAAGCTTATTACCGCAGTTATCAGCGCATGTAGGGATAGAGTTCACATAGAAAGGATATTTGCCTTTTCCGACTCCACCGTCGCCTTATGCTGGGTTCATTCTTCACCCCACCGTTGGGATACGTTTATCGCGAACCGAATGGCCAAGATCCAAGACAAGTTAGAAACGCAGAACTTTTATCACGTGTCCGGTACGGAAAACCCTGCCGATTGTCTATCCCGTGGACTCACCCCGATGCAAATAAAGGACCACCCGCTTTGGTTCCACGGACCTTCTTGGGTTCACTTGGATCCCTCGCAATGGCCAATAACCGATTTCGAACCTTCGTCAGTGTCACAACCGCCGGAAGAGAAGAGACACGCTCTAGTGGCGAACGTTTCGAGCGAGGTTTCTCCAATCATTGCTTTGGCGAACCGCTTGTCCTCTTGGTCGAAATTATTGCGTAGCGTAATTTACGTTTGTCGATTCGCGAAGCTTTTACCGCGACGTTCGTATGTCTTAGCGTCCGATTACAACTATGCCGAGTCGCTAGTATTACGTGAACTTCAACGTGCTTATTTCTCGGAAGAAATTACAAGATTACGAGTACAATCGAATTGAGCTTGTAGTCGCGCCTTTCAACGCCTTAAGCCATTTTTACAGGATGGGATTGTAAGGGTAGGTGGACGCTTGTCCAACTCGCAGTTGAGTTTCGACCAACGGCACCCTATAGTTTACCGCGTAAAGACCATATCATGAATTTATTAGTCGATTACCATCATAAATTGAATTCGCACGCTGGCCCCGACTTGCTGATGTCGATCTTGCGTCATAATTATTGGATTCTTTCTGCACGTAGTTTAATCCGCAATCGGGTGCACAGATGTATAGCTTGCTTTCGGGCACGCCCCAAGCCGTCATTTCCGGAAATGGCGGAACTTAGATCTTGTCGAGTAATACAATCAGTAAAGCCCTTTACGCACACCGGGTCTGATTTCGCTGGTCCGTTTAAGGTCACGCTCACTCGCGGGCGTGGTATAAGATCCACAAAAGCTTACGTCTGCATTTTCGTATGTCTAACTACTCGAGCGGTGCATATAGAACTCGTTGGTGATCTAAGCGCAGCAGGCTTTATGGGTGCATTTAAAATATTTCTTTCCCGCCGTGGCCCTGTAAGTAAATTATATTCGGATAACGGTACGAACTACGTCGGTGCAAAACGTATTTTATCAGAACTACATGAGCTCTTAGCTAGCAAGTGTTATAATTCGGAGTTCGCTCACATTCTAGCCGAGAACCGCATTGAGTGGTCTCTGAACGTCCCAGCCGCGAGTCATTTTGGGGGCAATTGGGAGACTAATATTAAGAGTCTAAAGAGTCACTTATACCGAGTAATAGGAGATCAAATTTTGTCCTTCGAAGAGCTAAGTACTGTGCTTGCTCAAATTGAGTGCGTAATGAATAGTCGCCCACTTTGTCGTACGTTGTCTAGTGACCCTTTGGAGCCACTGGCTCTAACTCCAGCACATTTTTTGAATTAAACGCCTTTAAAGTAATGATTTCTTATATTTACGCGAACACTACACATTGAAATAATACTAATTTTTACGGAATTTATCGCGTATATTTAACTTTTTTACCCGACGTTTCGAGAGCTTTACAGATTTCGGTTGACACCTCGGCAATGATTGAATTTAAAAATTTGACTCTAGCAGACGACACTTACGCCGTTCCTGGAAACATAGACATGCTCATTGGAGCATCGCTTTTCCCTCATCTTTTGTTAAACATAAGGTCAGGGGCAACTCCTCGCATACCGCGCCTTACGCATTGGAAACCGTCTTGGGCTATGTCATCGTTGGCTCCGCCCCCATCATGGATAGTATTTCGGCAACCTCTTATTTTGGTATGGCTGTCGAACCACTCGAGTCGTTAGTCCGCAAATTTTGGGAGATGGAGGAGGTGATCGTACCACCCATAGCTAGCTCAGATGACAGATTATGCGAGGAAATTTACGTCCGCACGACCGTTCGTGATCGCGACGGTAGATATAGTGTAGCGCTACCCTTTAAAGGAGATGTTTTATCTCTCGGCGATTCGCGTCAAATGGCGGAAAAACGTTTCTACAGCTTGGAGCTTAGGATGCTCGCTTCACCCCAGTTAAAGGAAGCTTATGACGGCGTCATTAACGAATATATAAGGGAAGGTTACATATCACTTGTGGCTTCGAAATTGGATAACTACGAAGACACACCGTCGTATTTCATACCACACCACGGGGTCATTAGGGAGGACAAACTTACATCTAAGTTACGTGTAGTGCTCGACGCTAGTGCTAAAACTAGCACTCACCTGTCGCTTAACGATATCCTCTATAGTGGGCAAAATTTACAGGGCAGTTTATTTAATATAATAGCCAATTTTCATTTGTTTAGTATAGCACTATCCGCCGATATTCGCCAAATGTTTCTTTGCATAGGGGTCCGTGAATGCGACCGTAGATTCCAACGCATTTTATATCGTTTCAACCCAAAGGAACCTTTAATGGTGTTTGAATTTAACCGCGTTTGCTTTGGTTTAAAGTCGAGCCCATTTCATGCGTTACGCACGGTGAGACAGCTCGCCCACGATGAAGGTCCCTCTTACCCTAAAGCTAAGAGGGCAATTGAGAGCGGTTTATATATGGATGATTTTGTATACTCGGTCGATAGCGTGGAGGACGCCACCCTAACCACCGCCGAGGTTATAAAGCTCATGAAATCGGGTCGATTCGATCTTGTCAAGTGGACTAGTAATTCGCGTCCGGTTTTAGAAACAAATCCCACTATCACACCGTCTTTCGGCGATAAAGCAATTCGACGATTCTGATACACACAAGGTGCTCGGTCTGTGTTGGTCACCAGAATCCGACGTGTTTAGCCTTAAGGTAAATCCGCCCGTAGAGAAGTGCACAAAGCGCACAGTACTGTCATGCGTTGGATTATGGATGTCATGGGTTTCGTAGCTCCGGTGGTATTATACGCTAAACTTTTGATTAAACAACTTTGGTTATTTGAATGCGATTGGGATGACTCGCCGCCTGACAGCATTGTTCGGTTGTGGCAGCGTTTTAGAGAGGAACTTCCTTTACTAAGAGAAATTAAAATACCGCGTCATATAAACGTCGATAGAAATAGCGTCATCACGGTCGTTGGGTTTGCAGACGCCAGCGAGAAGGCTTACGGGGGCGTTGTATATTTCCACGTTCAGAATAATGGTAGAAATTCGATTAGCCTCATTAGTTATAAGTCGAGAGTATCCCCCCGTAAGGTTGTCTCTCTGGTGCGCTTAGAGCTTTGCGCAATATTAGTACTCACCAAGCTTATTACCGCAGTTATCAGCGCATGTAGGGATAGAGTTCACATAGAAAGGATATTTGCCTTTTCCGACTCCACCGTCGCCTTATGCTGGGTTCATTCTTCACCCCACCGTTGGGATACGTTTATCGCGAACCGAGTGGCCAAGATCCAAGACGAGTTAGAAACGCAGAACTTTTATCACGTGTCCGGTACGGAAAACCCTGCCGATTGTCTATCCCGTGGACTCACCCCGATGCAAATAAAGGACCACCCGCTTTGGTTCCACGGACCTTCTTGGGTTCACTTGGATCCCTCGCAATGGCCAATAACCGATTTCGAACCTTCGTCAGTGTCACAACCGCCGGAAGAGAAGAGACACGCTCTAGTGGCGAACGTTTCGAGCGAGGTTTCTCCAATCATTGCTTTGGCGAACCGCTTGTCCTCTTGGTCGAAATTATTGCGTAGCGTAATTTACGTTTGTCGATTCGCGAAGCTTTTACCGCGACGTTCGTATGTCTTAGCGTCCGATTACAACTATGCCGAGTCGCTAGTATTACGTGAACTTCAACGTGCTCATTTCTCGGAAGAAATTACAAGATACATACAATCGAATTGAGCTTGTAGTCGCGCCTTTCAACGCCTTAAGCCATTTTTACAGGATGGGATTGTAAGGGTAGGTGGAAGCTTGTCCAACTCGCAGTTGAGTTTCGACCAACGGCACCCTATAGTTTACCGCGTAAAGACCATATCATGAATTTATTAGTCGATTACCATCATAAATTGAATTCGCACGCTGGCCCCGACTTGCTGATGTCGATCTTGCGTCATAATTATTGGATTCTTTCTGCACGTAGTTTAATCCGCAATCGGGTGCACAGATGTATAGCTTGCTTTCGGGCACGCCCCAAGCCGTCATTTCCGGAAATGGCGGAACTTAGATCTTGTCGAGTAATACAATCAGTAAAGCCCTTTACGCACACCGGGTCTGATTTCGCTGGTCCGTTTAAGGTCACGCTCACTCGCGGGCGTGGTATAAGATCCACAAAGGCTTACGTCTGCATTTTCGTATGTCTAACCACTCGAGCGGTGCATATAGAACTCGTTGGTGATCTAAGCGCAGCAGGCTTTATGGGTGCATTTAAAAGATTTCTTTCCCGCCGTGGCCCTGTAAGTAAATTATATTCGGATAACGGTACGAACTACGTCGGTGCAAAACGTATTTTATCAGAACTACATGAGCTCTTAGCTAGCAAGTGTTATAATTCGGAGTTCGCTCACATTCTAGCCGAGAACCGCATTGAGTGGTCTCTGAACGTCCCAGCCGCGAGTCATTTTGGGGGCAATTGGGAGACTAATATTAAGAGTCTAAAGAGTCACTTATACCGAGTAATAGGAGATCAAATTTTGTCCTTCGAAGAGCTAAGTACTGTGCTCGCTCAAATTGAGTGCGTAATGAATAGTCGCCCACTTTGTCGTACGTTGTCTAGTGACCCTTCGGAGCCACTGGCTCTAACTCCAGCACATTTTTTGAATTAAACGCCTTTAAAGTATTTGCCCGCCGTAGATATGGATGAGAACAGACTTAGCATTTCCGCACGCCACAAATTATTAGACCGGTTAGTGCAATCGTTTTGGAAACGATGGAGGATGGAATACTTGCATACTTTGCAGTCTCGACAAAAATGGAACACAGCAACTGAGCCTTTAACTGTAGGAACTGTAGTTATGCTCACCAAAGAGAATACGCCGCCTCTCCATTGGCCGTTAGGAATTGTCGAAGAGGTCTTTCCCGGTTCCGATGGAGTAATTAGGGTTGCTCGCGTTAAGACCACGGTTGGGTCTTACCTGCGTCCTGTTGTCCGTTTGTGCCCCTTGCCTCTTCCATTATTGAAATTAGCTTTCTAGATTAAAAATTGTAGTTGAATTTAGGTAATCTTAGCGTTAGTTAGTTATTTTGTTAGTTTGATCTTAGCTCTAGTTGTTTTAGTTATTTTTTGAAGGAAATCCTTCAAGGGCAGGGGAGATGGTTGCGCGGAAAACCATTCGTATTTATTTATTTGACGGTAGGCTTGCCAAATCGTTTATCCCTTTCCAAACGATATCATTCATACCCTCCTATCGACACATCGGGGTGGTGGGGTGGGAGGGGAAAGAAGATGATTCTAGAATATTACGCAATCATCGCAACCGAAGGAATAAAAGGCACGCACGGCCGACGCGCGCGCTCTTCCCGCCGCGCTCGTCGTTGGAACCACACCGCCTAGGATAATGTTGTGTCCTAAAGAGCTCTTGCCCACGCGCACCGCTAGTATAACCGCTTAGCCCGAAGCAGTCGAGCTCCAGGAAACCCGCCTCACCTCGTGTGAGATATAGTCGCCCACCACCTCTCTCCAGAGAGTCTACCCAGAGTATCTTCCAGAAGTCACAAGCAAGCATAGAAGCAACACCCCGGTGAGTGAGCATTCCTTACTAGTTACTGCTTGATATAATTGTGTCCGCTCCAATTTATTTTCTCCTAATCAAGCAGGATTCCTTTCATAGATTTGGCAAATAATAGTTCGTTTTAGGGAAGAGCGAGTGCATTGTATGGGAAACCGCGTGCTATAGTCGCCATTTTATGTAAACGTAGAAGCATTTCGCATATACAGTCCACTTTGGTTAATATCTCGCGTAATAGGTTTAAGGCTCGACCGGGGAATTGGACTTCGGTAGCCTTAGGCTCGTCGCTCCACCAATGAGTCTTAATGAATGGTTGATCTCTTCTAGGCAACGTCTGGATGAACAGAAACTAAACGTTGGGTTATGTGCACACACACATTTGCCAAGGGTAGAAATTAAGTAATATTTAAAAAGAAACATTATTTTTTGTTGTATATTACAGTATACAAGAACTGTAGAAGGAACTACGGGAATCGGGAACTTGACCACTGGCGGATTGCTGTTCATATTTTATTGTATAATTAAGATACCTGCGCGTCAGAAGAGCCGGCGTTTTACCCACTACTAAGAAAATACACTTCCAACATATTTATTAGATACGTCTGATGAGTTAGTATACATTAAAATTAATAGAAATTAAAACGATGTATCACATGAGTTATATACATTTACATATTTTAAATAAATATCATACAATATCCTAAATATCTTAAAACAACATGATACTATCCCATACAGATTATAAAAGTACACTTCTGAACAAAGGTCTCTCCCATAGAGTGCCTCCTATGGGGGTTTTGCCGTCGTCGGCACACTAGGCAGGTTCATTTTTCTTATTTTAAGTGGTTATCAGTGAGACGCTGCTGCCCATCTCCTGGTTGGTTTTCGTCTATCGCCTTTTACGACACCCACGGTACGATGTGGGGAAGTCAATATTCTTTTACGACACCCACGGTACGATGTGGGGAAGTCAATATTCTTTTACGACACCCACGGTACGATGTGGGGAAGTCAATATTCTTTTACGACACCCACGGTACGATGTGGGGAAGTCAATATTCTTTCACCGCGACTACACCATTAATACACGAAATACATAAATAATAATTAATATTTCTGAATTTAATAAAAAGTAAAGTAATATGTAATAATTAAGACGACCAAGATGACAATAATTGATAGAATCAGGCGTTACTTTGCGGAAATCCATTATAATAAAGATATTAATAGTTACTTTGCAACCATTCGCTCAATTAACTAAAATGATGTGTCTTACCTAGTTTGAAGAGCACCTCCCACCCTCCCTCAATCGCGTGCACTAATCCTGTCACCCACTAATCCCAGATAAAGCTGACCGCTAAGAAGCTCTTGGCGAAACACGTGTCGTATTATCATCGATGGTGTGTCTTTCCTAGAATAGTGGTGTTGGAAGTATTGATGTTGGGAGTAGTGGAGCTGGGGTTAGTGGTGACGGAATTAGTGCACGCAATTGAGGGAGGGCGGGAGGTGATCTTCAAACTAGGTAAGACACATCATTTTAGTTAGTTGAGCGGATGGTTGCGAATTAACTATTAATATCTTTATGAAGATGACGATAACAGATAGCGTTCAGTAGATAAGGATTAAAAATTAGTACGCATCGTAAAAATGCTTGTTTTGTATGGTGAGTGATGAAAACCGGAGTTACCCTTTTTATTGATAAAGAAGCATTTTGTCTTTATCGCCAAGAGTTACAAGCACCTATGTTTTAATTCTTGGGTAAGGATATATATTGATTTCTTATAAGTGAAAAAAACTTGTTTTACGGTTTTACTTATTTTTATATCCCGATGTTTCGGGTGCTTATAACGGATGATGTAAATCAGATGAAGGTGTAAAGTAAGATAAAGCTGTAAAAACCTAAAAGCTAACCGCATTAAAAACCTAAAACCTAACAGCATTAACATCTCATAATAACGAAGAAGAATAAAGGTGTTAAGTACCAACCTTGGCTTGGCTTCCAATCAATATGTGATCACAGGGGCCAATTCAGAAGCCACGTAACCATGGATGCTGCAAAGCACCTGAAGAGTGGCGAAGTGGCGCTCGAACCGTTCGGACGTGTATCGTTGCTCGCACGGTTGTTATCGGCTTAGAAATTTTTTACCTGCGTCTGCGGCAAGCCTAGCGGGGGCAGCCGTTTTTTTTATAGGATAGGATGACAAACGAGCACACAGTCCACCTGATGGTAAGTGGTTGCTATGGCCCATAGACATCTACATTTATCCTCGATTACGAATCAAAATGCAGATGCGTTGTCATCCGTGAGGACTTAGATGAAATGCCTCGTTTCCAGTGAAAAGGGTCTCCGGTTCTCTACACTCAACATACGAAACACAGCAGCATTAAGCTCCGTCCCCGGTCGAGCCGACCCATTCGTGCTACAACTATACTACTAATATAACTGCAGCATGGCTCTACCACGTAAAACTACGTTTAGTTGAACTATGAAAACCGTGCCGTACCGTTTAGTTGAACAATAATGGAGGCCGATCTTCTTTTTACTGAGTCAGCGGGTGAAGAACCAATACTAGATGAAATGTCTGATCTTTTGCATGAGCAAATAGACTACGAACCTAGCCACATATTAGGCAAAAGAGGAAGGAATACTTCGCCTTCGCCAAAAAAAGCTAAAGAAAGTGAGCAAGAAGGAGACTGGGAAGAAGTGAAAAGCAGTAAAGAGAGATCTAAAGAAATAAGAGGTAGTATTGAAGTATGCATAACGTCTAAAGAGAAGTTCCCGAAACAGTTTACCCTTGCCAAGTTATTTAATAAATATTCATAATAATATCTTAAATATTCATACAAAATAATTCTAGAGCTATACGGGGAGAAAGATGATGATGATTTATTGATACTGTTACGAGCTTAGGGTTCGTGACAATAAAAACTGCCGATTGAATTACCAAAATTGACACTTTAATTACAACACACTAATAATTAATCACACTTAAAATTTAAACTTTAGTTCGCAGTTATATCGCTTAGAAGTATTCGCTTGAATTGCCAATTCAATAATGACGCCGGTCGCGGTCCTAAACGCTTTTACATAGGGTTTTTTCCACTAAAACATCTAGAACGTTCGAGCACATACCGGTCCCGACCGACTATTTTTAGAAAGTTCAAGTAGGGAATTTTCTAGAAAGCTCCCCTAATTCTGCTACTCGATATTAGATGGCGCTAGTGGCATTAATTATGGTGCGTAACAATACAGTGTGATCAATTGTGGAATTGGACTGGATGTTTCAGCGACCATTTGAAGTAGGACTATCTTATGGTGTGATTAAGACGACACATCGAAAAGGCTATCGCCGTACTGATCCGAGTGAATACATAATTTCTATAAAAACTTGAAAAAACGCCATCATAAAGTCTAAAATAGCGAAGCGCCCGCGACGATTAAAAGCGCTTAAAAATTGTCAGAATCTTAAAATATATTTTTTAAAAATTATTGATTTAAGTAATCAAAATATACAGAGGCAAGTAAATTGATTAAGCATCACAAAGCTGGGAATATAAGTCAATATAAAAACAACAGTAGCAAATAAAACTATCTTTTTTCTTAATGTAGTTAACCAGTAGAAGTCAAATAACTAATACTTATTGTAAGCAAAAGTTAGCATGAATCTACCTAAAATAATAAATTTCTTGTTTCTAAAATAATTCACATGCAACAATTCAAATTTAAATTAATATTAAAATGTCGCAATTAGTACATTGTTCAAGACATCAATTATTTTAATAGGCTGTATCATTGTTATACAACTTACAAGTTTATTAAATTGAGCAGTTAAGTACTTAAGTATTTGTGTAAAAGGAAATGTTGTCCCTTATGTTAAAAATACCCATAAATTCTGAATAACCAAGGATAACAAATAAAACTAAACAAAATTGAAATAACCGTTGTAATAAGTTATTTGGAATCAGATTCAGGATCAAGATGACAAAATTCATGGGATTGTACAAGAATTATTTACATAGAAATCGTAATGAATTACTGAAAAGATACCATTGTTACATTAAATCATTTCATTAAATCATTTCATTTAGCTTTAGGATTTGGCAATACATAGCTATACAATAGGGCAGGGGTGGCGAACCTTTATGTATCAACGTGCCATTTTTCTAATCATCATTTTTCTAAAGAAATGAGGACATGACCACGACCGAAAAATCACGAAGTCATAATTATTTTAGGACGTGCCCTAAAATAATTATGACTTCGTGATTTTTCGGAAAATAATAATACTAAATATGTACTATCAATTCAAAACTCTTTAATCACTACAAAAAAAAAACATTTTGCAAGGTATAATAAATAATGTTTCAGTTATACGCGTAATTCAAATTAAAGTTACTGTAGATTTTGTTGTTGCAGATTAGATGACAAATAACTTATATCATTATCAGTAAACTGTAGTAAACTGTATAAGTAGTAAACTATGTAAAGCTACCATAACTTGAATGGTCTAAGACAATAACAAACGAGCGTGCTTCTCTCCCGCCGCCACTGAACCGAACACTCCATACCGCAGGATCACTCACATTCGTATTTAATATAATACTCTCCATAGTGAACTTTGTGATCAGTAGCGTGCCCAATATTGTGTGCCGCGTGTCACTGATGGCACGCGTGCCATTGGTTTGCCATCCCTGCAATAGGGGGACATCAATTTTATCTACTTGTCTTGTCTCACATTATTCTAAATTGTAGTACTTATATATTCAGATTCATAAAAATTACATTTATAATGTAGCTTATTTAGGTCAGTAGGGTGAACCTTTATTTCTTTTGTTTTCGTCAATTGCACACCATCACCGTATTTTTTATAGAATAAGGGTGACAAGTGACCACACAGTCCACTCGATGGTAAGTGGATGCTGTGGCCCATGGACATCTACATTTATCCTCGATTAAGAATCAAAATGCAGATGCGTCGTCACCCCTGAGGACTAAGATTGAATGCCTCGTTTCCAGTAAAAAAGGGTCTCCGGATCTCTACACTCACCATTCAAAACAACAGCAGTATTGAGCTGCTATTTTACGCTGGTATTCCGTGAGAGCGTGTTCCTACACCGGTTGAGTCGACCCATTCATGCAAAAATTCTTTGTCCGATTTTTTTGGCTATAGTTGACTTAAAATAAAAATAGTATTGGTCTATTCCAACAACATTATTAGGTTTTCCGTCCTGTTTAGCACCGCATTAATATGATCTGATATGGTTTGATACATTTTTTGATTATGACATGAACGCTATCACCTTTCGCTGGGTATGGATATTTTCTAAAAATGTGTGTTTTATAGTGACATTTTATTTCTGTGCTAGTATGATATACGCAGCAAACATTTTTCTTTTCCAGTTTTGTCCCGCAGAATTGTCTAAGCTTGGTTTCTACTCCTTTGAATATCTCCTTTGGACCTCTTTTGCCTCTTGCGCTTTATGGCAAGTGGCAATTTTTTAGCAATATTAAAATTCATAGAACACAATTTTCTTTCGTAATAAAATTTGTTTACTTCACTGTAAGTAGAGTTTAGGACCTCTTGCTATAGTTTTATTCAAAATATGAGAAGCATAACTTTCACGTTTGATGTCTGTGCGGGTTTCATTGCTCGTGTATATGTAACACATGTCGCACTGGTCCGAGTGACTACGAGCAATCGACCTATTAATAATAATAATAATATAATATAACACTTACGATTATTAAGGAGCTCTCCAGAGAAGTTTAGCGGTTTTGGGCGATTGTGTGTATGGTAGAATGGGTAGAATATATTCAAATTGCTCGTCTTAAACAACATATTTATTAACCGCGTACGTAACAATATGATTAAGTCCTGCTTATTGACAACATAAGACATTGATTTCTATGTTTACGTGAAAACAACATTTAAATCAAATTTTATTGCGTATTTATTTGTTTACATATCATCGCGTGTTAACTTAACTTTAATACTAATATGTACTTTAAAAATACAATCCCCCCCCCCCCCCGTGACCATGGGTGGTGTAAACTGCTCGAAACGTCGGAAATATAAAATATGTAATAAACGTAATAAAAAACTAGTCTTATTTAAACATACCATATTGTGAACGATAAGGACAGTATTGAAATTGTAACGAAAATAATATTTGTTTTATATCTCGTAATAAACGCGGGCAAAAATGCAATAATCCCTGAATGCTTTCACTAAATGTGTAAAAGTCTTGTTCGGATATTAAATGTTGAGGAGAGCTTTCATGTTGTCAATTCAATGCATCCCACAAAGCAGAAGCGATGGTAATGAAACTCTTTGTTTATTAAAATCTTATACTATCATAAAATAAATAAATAGGTAAGTTCAAATTTAAAAAAAAAAAGTTAATTATTTTTAAGTGTCCTAAATTAATGCTCAATGTCTTTAATTATGTTTCAAAACCGAAAGGTCTTAAAATGAATATGAACAAGACAAAGGTCATGTGTAACATCCATATCGCCTCTATGTTGGCAATTGTTGGGTGCACTATGCTCGAAGTTATTAACGAATATGTTTTCCTAGGACAAACTGACTGAGTAAGTCCAACTTCAATTGAGAGGCCAACTGACAGCTCGTCAGCAACTCGTCAATTTTTCCTCAAAACTTGAAAACACTGATTATACACTGCACAACCAGTACGTAGGTTACCATGATGACACTTTAATCCAAGACGTATATACGTAGACGTATGGGCATAAAAAAGTGAGAAAGGTGTATCAGGATCGTTCCAAATGGAAGTTCATAGTCTCTCTACCTCTCTCGCTACTCCTCCAGGTGACGGACGTGAGGGTTAATGTAATGTTTATTTAGCATAGGACTACACAAATGTTTTTTATTTCATCAAATCATCATTATTGCAAGAAAGATTGTCTGCAAAACGATTGGACTGAATTTGAAATTGCGATTGAACATGTCCTTAATTTTTTTAATAATTTTAATTCAAAAATTATTCAATTCAATAGCCCTTTTATTTATTTAATAAGCGCATGACGGCAAAACTCGTCGAAAGCGGCAACGCACACCCTTTCAACAAATGCAAGAATGCTTCTTGAATATATTTTTATTACCTTATTATTCAATATTATTTATCTGGGTAGAGGTACACTGTTAAATAATTAAGGAGACTTTTAAATAATAAAAATACCATTAATACTATTAACATAAACATATTCCCGTTAACTTTTATACGTTGTAGAGCTTATGTGTGAGTTTGTTGAACTTTTTTAGGTGAACCAATTTGGTTGATTCCATTTTAAATTCGAAATTTGAACAAGATCTGACCAATAGTTTTGAGTTATCTTTAATAATGCGTATTTAATTGATTTCAACTACATTGACGATGTTCTCATTTTATTTATATTAAAGTTGGTTGTACAATATTTTTAATTTTACCTCTTGTTTATTATATTACAGCAAAAAAGAAATAATTAGGAAACCGCAATTTGTAATGAGTTAACGAATCCTGATTTTTTTTATCTATTCTCGCTGTACAAACAATATTTACCAGAAATTTGTTTTTTTTTTATAATGGCCGATTAGATAGAGCGAGGTCAATGAACTGAGTAATTGTTATCTCTATAATTAACATGTCAGGGAGCTTCACATTTACTGTCCGTATTTCATGCCATATTTTCAGGATCTGAAAAGACAGAATTGAGAGAATGAGGCGAATGCAGGCTATCAGGAGTTTACGTAATTAAAATAAAATATATAAATGAATTTATAATAAACAGCGTTTTTTTTTTTTTTATAGAAGAGGGGGCAAACGAGCATGTGGCTCACCTGATGTTAAGTGACTACCGCCGCCCATGATCAACCGCAACACCAGGGGAATTGCAGGTGCGTTGCCGGCCCTTTAGAAAGGAGTAAGCTCTTTTCTTGAAGGTCCCCAGGTCGTATCGGTCCGGAAAAATCACCGGTGGTAAATTATTCCACAGAGAGGTTGTACGCGGAAGAAAACTCCTTTTGAAACGTACAGTGGTGGACCGCCAAGCATCCAGATGGTGTGGATGGTATCGGGACGTTTGCCGTGTAGTGCGTTCACGAAATTTGGCGGCTGGGATTAATCCGAACAATTCCTCAGAGCACTCCCCGTGATAGATGCGATAAAATACGCAAAGAGATGCAACATCTCTTCGCAGTGCCAGTGAATCGAGATCGAGCCGATCGGAAAGCACTCGGTCGTCGACGATTCGAGCCGCTCTGCGCTGGATGCGGTCAAGTGGAAGGAGCTGGTACTGGGGAGCCCCAGCCCAGAGATGGGAACAGTATTCCATGAGCGGCCGAACCTGCGCCTTGTAAAGTTGCAGGCGGTGTGCCGGCATGAAATACTGTCCCGCTCTGCTGAGCACGCCAAGCTTTTTAGAGGCCAATTTGGCCTTCCCTTCCAAGTGACCACGAAACTGCACGTCACTCGATATGTCGACGCCGAGGATTCCGATACTGGCTGAGGCAACAAGGGGAGTGCCTTGAAACTGAGGGGATACGACAAAGGGGTTCTTTTTAGCGGTTAACGCGCAAACTTGTGTCTTCTGGGGGTTAAACTGGACTAGATTTAGTCGTAACACAAGTTTATTCCGGCACTCAGAGACGTTTTCCCGAGAAATATTGGCTCGGCCGGTGTAAAGAGCATCACCAGTGCTGTCATCTGCATAGCAATGAATGCTACGGGTTTGCAACATATCATTGATATGCAGAAGAAACAGCGTTGGCGATAGCACGCAGCCCTGTGGAACACCAGCATTAATAAGCTTGCAATCGGAGCTTGCACCGTCTACAACGACCTTGATGCTCCGATCTGCAAGAAAACTGGTGATCCAATCGCACAATTTCTCGGGAAGCCCATAGGAAGGGAGCTTCGAAAGAAGCGCTTTGTGCCAAACCCGATCGAAGGCCTTCGCAATGTCCAAACTAACGGCCAATGCCTCCCCCCTTGGACTCTACTGCCTCCGCCCATCTGTGAGTTAGGTAGACCAGAAGATCACCAGCTGACCTACCACGGCGAAAACCGTATTGGCGGTCACTAATCAGCTGGTGATCCTCAAGGTACCTCATGAGCTGGCAGTTTACAATGGACTCCATTGTTTTGGAGAACAAGGAGGTGATGGCGATAGGCCGGTAGTTGGACGGGTCTGAGCGGTCGCCTTTTTTAGGGATCGGGTGGACGAAAGCCGTCTTCCATGATTTTGGGACTACGCCTAGGGAGTAGGAGTACCGGAAAAGACGCGTTGAAACCGGTGCCAACTCTGGAGCACACGTCCTCAGCACAATTGGGGGGATTCCATCAGGCCCACTCGACTTATGGATGTCCAGGGAGAGGAGTGCTTTGCGAACCGAGCGCTGAGTGAACTGCACTTCCGGCATGGAGCACTCACACCGCGGGATGGTCGGCGGCGTACTCCCCCCGTCATCGAGAGTCGAGTTAGATGCAAAGAAAGAGCCTAGAAGATCGGCTTTCTCCTTTGCGGTGTGGGCCAGTGAGTCGTCCTCCCTGTGCAGAGATGGAAGAGATGGCTGACAGAAATTCCCCTGGACAGCCTTGGCGAGAGACCAGAATGCACGGGTTCCAGAAGGAAGACGAACTAGTCTCTCGCCGATTCTGCCTATGTGCTCTGACTTTGCCTTGGCAATGACTCTTTTGAAGGACCTAGAGGCGGAATTATACTCTTTTTTAGAGCGCTGGTGTTTACATCCCTGGACGCTGATGCGTCAGCCCAGGCTCGGTAGCACTCCTGCTTATAGCATGATGCTATTTTACAGGAGCGACCAAACCATGGCTGAGATTTGCCTCCAATGGGCACCACAGAGGAAGGAATAAAAAGTTCCATACCCTGAAGTACCACATCAGCGACAGAATCCGCAACAACGTTGGGATCATCCGGCGAGAAGCAAACTCGCCCCCAAGGGTAGGATGCAAAGAAAGACCGCATCCCATCCCAATCGGCTGACCTATAGTGCCAAACACGGCGGCAGCCTGCAGAATGCAACCGCGATTTCAGCGTGAGTGGCACCACACTCCGGACAAGACAATGGTCCGAGGAGCCTAAAGGGGCGTCGACGGAAATCTGATATCCGTCCGGGTGAGAGGTCAGCAGAAGGTCCAACAGGGAAGGTGCATGATCCTCCACATCTGGAATCCGCGTAGGCGAAGTAACCAGTTGTGTCAGACCATATGCCAAGGCCAAATCATGAACAGATCTCCCCGCATGATCGGTTAAACGTGAACTGAGCCATTCGGCGTGATGGGCGTTAAAGTCGCCGAGGATCACGATCTCTGCGGAGGGGATCTGCTGTAGCAACGAATCTGCAGCCATTTGGACGTGGTCGAAGAGTCGGTCTGTTTCGGCATTACCGCTATGGGACCTATAGAGGCACCCGTAGACGCGCGGATGGTCGTCGCTGTCTACGCGTAGCCAAAGGATGGACAGGTCCGAACCTTCAAGTCTGCCGAGGCGTCGAGAACAGATGTCCTCTCTGACGTAAACGCAAACTCCAGCCCGAGGCACAAAGGAGTGTTCCAGTTTGTACCCCGTGCAGGAGAGATACGAGACATCAGCCGGAGAGGACACCTGCGTCTCGGTCAGAAAGAGCAGAGCCGGCCTCGCCGTCTCGAGATGGTAGTGGACGGCGTTTAGGTTAGAGTGAAGTCCCCTGATATTGCAGAAATTCACAGACAGCGTGGCAGGGGTCGCCTTGGTCTTGTTGCTCCGTTTGCCCCGAGCAGTTTTAGTCTTGAGCGGAATATTGCCCCCCCCCCCCAGAATACGCGGGGCAGCCTGAGCACCCACGCTCAGAAGTGGAGAAACATGGTCGTAGATGCTCAGCGAGGGATTCACCAAGGGTGCTGATACCCTCCTGGGGTAGTCTAACATTTAATTACGCTACCTTGTTGATGGCGAGAGGGGATGGGGGAAATTGGGCCTCCGGCCACCTGCACTCACCAGACGAAACGCGGAAGCAGAGCTTCCACTTCACGCCGGTATTCTGTGAGGTCGTGGTACCACCCCGGTTTGAGCCGGCCCATACGTGCGACAGTAAAGCTGCCGCGTGGCTCTACCACTGTTGAAATGTTGTATACTGTATTCTACCTCATTCTATCGCAGATTAAATGCTATATATGTATATGTGTGTATTTTTAGTGTTTAAAATGTATGTATTTAAAATCACTACGACTATAAAAAGCTTTCACGTCAAAAACGCAAAATTAGTATTAACTATCTCGCTCGCTATAAATATAACAGAACGCGAGTAACCCGGGTTCGATCCCCGCCGGCACCAATGAAATTGTTAATTGCAATTTTAAGTGCTGATTTACCACGTGTTCGAAGTTGAATGAAAATATCGTGAGGAAACCTGCATGTCTAAGGAATAAGGAAAAAAATATTTCGAAGACATATGAAGTTCGCCAACACGCATTGGAGCAGCGTGGTGGACACATCCTTGTCCTAAAACCCTCTCAGAAAAGAAAGGAGTCTGTAAAGGAGAGAGAGCCTGTGCCCAGCAGTCGGACGTATATAGGCTGTAACTTTACCTTTTTTCTTTAGAAATGGCGGCTCAACAAGCCCGTACAGTCAACATGTACGATACCACTAACGAAAACGAGCTACATCTTTATTAAGTTAATAAAACATTATATAATTCGGTTTATTGGAAATTTTCTATTAATGGGAACATATTTTGAAAAAAATTGTATACACAAGTAATACATCAATTAAAAAATAACATTAATAACTAGCGACCCGCCCTGACTTCGCCTGGACGGGATCTACTAATGTTTTTTTTAATAGGATAGGGTGACAAACGAGCACACAGTCTACCTGATGGTAAATGGTTGTTGTGGCCCATAGACATCTACATCTATCCTCGATTACGAATCAAAATGCAGATGCGTTGTCACCCGTGAGGACTTAGATGGAATGCCTCTTTTCCAGTAAAAAAGGGTCTCCGGTTCTCTACACTCACCATACGAAACTCAGCAGTATTAAGCTACTATTTGACGCTGGTATTCTGTGAGAGCGTGGTCCTTCCCCGGTCGAGCTGACCCATTCGTGCTACAACTATACTACTAATATAAGGATTAGATCTATTATTATTATTATATAGGATTCTGTCGCTGATGTGGTACTTCAGGGTATGGAACTTTTTATTCCTTCCTCTGTGGTGCCCATTGGAGGCAAATCTCAGCCATGGTTTGGTCGCTCCTGTAAAATAGCATCATGCTATAAGCAGGAGTGCTACCAAGCCTGGGCTGACGCATCAGCGTCCAGGGATGTAAACACCAGCGCTCTAAAAAAGAAGTATAATTCCGCCTCTAGGTCCTTCAAAAGAGTCATTGCCAAGGCAAAGTCAGAGCACATAGGCAGAATTGGCGAGAGACTAGTTCGTCTTCCTTCTGGAACCCGTGCATTCTGGTCTCTCGCCAAGGCTGTCCAGGGGAATTTCTGTCAGCCATCTCTTCCATCTCTGCACAGGGAGGACGATTCACTGGCCCACACCGCAAAGGAGAAAGCCGATCTTCTAGGCTCTTTCTTTGCGTCTAACTCGACTCTCGATGACGGGGGGAGTACGCCGCCGACCATCCCGCGGTGTGAGTGCTCCATGCCGGAAGTGCACTTCACTCAGCGCTCGGTTCGCAAAGCACTCCTCTCCCTGGACATCCATAAGTCGAGTGGGCCTGATGGAATCCCCCCAATTGTGCTGAGGACGTGTGCTCCAGAGTTGGCACCGGTTTTAACGCGTCTTTTCCGGTACTCCTACTCCCTAGGCGTAGTCCCAAAATCATGGAAGACGGCTTTCGTCCACCCGATCCCTAAAAAAAGGCGACCGCTCAGACCCGTCCAACTACCGGCCTATCGCCATCACCTCCTTGTTCTCCAAAACAATGGAGTCCATTGTAAACTGCCAGCTCATGAGGTACCTTGAGGATCACCAGCTGATTAGTGACCGCCAATACGGTTTTCGCCGTGGTAGGTCAGCTGGTGATCTTCTGGTCTACCTAACTCACAGATGGGCGGAGGCAGTAGAGTCCAAGGGGGAGGCATTGGCCGTTAGTTTGGACATTGCGAAGGCCTTCGATCGGGTTTGGCACAAAGCGCTTCTTTCGAAGCTCCCTTCCTATGGGCTTCCCGAGAAATTGTGCGATTGGATCACCAGTTTTCTTGCAGATCGGAGCATCAAGGTCGTTGTAGACGGTGCAAGCTCCGATTGCAAGCTTATTAATGCTGGTGTTCCACAGGGCTGCGTGCTATCGCCAACGCTGTTTCTTCTGCATATCAATGATATGTTGCAAACCCGTAGCATTCATTGCTATGCAGATGACAGCACTGGTGATGCTCTTTACACCGGCCGAGCAAATATTTCTCGGGAAAACGTCTCTGAGTGCCGGGACAAACTTGTGTCTGAAGTCGAGTCTCTGCTGGACAGAGTCTCGGATTGGGGGCGACTAAATCTAGTCCAGTTTAACCCCCAGAAGACACAAGTTTGCGCGTTAACCGCTAAAAAGAACCCCTTTGTCGTATCTCCTCAGTTTCAAGGCACTCCCCTTGTTGCCTCAGCCAGTATCGGAATCCTCGGCGTCGACATATCGAGTGACGTGCAGTTTCGTGGTCACTTGGAAGGGAAGGCCAAATTGGCCTCTAAAAAGCTTGGCGTGCTCAGCAGAGCGGGACAGTATTTCATGCCGGCACACCGCCTGCAACTTTACAAGGCGCAGGTTCGGCCGCTCATGGAATACTGTTCCCATCTCTGGGCTGGGGCTCCCCAGTACCAGCTCCTTCCACTTGACCGCATCCAGCGCAGAGCGGCTCGAATCGTCGACGACCGAGTGCTTTCCGATCGGCTCGATTCACTGGCGCTGCGAAGAGATGTTGCATCTCTTTGCGTATTTTATCGCATCTATCACGGGGAGTGCTCTGAGGAATTGTTCGGATTAATCCCAGCCGCCAAATTTCGTGAACGCACTACACGGCAAACGTCCCGATACCATCCACACCATCTGGATGCTTGGCGGTCCACCACTGTACGTTTCAAAAGGAGTTTTCTTCCGCGTACAACCTCTCTGTGGAATAATTTACCACCGGTGATTTTTCCGGACCGATACGACCTGGGGACCTTCAAGAAAAGAGCTTACTCCTTTCTAAAGGGCCGGCAACGCACCTGCAATTCCCCTGGTGTTGCGGTTGATCATGGGCGGCGGTAGTCACTTAACATCAGGTGAGCCACATGCTCGTTTGCCCCCTCTTCTATAAAAAAAAAAAAAAAAAAAAAAAAACAGCAAGGCTCTTCCACTCAAAATAATGTGGAGGTATTTAGACTTAATATAATCATCGAAGATCATTTATATCGTATTATTTTTCTATTTTAATAAAGACTATTTTTTTAAATTATCACTCGTGGCATTGCTCTCTCCATCCATTTCGAAGATTAGTCTGAACAGACAGACAGACAGAGGAAGCAGACGGATGAGCTCAATAAAAGGGAGTTATTTCTATATTACAGAGACAATTGTATTTATAAGTATAGATAAGTTAATTATTCAAGAAGACTATCAAATAAAACTTTTTTTAGCATAGGGTGACAAACGAGCACACAGTCCACCTGACATACCTATAAGTGGTTGCTGTGACCCATAGACATCAACATCTATCAAAAATAATCAAAATGTGGATGCGTTATCACCCGTGAGGACTAAGATGTAATGCCTCGTTTCCAATAAAAGGGTCTCCGGTTCTCTACACTCACTATACGAAACACAGCAGCATTTTACGCGGGTATTGAGATTGCGGTATTGTGAGAGCGTGGTCCTTTCCCATTCATTCTACAACCGTAATAGCTGCAGCGCGACTCTACCACGTATAAAAAAAGTAATCTCCTAAAAGTAAGCTTATATTTATTTAAATAACGGTTAAAGTTAAAGTCAAAGTTACAGCCTATATACATCCCACTGCTGGGCACAGGCCTCCCCTCATTTCTGAGAGGGTTTTAGGGCAAGGAAGTGTCCGCCGCGCTGCCCCAATGCGTGTTGGCGAACTTCACATGTCTTCGAATTTTTTTCTTATTTCTCATACATGCAGGTTTCCTCACGATATTTTCCTTCACCGCCGAGCACGTGGTAAATCACTTAAAATTGCAATTAACGATTTCATTGTTGCAGGCGGGGATCGAACCCGGTTTGCTCACGTATTGTGAAAATTAATTTGAAATTTAATAACGTTAAAAACTATTATTTCAAATAGGCATAGAAAGACAACAAACTCTATAGACATTAATTTTTTTATACATAATAATCTTGGAAAATTAAATTCTGGTACTTGAGTCAATCGAGTCCAATTTCCGTGTCCAATAATCATTTTCCAATCTTTTTATGTGATGTTCTTCCTTTAGCCAATTCTCGGCCGTAACTGAAAGTGTTACTCCACGCGTTCACTCTTCTACATACTAAACGAAATTCTTCCATTTTCCACTGGGCCAATGCCGGTGCCGATCCACGCTCGGTTTTTGGGCAGTACAAACACATACTTCGGTACACACAAACAGTCTACAACACGTAAAAATGATCACGTCAAGTCATTGTATTTGTTAGTGTAACCAGATAACTCAAATTTTGAATTTATCCAATCTTAAAAATAAGATACTTGGAAGGAACATATTACACCCTGTTTCAAAATAGACTCCAAAAAATATTTTACTAACTTAACTACTTCTGTATGAATGAGAAGTTATTTCATCATTTCACAAGTCAATTTCGGGGGTCAATCTCAACGCGTCCCTTCTACCTCAGCCCGCGCACCGCACAGGCACTCGGCTACAATACGTACACAATACTCATGCAGTTTTACCGGCCGGCACGAAGCGGGAAGCTTGCTGTTCCATCACCGGCGACGGAATCAGTGGGAGAATCAGCGGAATCAATCTGTAGCCGTGCCGTCGAATAGCAAAGCACCCATTAGCGAAATCTGACTGAAGTTTTTTAGTAGTTTATATTGCTGCCAATGCGTTATAACAACAGACCGCTGTGAAATGTCCGCAAACGCAAACGGCAAACGACTGCGTATGGCAGATGATCGGTCACATGATGTTGTGGCCTTAAAGGAAAAGTGGAGATCTCCCGCCGGGCAAGGTGTTCTGCCCGGGGAGCGGCCAACACTCCGAGTGATATTTCGGAGATGTTCTATATATACCGTTTATGATTCTGAATTTTTGATAGCGTGATTTAGGTTTCGGTGTGTTTCGCTTGCGGCGCGACGCCACATCACCCCCCTGCTCAGACCGGAGGTCGATAGTGCAGCCTCGTTGCCGACGAATGTGCAAGTGTCAGGAGATTGCCTTGTAGTCTGCGGTGAGTTGAGAAGAAGGCAAGTAATCTGCGAGAGTGCCGTGAAGCAGAGGCGAGCAGTAAGGCTCAGAGCCGTGCCGAACACTGTATAGCGCAGAGAGTAGCTTGAAGGAACAAGAATCATTATTATTCCAGTGCTGCAATGAACCTTGAGAAGCTAGATGGCTTGCAGGATATGAAGACTGCAGGCGATATCTGCTCGGGAGCGAACGGTTGGAGTATTTTATAACGATGATGAAGCTTAAAGTTTCCGAAGGTTGTTTGATTGCGTGTTCAGATCACGTCGGGGTCACCACTGTGGCCGTAAAGGAAAAAGGGAGATCTCCCGCCGGGCAAGGTGTTGTGCCCGGGGAACGGGCAACACTCCGAATAATAGTTTGGAGATGTTCTATATATACTGTTTATGATTATGAATTTGAAAAAACTACAGCCAAAGAGCACGAATAGTGTTATATAGAGCCTAAACAAACTCAAACCCATCAACTGGTATGGAAAAAGAAATAATTTTACGAGGTTTCCGAAAATCTGGAGTGAGTTCGTATATAGACAATATAAGATCCCATAATCACGTTGATACTAAGATGAGAATCACTGTAGAAAAATAATATTTACACAATACGTTTTGTAAAAACTTTTGTGGCAAAATTAAAAACAATGCAAAATCATACAAGAGACACAATACGTTATAGAAACAAATTTAACAAATTATAACCTTTGTCTTTAACTCTTAAACTTTGCGTCAGTCATTAAAAAGGTTACAAGATATAACAAAAAACAACAATTTATGGCATAAATGTTAAGGAGCTAATGGACGGTATATAGCTGAGACACTCAATTATGCTTTTGGAAACCACGCCAGTTGTAAACAATATTTCTGTAATAAATTATGTTCACAAGAAGATAAGAACAGACAAATTTATTCTTATCAAATTTTAGACGATTTGTAAGTAGATGGTAAAATACTCCATTTTAAATAAAGATATTTTATATAAAAAATACGTTGATTCATCCATTCGTCATTGATAAAAATGAGAACAGCAATTTTACAACTGTGTTTACATGAAACTATATCAGTTAAACCTTGCAGCTTGTTTATTATTTTAATAAATGATTCCCATAATATTTCATATTTATTTTTTTATTTTGCTGTATCTGAAACAAACTAAACTCTATAGAAACGTGACGTATGAAATGACTGACAATCACTGGAACATTACAAACGATTTAAAACTAGGTACAAAGATGTTTTATGTTTTCCTCGCCCCCACGTAATATTTTTCTCAGCATTACGTACCCTTCCACAACTGAAAAGAAAATGAATATTGCATATTATGTACACGATAGAAAAAATACTATTCAACAAGTATAATATAAACACTTACGTACTTAAAACTTAAACTTGATCGCCCCTGATGCTTACCGGTCGAAGTTACGGCAGCACACCGTGCAATAGAATTGAAGACGCTGTTCACCACGCACGTGACATGACTCTCAGTGATACGTAAAAATAAAAGGCACTATCCCAATTATTGCCTCTGCAGTCTTTTAATGTTTGCACTTGTGTAAATAGTACAGAGCGTAGCCGCTAGAGGGAGTTGACGTCGGCTGAAATCTTTGCGGTCGCCAATTCGGCAAGGTCATTCAGACTTCATAAAGCCTTAAGATTAAAAATACATACTCATCTAATTATATTAAAAACTAGATTAGTATGTTTTTTATATAATAAGGGGGCCAAAAAAAGTGAATTCTGTGGCCCATAGACATCTACATCTACCTTCAATTACAAATCAAAATGTTGAACCCTTATGGAATAGAACTATTTTTATTTGACTCGTGCGTGAAGTATAAATTAACAGCTGTAGCCCAACTAAGCCTTAGCAACGCATGTCTGTTGCTTGGGTTCAATCTAGTTAAATGGAAAAGAAGGAAATCAATAGATGGCGCTGTTTTACAAAATATAAAAACAATAGTATTTGACACAGAGTAATAAGTAACATACATAAGTGTTTTAGTCGACTGCAACGTTGCGACAAAACTTTAAAGCGATCGGTGAAGTACCTTCAGAGAGTTAAGATTTCAAACAAACGAATGTTTAATTATTTATATATTATATAAAGAAGATAAAAAAATGAAGAAATTGTCTAAGTGTTTATTAAATTTTCATTTATGTTATATTTAGCTATCGAAGTACAAACTTGACATATATAGGATCGACAGATCGAAGGACAATATCGAACTTAAGCGTTGGTATGGCCCCTTTCGTCTTCGGCACCAGTTTGAAGTGTCGACAGATCTCGCTGAGGGCACATTTCATTTCTTGTATCGCGAATCGCTGACCTGTAGGTACATCAAAAATTATGCTTTTTATTTAGTTCATAAATCTTCTACTTTGACGCAAATCTTGTTAACGCACACCCTCAGACACCCCAATTAGTATATTATGTTATAATCATAATACATACACTGAATTTTTAGTTAAACATTTTTATGCACTGATTATTTATCAAATTAGTTATACTAATTCCGAAAGAATGTTGTGGTCACAGTACAAATCCACAAACGCAAATAAAGTAGTTTTAATTATTTTTGGGATAAAAATTACCTATACCTATTAAAAATGATAGGAATCGATTCAGTAAACGATTCTGAACAAACTACTTTCTCAAAGTGCGTCTCTAATTATGTTACGTGTTGTATATATATATATGCAGGTGAAGTTGACTTTTAGATAAGTTGTCATATTCTTTCTACACTTCCCAAATTATCGTCGTTATCATCATTACAGTATAACAAGTCTTCGGTTGAACATAGGTGTCCTACAAAGAATTCCATAAGACACGGTCCTGAGCCACCTGCATCCAGCAATTCCTGTACACTGCGTTCACAGGTACGAGGCCGCCACTCGTAAATCTTTCTTATACCCAAATAAATAAAAGATTAAACGATCTTCTGTAGTCCGTGAAGACCTTCAGCAAACTTTAAACAAAAAAGGCTACAGATGCATCACCTCTAAAGGCTAAGATGGATTACCTCATAGTTAGTAAATATACTGGTTTTCTATACCTGGACCGGAACACAGTAATGCACGCACTACTATAATAGAGATACAGTAAGCTCGTTCTGCGTAGATCAGACCAAAATTAATAATTAAAAATCTAAAGGTACTCCGGGTTAACTTTGACATAGAGACGTCAAACAGCTCAGTCCCTTCGTAACCATAAATGCTGCAAAGCATCTGAAACCTCGGGATAAAATTTTCAGATTTAAAAATAAGTATAACTAAACGCGATGAAATCCGTAAATTTTTATTTAATAAAAAAAATTAATAATAGGGTCTACCATCACTTCTATTTATGTTGTAGCCTCTATCTCCGACAAATATAAAAGTAATTTATGCTATACAGAATGATCTCTCTCTTTCACTGGTATTGGTTTGGCCAAACATTTGCATAACGCGGTCAAATAATGTTTGATCCTGGGTCAAAAGGGGAGATGTATCACGCTTGACGATGTGTTAAGAAAGTATGGCAAAATACCAAATTTCTACGATTATAGAAAATTTGTTTGGAAATGAACAAAATGCATTGTTGTTTAGTTTTATGGTATAAAATAGTGTTTTAAATTTAATCAAAATATTACCAATACAGTTCCTCGGTCCGGCGCTGAACGGTATAAAAGCATAAGGATGGCGAACTTCGCCACTAAGGAACCGCTCTGGCTTAAAAGCCTCTGCTTCCGGATAGATGTCCTCACGACGATGTACGTTATAGATGTGTACTAGTACTTCAACGCCTTTCTTCACTAGTACGTCACCTATTAATAATAATTAATTTATTGTCAGATAACAAAGACCCATTATTCCATCGCACACATTATAGATTAAAACGAATATAAAAAATCTAAAACAACTAATTAACAAAGTTATTTCTTACAACACCCACGGAACGAAATGGGGTGACAGTTTGTCTTACACCGTAAATTTAATTATTTACTTGGCGTTAATAAAGAAGAACAAAAAAGTTTTAAAGTTTCCAAATATTCGTGTTCAACACACGACTACATGAAACCAGGACATCTTTAAATTTCAACCTTTGGTTTCTCAATCAAGGAACAAGTTCGTAACATGTTCACTCACCCAGCATAAAATCTTCAGTAATCTTTCTTCCAATGAATGGTACACTAGGATAGAGCCGTAATATCTCCTTAACCGTTGCTTCTAAATATTTCATCTCGGTTAAATCAGACCAACTTGGCGTTCGGTCCGTATCGCCGAATATAGTTTTACATTCTTCGTAAATTTTCTCCTGTAATAATTATTCAATTATTCAACGCACACATTTCTTCCACTTTTTTAAGTCCGCCTCCATACGATATTGGTAAGAAACAACTGTTGAAACACTTTACACTAGAAATCATTAAAATTCATGTAATTGTTTTAGTTGCAATTTGGAAAAAAAAACGCTCAATATCTTGTCACTAAAATGTACACAAACAAGTAAATTTAAAAATCTTTTAGATAATTTAATAATTAAATGTGAAATGAAACTAAATTTTACGTGTTCCAAGACAAGAAAAGAATGTTTGACAAGGATTTTGAGCTTAAAATATAATGAACTCGCGATGATCAGATTGGACCAAAGTAAAATGTAACTAAAATAGTTTTATAACATATTTCTAATAATTTGACGTTGTGTTTATTTCAAATTCACACAAAAATATATTTGAAATATTATTCGGAAATCTCATACAGATAAAAATTAATTTCGTTTTTTTTTATATATTTTGGTATGAGTAACGAATAGAAACACATAAAATATAAAAAATATATATATTTCCAAACATTTTCATATAGATTTCTCCAAAAACAAACATGTAGAATTCAAATTAGTAGTAATTTTAGACTAATAGTGAAGTATCTACTACTACTATGTTATAAAGGGTAATTTATGAATTTTATTACAATTTCTATCAACTAAAAATAATTTTATTCGATAGTCTATACATTCAATAAGAATCCCTGTAAGTTTTATCCATAAATATTGTCTCAAAGTGAAAATATAGCAAAATTTGCAAATTGGCAAAAAATTTGCAATCCCGCCATTTTACGTCGCGAGCCAACCGGCGAATCGACTAAATTCGCCTTTCGAACATACAGGTTACGTCCCACTAGTGGGTGTGCCCAGTCTCATTTCTGAGAGGAAATGTTCATTTCTGTGAGGAAATGCATTCATATTGGCGGACTTTCCATGACTTCGAAATATTTAGTTTTTTCTTATTTCTCATACATGCAGGTTTTCTCAAGATGTTTTTCTTCACCGCTGAGCACGTAGCAAATCAGCACTTAAAATTGCAATTTACAAATTCATTGGATCCGAGCGGCATCAAACTCGGTTCTGGACCAAAATATATTCTGAATTATTATTTAAAAAAATCTACATTCTAAGTGTCTTTCCGGTTCCTCTTAGGACAGTGCATTTTCCCAAACTACCTAGGTGGATTGAAAAGTACTCGGCCTAACACAGATCCATTCAATTCTAAAAATCAAATCTACCCATATTATTTAGATCAGTTCAGACTAGTTCATTGTGTGAAGTTCGAAACGTGTGCGATAATTAGTTGTGATTTTATAAATTTATTAACAAAGTAATCGGACATAATTTCCGCGAATGGAGCAAATCGAGCAGCGTGCCGTCATTAAGTACCTCCATAAGAAGGGGCTATCATCAAAAGCCATCCATGATGACATGGTCAGTACATTAGGCGATTGTGCTCTGTCATATTCATCCGTCAAAAAATAGATAGCAGAATTTAAGCGTGGTAGAGAGAGTGTGAAAGATGGACCCCGCTCTGGAAGGCCTTCGACGTCAACTACTGACGAAAATATTAAAAAAGTACTTGATTTAATAATAGGAGACCGCAGATTAAAAATTAGAGAGATAGCCGAGATTATAGGCATCTCTTATGAATGACCTCAAAACATCATTGTCAACGAGTTGGGTTTACACAAGGTGTCTGCGAGGTGGGTTCCGCGACTGCTTTCAGTTGAACAAAAAAAGGACGGGATTGACTATTTCACGCGACTGTTTGGAGTTATTTGAAGCCGATGCAGATGATTTTTTGAATCGTTTTGTTACTATAGACGAAACATGGGTTCATTACTGTACACCGGAAACAAAACAACAATCAAAACAGTGGAGAAGACCTGGTTCACCACCCCCTAAAAAAGGCTAAGTCGATTTTGTCGGCAAATAAGGTGATGGCTTCAGTATTCTGGGACTCGAAAGGTATGATTATGATTGATTATCTTGAAAGGGGTCAGACTATAAACTCTGATTACTACTGCACCTTACTACGTCGTTTACGAGAGGAAATAAAAGAAAAACGTCGAGGAATGCTCAGAAGAAAAGTCCTGTTTCATCAAGATAACGCCCGTGTTCACACGTCAGTACAGTCAATGGCTGAAATTCACAACTGTGGCTTGGAACGTCACCCGTGAGGACTAAGATGGAATGCCTCATTTCCAGTAAAAAGGGTCTCCGGTTCTCTACTCACCATACGAAACATAACAGCATTAAGCTACTATTTTACGCTGGTATTCTGTGAGAGCGTGGTCCTTCCCCGGTCGAGCCGACCCATTCGCGCTATAACTATACTACTAATATAAATGCAGCATGTCTCTACCACCACGTATAAAGATGATGATTAAACGCACCCGTCGGATAGACTGAAGAATCGTATACGACTTGGTGCCTCATGAATGGCTACAAAGGTTCCTCGAGCTGTACAAGGTTGACTGTCTAGTATAAAATTTCCTCGGGCAATATATTGTAGTGGAAAAACATTCCCCCGCAAAAAATGACAGATAATTCGGAAATACGTCATCTAAGCGAGCGGATGAAAATCCGAATTCAAACAATTTTTTACGTTATACTTTTTTTTAGAAATTTACCAATATTTTAAATTAATTCATATTTTCTGTCTTAATTATGTCGGATAATAAATTTGTTGTATTATATACATACACACATAAATTTACCTTATTAGCTAGTTAGTTTATTTCTGAGCTTCATTTGAAATTAACCCTTTTTTTAAGTAAGGTTAACATCAGAAAACGGTTTCTGACGATTTGATCTGAATCAATTGTCCAATCGGGTGGACCTATTCTGTTGCACTCTGAATAAATTCACAACGGCTGCTTTGTTTGTTGTTTGTTATTTGTAGTTCTATATGTTCTTTGGGATTGTTTTTAAATTAGTTTCATAATATAATCTTGCATTACGTTATAAACCTGTAATACTAGTATGTATGTGGAAATAAATAAATAAAAATCACATTAATGTATAACGATGGCAGAGCTTATGACAAAGGTTTTTTTATAATATTGGTAGATAGTTGATAAGATTTTTATGATGGATAAGCTCATATCGTTCTGATGCTCTTTTTTGCGCATTAAATACTCAATGTCAGTTCGTACCGTTTTCGTCCATGATTCTTTTCCTACCAAAATTGTAGCATTTCGAAATAATATTTATTTATTTTAATTTTTATACACAAATGGACTAACGAATTTAAGAGATTTTTAATACTTAAGTGACAGGTTTGTGCTGCGTTTCTGTACTGGGGCATTAATGCCTTAAAGCCTCCTGCTCCTAGTCCATTATGACTTTTTTAAATGTGCTGTTTCAAGCTCCTTCTTGTAAGGAGAACTTGAATTGATTGCTGTTTAACGGTCTCCATTGCTAGCTCTCTTTTGTCACTGTCACTGTTGTCGTTAGAGAAATATAAAAGGGAATACTTAAACAAGGGAGTGAATTTCTGTCGTACTAGCTGACTATCCTTGCTCAGTTTCATCATACTTTTACAGTCGCTGAGTAGTATCCACATCGGGTAAGGCGGGCAATATTGCAATAGTTTATGTGTTTTCTTCCTGATCTTCAAATTATGCAGCAGCAACAACTTTGTAATCGGCTTCAGTAAATACAATAACAAATAAATAAAATATATATATATATATATATATATACATGGTGGATGGATATGCAGCAAAAATGAACATGATTTATCTCCGATTTTCTGACCGAAACTGACCGAAAGGTCAAGACGCAATCGTTTCATATATTTAAAAAATATTTTTAAAGAAAATATGCCCGGTTGTGCATTAAGGTATAGTAAGTCACGATATGGAGCAAAAATGAACATGATTTCGGTTTATTATCCTAAGACATAATACATAAACACTCACGCCTGTCACCCAGAGGGGTAGGCAGAGACTACGGACTTCCATTTGGCACGATCCTGACATACCTCTTTCGCCTCCTTTACATCCATATATCTACTCGGTTAAGGGTACTTCTAACGTGGCCCATTTTCAAAATATTGCCAATTTGGTCGATAAACTTTCTTCTAGGGCATCCCTTCCCGTCTCTGCTGTTCACATCTGCCATATAAATTTGCTTTGTCACTCTTTACTCATTCATACTTTCTACATGACCAAACCACCGAAGCATTCCTTTCTTAATCCTGGTCACAACTACATCTTGCATACTACATTTATCTCTTATCACGCAATTGCTTACCCTGTCATTCAGATTCAACGCTAGCATACTCCTTAAAGACCGCATTTCTACAGCATTTATTCTACTTTCGTGCTTCTTCTGCCACACCCAGCTTACACTACCATACTTTAAAGTAGGAACTAACACAGTATTATAAATTACCATACGTGCCTTTTTGACATATTATGATTCTTCGTAATAGAGTGTAGTGCTCCATTCACCCTATTCTCTGCATTTACTCGTCGTTCTATATCCTTATCATATCTATCATCCCTCCTAAATACACAAATATAATATTTTGTACAAGGAAACATTTATATTCTTACTTAAACTGAGATTTTTTTTCTGAGAGTTTGCATGATATTACTATTTTTGTGTAATGTTTAATTTATGAAGATATTGTCCGCAAACTACATTCAAATATGATTTGTTGCTTAGGTCTTGACATTTCTGTTTAACAAATGGCCCTAAGATGCTGCCTAAAGGAACACCGTAACTCTTTAATTTGTAGTTAAACAAAAACAATTTTTATTGTTAATAGAATCAATAATTAACAGCTTGTTAAATTGAATAACAATGTAGAACCTTCACTGATTATCGTCAAACAAAAAATAACGTAAGATACACGATAATAAATTTAATACTCCTCTAATCAAAACAAAACTTATCAATGAAATAAACAATAATTCATTAATTTCTCAGAAGGCTGAAGAAAAAACGTTTGAAAAGCTAAATTTATTATTCATCAGATAGAATATCGACTTACTTCAAACATGAATGTATTTACTTCTTCACGAATACCTTCCACATTTATTTCTCCTTTATTCTCTGCTTCAATCAGTAAATCTAAAAAGGCGGGTCGTTTTTTAGTTCCTTGTTCAGCATCGTTGTCGAAATTCTGTATCAATAAACAATCTTCATGATTTATCTGCTTCTTCTTTCTCTCCATAATAACATTATCCGCAAATGAATGGACTATATTCAAGCATTTGACAAATTGTTTGCCCACTGTTGTCTGATAAAACACTAAATCAGGATGAAGCCAAAATTTAGTAAGACGCTTTACAAAATGGTTACCAATTTGCTTAATTGATTCTATGTATTCCACGCTACTTCTAGACTTGTCAAAATCGAGTTGGGTCCCCATTGCTGTTTCTGCAATATAAAAAACAGTTTTAAATTCGGCACATTAAACGTAACTTTAATATGAAAGGATTTGTAGTAGTACAACATATGTATATATATATATATATATATATATATATAATATATATATATATATATATATACATATGTATACATATATATATACATATATATATATATATATATATATATATATATATATCTAGGTGGATTGAAAAGTACTCGGCCTAACACAGATCCATTCAATTTTAAAAATCAAATTTACCCACATTATTTAGTTCAGTTCAGACTAGTTCATTGTGTGAAGTTCGAAACGTGTGCGATAATTAGTTGTGATTTTATAAATTTATTAAAAAAAGTAATCTGACATAATTTCCGCGAATGGAGCAAATCGAGCAGCGTGCCGTCATTAAGTACCTCCATAAGAAGGGGCTATCATCAAAAGCCATCCATGATGACATGGTCAGTACATTAGGCGATTGTGCTCTGTCATATTCATCCGTCAAAAAATGGATAGCAGAATTTAAGCGTGGTAGAGAGAGTGTGAAAGATGAACCCCGCTCTGGAAGGCCTTCGACGTCAACTACTGACGAAAATATTAAAAAAGTACTTGATTTAATAATGGGAGACCACAGATTAAAAATTAGAGAGATAGCCGAGATTATAGGCATCTCTTATGAACGAACTCAAAACATCATTATCAACGAGTTGGGTTTCCACAAGGTGTCTGCGAGGTGGGTTCCGCGACTGCTTTCAGTTGAACAAAAAAGGACGCGATTGACTATTTCACGCGACTGTTTGGAGTTATTTGAAGCCGATGCAGATGATTTTTGAATCGTTTTGTTACTATGGACGAAACATGGGTTCATTACTGTACACCGGAAACAAAACAACAATCAAAACAGTGGAGAAGACCTGGTTCACCACCCCCTAAAAAGGCTAAGTCGATTTTGTCGGCAAATAAGGTGATGGCTTCAGTATTCTGGGACTCGAAAGGTGTGATTATGATTGATTATCTTGAAAGGGGTCAGACTATAAACTCTGATTACTACTGCACCTTACTACGTCGTTTACGAGAGGAAATAAAAGAAAAACGTCGAGGAATGCTCGGAAGAAAAGTCCTGTTTCATCAAGATAACGCCCGTGTTCACACGTCAGTACAGTCAATGGCTGAAATTCACAACTGTGGCTTTGAACTGTTACCGCATCCGCCGTATTCACCTGATCTGGCACCATCAGACTTCTTTCTGTTCCCTAACCTAAAAAAGCACTTGGGCGGTCAAAGATTTTCGACAAACGACGAGGTCAAAGCAGCTGTAGACGCATATTTTGACTCTAAGGAAGAATCATTTTTTTTCAACGGTCTAAATGCTTGGAAGGGGAGGTGGCAAAAGTGTATTGAACTTGATGGTGATTATGTAGAAAAATAAAAATATAACTGATTTAGTATGTGTTTATTTTCTTGGTTAGGCCGAGTACTTTTCAATCCACCCTCGTATATATATATATATATATATATATATATATATATATATATATATATATATATATTATGATTCTTTTCGCATATATATTTATGAACAAACTCGAAATAGGCTATGATGGATGCCTACAGTACAAAAAAACAATACTTTTTATATAACCGAAACCTATACCAACCGCATATTGTGTAAAGCGTGAAATCACTAATAACAGCAAAAACGTCCACGTATCCTTCAGACATTTGTTTTAGTCTATGAACCAGATTGCGGCTTTTCTTTTCGAACACTTTTGAAAAATTCTTGAGTATATTAAAGTGGAATGTTGGGGTTAAAATCTTCCGACGTTGATGCCATTTGCTACCTAAAAATAGAACATAAATTGGAAATGAACATAATTATAAACGAAAATGGAAATTAAGTCATTAAATTTAAGCGACAGTAGCCGTGTGTTCGAATCCACCATTCGACTATTGGCGTGAACCACTCGTAACACAAGCAATTTAAGCTTACCACGAGTGGTTAAGGGGAATATTAGTAATGTTTATAGCATTGTTAATCTTCTTTTTTTTTAAAGCTACATTTTGTTGAAAGTAGTAAGCACACATGGTGAAAACCTGTAACTGTTTATTTATTAAATTAAATATTTCATTGTTGATACGAAACTCTGGATTAAATACGTTTAAAGGTGATTTCAAGAAGTGCTCAGTGAAGAAAAAAGATTTTTTTCCTGCGAGAAAATTAACCTATATCGTTCATCTGAATTTATCAGAAGACAATCCTGCCTCCTGCTGCCTGGGTTTTCCCCCTGGGAGGCAAAAAAGTCAACTTAGGAAATTACCAGCTTAATCTCAAAACTCTTGATAGAACAGACAGATGTAAAAAAAATTTATCTACGACAAGAGGCAAGATATAGAAGTAAAACTGAAGTGACAAACAATTATACAGTCCACCGTGACTACTTATAGTCCTGATTGTAAATGGCTACCTGTCCGTGGACACCTGCTACCATCTTCTCACAAAGAAGGTGACAGTTACGTTGTCACCACTGCGGACTAAGATTGAATGATTCGCAGCTCTGGCTCTACTGGCTCTCTACTCATTAGACCGAATTGAGCCACGTGGCAGCTTTTGCTGTTGCACGTATGGGGGGAATTCCGCTAGAGACTAAACCTGCTTGGGGATAACGGAGCAATAAGGCATATACGTCAGAGAGGACATCTGTTTTCTACACATCGGTACCCTTAAAGGTACGGACCTGGCTGCGTAGACAGCGAAGACCGTCCTCGCATCTACTGGTGCCTCTATAGGTCCCATAGCAGTAACTCATCGACCACGTCTTAAATAGCTGCACACTGCGTGCTATAACAGGTCCAAACCGCAGAGATCGTAATGCTTGGTGATTTTAATGCCCATCACGCTGAATGGCTTGGTTCCCGTTTAACCGATCATGCGGGTAGATCTGTTTATGACTTTGCTTTGGCATATGGATGACCCAACTGAATACCGCGTCTACACGAATAACAGATGTGGAACATCATGATACCTTCCCTGTTGGAGCTTCTGGTGACCTCTCATCCGGATAGCTATCAGGTCTCCTTCGATGCCCCTCTTGGCTCCTCGGGCCATTGTCTGATCCGAACTACAGTGCCACTCACGCTCCCATCGCGATTGCATTCTGCAGGTTGCTGCCATGTTTGACTTTATAGGTCAGCTATCTGGGACGAGATGTGATTTTTTTTGCCTTACACTTGGGCGGGTTTGCTTCTCGCCGGATGATACCAGTGCTGTTTCTGAATCTGTTGCTGATGTGATGCTATAGGGAATGGAACTTTTTATTCCATCATCTGTGGTAAGAGTACCCTTAACTGACGAGCATGTATGCGTAGGTATATGGATCTGGAAGAGGTATGTCAGGATCGTGCTAAATGGTACTCTGTAGTCTCTGCTTACCTCTCTGGGTGACAGACGTGAGCGTTTATGTTATATGTTATCTGTGGTACCTATCGGAGACGGAACCCAGCCATGGCTTGGTCGCTCCTGTAATATTGCATTACACCATAAGCAGAAGTGCTACCAGGCCGGGGCTGACGCATCGATGTCTCGGAATGTAAATACCAACGCTCTTAAAAAGAAGTATAATTCTGCCTCCAGGTCCTTCAAAAATATCATTGCAGGGCAAAGAGAGAGTACATCGACAGAATTTGAGAGAAACTAGTTCGACTTTCTTCGGGAACATGTGCATTCTGCTCTCTCGCCAAGGCTGTCCAAGGGAACTTCTGTTAGCCATCTCTCCCATCTCTGCACTGGATGACTCAGTGGCCCATGCCGCAAAGGACAAAGCCGATCTGCTCGGTTCTCTTTTTGCGTCCGACTCGTGATGACGGGGGAACACAACGGAGGGTAACGCAGCCAGCTTTATGTATTGTGACCAAAACTTTTCGCCCCATCACCATTAATCCCAGCACCACTACTTCCAACACGACACGTGTTTCACCTTTGCACGATGCATCCTCTGGTGAACTAGACTCTGCGGTGGCTGTCCGCTAAGTACTTAGCAGGGATTGGCGGTGATGGGGATAGTGGACACAATTGATAAAAGGCGGGAAGTGCTCTTCAAACATCATTTTATTTCATTGAGCGGATGTACGCAAAGTAATTTTTACTAACTTTAATATAATGGATTTCCGCAAAGTAACGCCTGATTCTATTAATTCTTCAGGAGTTTCCAACGTGCTTGCCTATGTATTAATAAAGTTAATGTTACTTTTATTATATCTCATTTTTAATTTGCACTTTTGTGGAAATGAAATTATAAATATTATGTGGTAGGACAATACTAAGTGGTAGGACTATACTAAGTGGCAGGACTATACTAAGTGGTAGGATTGTACTAAGTGGTAGGACTATACTAAGTGGTAGGACTATACTAAGTGGTGGGACAATACTAAGTGGTAGGACTATACTAAGTGGTAGGACTATACTAAGTGGTAGGACTATACTAAGTGTTAGGACTATACTAAGTGATAGGACAATACTAAGTGATAGGACTTTTTTCTGTCTAAAGGTTAGTCTGCAAAGGTTGAAACTCTTAAATGTTTCTGCTTCCAAATAAAATAGAAGTGCATGCACTGTTGTGTTTCGGTCTAATGAGTAGAGAGCCAGTAGAGCCAGGGCTGTGAATCATTCAATCTTAATCCGCAGTGGTGACAACGTAACTGTCACCTTCTTTATCAGAAGTTGGTAGCAGATGTCCACGGATGGGTATCCATTTACAATCAGAACTATAAATAGTCACGGTGGACTCTATTATTGTTTCATATTCACTCTGTGAAGTAAATCCGACTTGGCGTTACATTCACCTTTCTGGTGGAATAACGATCGCTGTTCTAACCATCTAGCAGCTTTGAACTTGCACCTTATCACAGATCTTCGTATTTTACATCTGTCTGTTCTAGCAAGGGTCTTGAAATTAAGCTGGTAATTTCCTAAGTCGGCTTTTTTATTATATATGGTCAGTCATCCGGGGTGAAATCGCATCGGCCTTCTGATTTTTAATCTAAGATAAATATAGATATTTATGGGCTACAGCATCCACTTACTATCAGGTGGACTGTGTGCCTGTTTGTCATTGCTCTTTATCTATTAGTGAAGTTTCAGTACCATATGTTGAGCCATTCCGAAGATAAGCCCAGATACACAGACTGAGAGACTTAAAAATGGTTATTCATGGTTTGATGGCATGCAAATTACCCACCCCCCTCCCAATGTTACCACTCAAGAACCATTCTTCCCCATCCGTTGTCGGTTCATATAAATATATCTAACTCATTAGCACTTCGGCTTACTCAAACGTCTTTCTAATGCAGCAGTGAAGACTTTCCATATAACGCTACACTGTCCTATGCTCGCAACACACGTTCAGTTCAACTTATCATTCCAACTGATCAGTTCAAACCAAAACTGCTGATATTTTTTAAGTATTGAATTTTCGATATATCGATAAATAAACTTATATATAAAACTCCAATATTGATGCATTTATAATAATCAATATATCGAAAATTAAATATTTAAAAAAATATCAACAGTTTTAGATTGAATTGATCATTTCAACTGATCAGTTGAACTGGCCGTGTATGGCGTCCATAACACGTTAGAATATAAAATAGAATATTGATATATTTGCATTGAATGTAGGTATTTACAATAACGTGTTGACGTAGTACATAAAAGATATTTTATTCTACCTTTTTGGCATGCAAATATTTAAATTAAAGTTTATTTCTATACAACACTAGTGATTAATTATAAGTACATTTAATATGATTATTATTAGTATAAATAGTTATTTATTAATAGTTATTTAACATTCTATATTAAAAGTACCGCGTTGTCATTATTACTTATAATTAGATTATCGAATTATTATTGCAAGTAGCGTTGTATAATTATGGTACTCTGTCACTCACTCACCCGTACTTGTCAACAATCCAGTCCCGAGCCATGGTTGGAGGAATGTATATGGCTTTGTTTTTGAAATATTCCTTGAATGCGATAATACAATCTGAAATTAAATAAATTGCCCCTATTACCTTTTCTTTTTAATCCTATCCACCGCCACGTGTAGCACGACCTCACAGTATACTAGTATAAAGTAGAAGTGTTCATTACTTCCACATTTCGTTATACGTACAGGTAACTAAAGGAATTTTTTTTTTCAATACAGCCTATAAAAGATAAAAGTCCATTTATCAACATAGTTCTCCCCCATAGATTGCCCCAGAGAAAGAATTTAAAAATAGTTTCCACACTCAGCAGACGGGTTAGCAACATCCATTTTTTATTAGCTTCAGTTCAGTATCAGGAAGACGCCGCCCATCTCCAGTTTCGGTTTCCCTCCATCGCCTCTTGCGACACCCATGGGACGATATGGGGTAGTGAAATTTTTCACTGATACCGTATATTTCCTATCCGGGTTTAAGTTGGAACAGCCTTTGTGCCTCGGCCCGAAGTTTGCGTATATGTGAAAATATCTGTTTTCGACGCCTCGGCAGTTTTAAAGGTTCATTCGTAGACTACGTACGGCACTTAGGACTTAGGTACTTTCAAGGCAACGCACTTGCAATTCGTCAGGTGTTTCAGCTGTTCTTAGGCGGCGGTTGTTACCATCAGGTGAGCCGCAAGCTCGTCTGCCGCCACTTCTATAAATAAAATACGTATGTTATAGGAAGAAAGTACATAACTAAGAGCATTATTAAAACTGTCTATTGCTACCATGCGCGTTAAATATGAATAGGATATGGAGATAATAATAATCTATTATATTGAGCCTACTGATAATTTCACTCTAAACATCAATTTTATGAGGTGTGTGTTGTGGACTTTACTGTCAGCGGATGTATGTTCCTGAATGAAAATTATGTATAAATATTAAATTTGGATTTTGGAAAAATTGATATGTTAACGTGGTGTGATTTTATGTATTAATCTGCGCCTGTGAACTGTTAAAACAAACGATGTTATTGTTACTAGTGATTTGATAGTGATAGTGTGTATTCTAAAAAAAATAGTAAATATACATACATCAGACAAGGCTGTAAGTTCTAAGACCTCTGCCTACCTTAATTGGCAAAACGTAAAAACAACAATATGTACTTTATTTGACCGTCAATCATAGAGTAGAGTAATATATACAGAATATGCCGTATATATGTATATGCCGTCAATATACATAGAGCGACACGGGCCACCGGCGAATCGGAAGGAAGTAGCCATAGCGTATCCCACTGGGTTTCTTGCTGGTTTTTCCTAGGACAGAGGTTTTTTTTTCGAACCAGTTCAAAGAAAAAGAAATTCTTTATCAATAATTTTGGAGATTATTGATAAAGAATTTCTTTTTCTTTGAAGTTTTTAAAGTAATATACTTACGACAGATTGTTCAACAATAATGGTCATAGTTGAAACTCTTAGGTGTAGCCACGAATTATGACCACAATTTTACGCTCGAATAATAAGTCCAGTCCTATTTTCTTTATATTTTTAGATATATGATAAACAAATAAAAAATAAAAACGAGTATAGGGATGTCGATTGTTGCTATCATTGAGAACGAAACTACTTTAAGACGTTATATCTTGTGAAATAACGTCACACAAAATACTAATTCAATAGGCATGTAATTTTTCTAGTAAATTGGAAGATTAGAGTGTACTTACTCTCATATTTGGCACAGCATAAAGAGACCAAAGACGACCACTTTTCATTAAAACTCTACACATAGATTACACGCAACATCTTTCAATACGTTTCTCCTTGTTCCTTATTTGAAAATTAAATTAGAAAAAAAGAGAGCACGCAGAATTCCCTTTTCAAAAAACTAAGGAAATCCCCCGTGGTCATGTAAACAGTCAAATATTTTGTCTCATTGTAAGTGACGCCGCCGTGGTGGCAGAAAAAATTGTGGATACCCTCACTTGTTGAAAATGATTTCAGATACATGTGTATGCATGGTTATGTGCGTGTTCTTAAAATTCAGTTGAGCGTAGTCTTAGCTCGGTTTCGGGCGTCACTTAGAATGAAGGCAACGCTTCGTCTATATTTCTTAATTGGTCTAAGTTTGCAGGGTAAATAAAAAATAATAAAATATATCAAAAATACAATAATCTAGTACTTTAAAAAATGTTATACATGTCAATGACACTTTTAAAGATCAGCAGGCGCGTAAGAAAGGCCAATGTTTCTTAGCTCGCAGTCTTCTTCCAAAAAGTCTTTGAGTAAAAGCTTTTTCAAAGCAGCACGTCGAACCTGCAATTTATATATTTATTCACTTCATTGTTTAAAACACCTTAATAGAAAGGATTATCATAACCACAGAAATCATAATAATAAGACAATAGAAGTCGCGTAGACGCGTGACCTTGTCGCCGCTATGATGTGTTGACGAACATCATTCATCATTTTGTGATTTAGTTGCGCGGGGAACGTTGTACGTGAATTTATGATATTATAATGGTGAACTGCAGCATAGTCAGTAGTAAAAACTCATCAAGGACGTGTAATTCAACTATCATTGTTACAATTATCAACTATCATATATCATTGTTTTAACTAATTTACATCTAGATGAATACTTTATTATAATATTTACCTTTGTAAACTTTCATAACTTTTCGTATTTACTTACCATTAATTACCATAGCTGCTTTCATTCTACTGTAATACGCGACGCATGCGACTTTGAAAAACTCGCCAAGCAATGTAATGTGAAACATTAGATATCATTGTGCGCAGCGTATGTTTATAATACAGCTTCAGGCATCAGTCACTTAATGTGTTTAGATGTGGCGACATCGGTTTTGGAAGTAATCGAGCGCTGATTCATTTCTATTGTCTCATTATTACGATTTCTGTGATCAAAACAGTCGAACCTACACATACACATACATAATAGAACGTTCTATTATATACGTTACGTGGTAGAGCCATGCTGCAGCTATATTAATTGTATAGTTGTAGCACGAGTGGGTCGGCTCGACCGGGGAAGGACCACGCTCTCACAGAATACCAGCGTCAAATAGAAGCTTAATGCTGCTGGGTTTCGTATAGTGAGTGTAGAGAACCGGAGACCCTTTTTACTGGAAAAGAGGCATTCCATCTTAGTCCTAAGGCTGACAACGCATCTTCATTTTAATTCGCAAACGAGGATAGACGCAGATGTCTATAGGCCTCAGCAACCACTTACAATCAAGTGGACTGTGTGCTCGCTTGTCACCCTTTTCCTATAAAAAAAATCCACTAAAATGTCACTAACACGTCAATTCACACGTGTAAATGTCAGCACGAGATATTTTGACGTTACAATCGTTTCCGAATTTCGCATGCAAATTATTTAGAAAATGCCAAATTGCACCCACAAATAAATATGTATTAAAACTTAATGATGATATGGAACATTATTCAAAAGTCTAAAATGTGTAAATTTACTTAGTGTGTCAACACAGCGAATCGGGTTTGGCGATGCCAAGCCTCGTATAAAATAAACTTGACAGCCATTCTATTGTGTATTATAGTACTCTATGGTTGTGAGAAATCCACTACCCCATATCGTCCCGTAGGTGTCGTAAGAGGCGACAGAAGGTGATAAAACAGGAAATGAGCAGTCTTCCTAATAATAACTAAAAATAAAAACTGCGATTGTCAACCCTACTACCTAACAAGTGTGCAAATATCCCCACTATGAAGCAATCTATGGGAGAGGCGGATATTCAGCAGTAGACTTCTGACAGGCTATAAGGGTAACATATAGGATTAAGATGGTCGGACTTAGTGCCTTTTTGATTTAAACCTAGTACATAATTGTTTAACAATAGCAGATCTTGTTACCAACATTTTTTTTTATCCGACCACAGAGGAATCCAAAATGAGACCCAATTCAAGGGGTAAAGCCTGTTCGGGGTTTATGGTTGCAGTTGCAGTCCGAATATGACAGCTCAACCGAAGTTTTTTGAAGATCATTACGATTTTTAACGTGGTACGCGAGTGCGGGTCTAAACGTTCGCGGAATGGAGGGATTAAAATGAGGAGGGTAGATTTTTTTACTGTCACTACTTGATGACTCAATATATAGCAAGTTTCAATCAAGTGAATCGAGAAATGAAAGCGTGCCATAACTAAGTTTCTTTTCTCTTTCTTTCTTCTAAGCAAAACACCCCATGTCATTATGAAAGAGATGTTATTTGTTTACGGGGATACTTGCCCTTGAAAAACGGTGAATTTATAAGTGACATAGCCTTACCAAACTGGGTAGAAACTAATTGATGACGATCAGCGCTGACCGATTGAGGCAATTTGAAGATCCTCATCTGGAGAATAAGCTGGATCGCTGAAATGACTGGAGTATCATCTACGATCGCTTTAAATATTCTTCGTGATCATCTTGGTCATCATCAGTTCAGGAGAAGTGTCAAGAATGCTCACACTGCTTCAAAAACAACAGTGGGTCGAGTGTTCGCGCGAGTTTTTTTGGACCTGTGTAGTGAAAAAAGGGACGAAATCATTGATATGTGATTGATTGTGATTAGGAATGAAACTTGAGTTCATCAATATGAATCTAAATCAAAGCAGAAGTCTATACAGTGGCAGAAAGGAGGCGCAGCACTACCTTAGTAGTTTAAGGTGTCATGATCGGCTGGGATTCGGAGGGAATTTTTATTGATCGCTTATAAATATCTCGAGATGTGCTTCATTTACAACAAAGCACCCGTTCACAAGAATCATGTTACGATGGCTACCTTACATAAGTGTGGCTTCGAAACTCAAAGCAGCCTCTATATGGTCCAGATTTAGCTTCTTCGGTTTATTATTTGCTCCCAAATGTGAAAAAGGAGCTTCGGGTAATTTACAGATGACGAAGAAGAGAAGTCAGCAATTTCGATCTATTATGATTGTTTGACAAAAAAAATTTCAAGGGGAATAAGTAAGTTTTTGAACGGTCTGAGAAGTAGGTAGAGGTGAGGTTAATGGAGAATATATCTAAAACGAAAATATTTTCATGTTTAACATTATTCATGTATTCATTGCACTAATAGTCTGAGCTTTATCAATTTTTATTCCTTATCATCGGGAACATTCTCGTCCAATGTGACGTAATACGCAACTGGCTGTCGTAACATAACCTAAATATAATCCTAAATATGATCATCCCGATCATCAATCGTGCCGTGATGTAGTACTACTCAATCAGTGTATACTACCTTCGGTTTTCATCTTTGCCCTTTCTTAATGTGGTATGTGACATCATTAATCCTTTTTACTACCTTGTAAGTTAAGTGTTGTACAATTTAAATTTTCCTCTATTCCGTGTTTGTGGACCTTTAACCGAAGCGCATGCGGTGCATTTTCAAGACCATTCTTCAACATTTTCACGGCAATGCACCAAGTAGAAGCGCTGTCGTACTTTCATGGGGGGTTTCTTTACTTCAAGATGACCACCCAAAGCTCCGTCATAAATATGTCGCAATAAAGAACGCACTTCACATTGAGGGACTATGACCTGCATTGTGACATAGACCACCACCATCGCCTTCAATAGACACCGATTTCTCAGCAAAATTCCATTTTTAGGGCCAAGCTATCCCATTGAGCCCACTAACTTATTGAAACAGGAGTAGAGGTCACTACACTAGATAACCCAGTGATGTTTTCTTCCCATTTTCATTCGTTCGAGGATGATTCGCAGGTTTGCATCCTCCTCTTGTGCCTTTCTCATATCATCTCCACGCCATTCGTCGTCTATTTCATTAGTTCTAATGATGTTTACTTTTTCTTTTGACTCCTTTCTGCAGTGCTTTCAGTTTTCAGCGCAAGCTCTTCTTGACAAAACGTCAGCGTTGTTATGGTTACCGTTCAATTTATCGTGCCACTTACCCTTCAGGGCTTTTAAATTGAAGCAGTCATCTAAGTGCAGCATGGTTTGTCTTCATTGTAAATTATCTTTCAATGAAGTATTTATGGAAGTTCTGCAAGGTCTTTACAACAGTGCTGTCAATTCCAGACCCGTAACACAGTAGTTTCTTTCCTGCTTAGAAAGCGTCTTGCTGAAATATGCGATCACAACTTGTGTATCCTATCTTCTCCTACTCATTTGAATCCTCTTGTATTTGTGATAGCACTCCGCCCGTTCCTTTATTACTAGCGTCTGTATACAAAGTAAACCTTCCATCTCTGGTTAGATATAATATTGTTGATTCACCTAGTCATTTCTTTAGATTGTTGAAAGAACCTTCACAGTCCGCATACCAAACGAACACCTGAATATCTTCCGAAATTAATTTACGAATTTACGAACTGAGTTTTTGTTCAGATCACTGAACGATATTTAGGTGAGAGAAGCCGTAAAACCGGTTTTGCTGGCGACCGCGAGCGGCTTGGAGTGGAGCGGGAGTAAGCGAACGGACTTGGCACCGACAGTACGCGTGGACGCTGATATAATATTTTAATTTAACCTAATAAATTTGCAGTCATTTTATTTAGTACTACAACATCGAGAACAAACATATTGGTCCTTCACCCGTGAAAATTGAACGAAATAAAAAAAAGAGTTTTAAAATTACCGTTGAAATAACATTCTAGTAGACCTCGCTTAAGTTTTGCTGTCTTCATTTTATCGCCGTACTCCTGCTTTGTACGCCTTTGGGATCGTTACACAGGCGTATCATTGCATTTAGGCATACTTGCTAAATTTGCTAACACTAAGAAGAACGATTGTCGGGATAAAGAGGAAGTTTATATTTATACATATGTAGTTAGCATTTACTGTGATTTGTACGTGAGACGTGCCTTTCATCCTCTAATTGAAGAATAAAATACACAAAAAGAAGAATAAAACAGACTTCCTTCATCTTCACGTCGTGTTCGCAGAAGACAGCATAATACATACGTAAGATCGCTCCAGTTTCCTTTTTACATCATTATATCATTTCATCCATCCATCCACCATCATCAATAATAATCTATACATACAGTACATAAACTTAGTTTATGTACCCCCATTAATATAATATATCATAATTTTTTTCATAGCAAATCATTACATTTCCAATCAATGATTAAGTACACTTAGTGATTCTCTTTGTTGTAGAACTTATAGTTAAATAAATTTTATCTTGTAGATACGCATACTAAATACATATAATAAGAGTTTAATATACGCAGCTATATTAAACTCCACTGCTTTGCGTCTAAGAATAATAAATTTATTGCAATTTTAAAATAAATTTGGTTGTTTCTTACTCACTATTAATTGCATTTATTTTTTCTTGCTTTTTCTTCATACTTTAATTTACTGCATTATTCATCTTCATAAAATGGCTGAATCAAAAACATTAATAAAAAAGCGAGCTTCTATTAAAGCTAAGCTTACACAATTTTCTTCATATATAAACCTGTCAAAGTCTTGTGAAAGGTTAAGTGAACAGCAGGTCATTGAAATTGAATATCGCCTAAATACATTTGAAAACCTATACGATAAATACGATGCGTTACAGAATGAACTGGAGGCGTTGGCGGATGACCCCGACGAGCAATATACGGAGCGTGAAGACTTTGAAAAGCTGTATTATAATCTCATTGCTGCTGCTCGTCAACTTGTAAGCAACGCACGCAAACAGCTCACGAGTACCGAAGTTGCGTCAGAGGTAAGTTCTTACGGTCACACACACAAGCATATTTCTGTTCGATTACCAAAAATTGAATTACCAAAATTTTCGGGAAGTTACCATGACTGGCTGGAGTTTAGGGATACGTTTGTTTCCATAATTCATAGCAATAACGACATAGACAAAATAAACAAGTTACATTATTTGCGTGCGTCACTTAAAGACAGTGCCTTACTTGTTATAGATAGTTTTTAAAGGATAATTATGACTCGGCCTGGAAATTGCTCTGTGACAGGTATGATAATAAAAGGCTTTTAGTGAACAACCACGTTCAAGCGCTTTTTAATGTAGAGCCATTACAGCGCGACTCTAGTAAATCACTCAGATATATAATTGATGTCACAAATAAAAATCTTCGTGCATTGTCCACCCTTGATCAACCAGTGATATTGGATACGTATAATTACATGTCAATTAAATTGGACGCCTTTACTAACCGCGAATGGGAACAGCATCGAAACTGTTTAATTAATGCGCCTACTTTACTGATATTCACATCATTCTTATCCAACAGGGCTGGCCTGTTAGAAACCCTTGAAGAATCTCAACTCGCCTAGAATAAGAGGGATAATACAAGCGCGCTTCAAACTAAAAAATTTTATGTTACAAATACTAAACAATATATATATATATATATATATATATATATATATATATAACAATAAGTGTCCATGTGCCAGGACTCACACCTTTTGTACACTTGCTCAACTTTCCGTAAGCTTTCCCGTAGAGTCGAGAACATTGCATTAACTGTAAATCAGTACACTGAATCATGTATCGTATATTGCTTTCCACAGCGCTCGTAAAGGTGTCGGATGCCAATGGCAGCATCTGTACAGCACGAATCCTACTAGACAACGGAAGCACTGGCAACTTTATATCAGAAGATTTTTGTCGTAAGCTATCTTTACACATAGTCAAATTGCAATCGAAGGTTTTAGGCATTGACAATCGGTCAAGTCATTATTCAACATCATGTTCAGTTACGTTACAATCGTTCGACGAAAAATACAAATTCGACATCAGTTGTTTTGTTTTGCTCAAAATTGCTTCAAATCTACCAAGTAGCTATGTAAATATTACAAATATATCATTACCTTCAAGCGTTCGTCTTGCCGATCCGTCTTTCAATATTCCGTCAACAATTGACATTCTCGTTGGCGCAGAAGTATTTTGGGATACAATAGGCGCGAATCGCATTTTCTTAGGTAAAAATAAGCCTTCTCTGATTGAGTCAAAACTAGGCTGGCTTATATCTGATATAACCACACAAAACCAGTTCAGCCCAACTGTATGTATGTTTGCGTATGATGGTTCAGGTGATCTTCATAGGGATCTAACTAGATTTTGGGAACTTGATTCCGTTTCGACAAGGCATAAGTTTACAGCGGATAAAAAAGCCTGTGAACAATTTTTTTATAGACTCTACATATCGTAAATCAGATGGTAGGTTCGTGGTGAGTATTCCACACAAAGAAGCGCCTACCACATTAGGTGAATCGTATAAAATGGCCAAACAAAGGTTTCTGTCTCTTGAGTCACGACTAAGAAAAAATCCTTCATTTAAAAATCTATATATTCAATTCATGGACGAATATGTCAATCTAGGACATATGTCTAAAATGTAAGTAAAATAAACAAAGGTACTCCCTCTTATTTTCTGCCACATCATTGCATTCAAAAGAAATCTAGTACAACTACCAAACTCCGTGTAGTCTTCGACGCCTCCGCAATCACTACATCAGGAAAGTCATATAATAACATTCAAATGGTAGGCCTAACTATTCAAGATGATTTACTGTCAATATTACTGCGCTTTCGACAACATAAATTCGTCGTGTCCGCGGACATTGAAAAAATGTTCCGTCAAATTCTCGTCGACGATAAATCGCCCACTCCAACAAATACTATGGAGAAGGGCCCCTAATGAACCATCGTCATCGTTAAAAACTCACACACTGAACACTGTGACCTATGCCACGGCTTCTGCACCATTTTTAACCACAAGTTGCCTTAATCAATTAGCCAATGAGTGTATCGATCCAAGTATTAAATTCACGATTAATCATGATTTTTATGTAGACGATTATTTATCAGGAGGTACTAGGGTCGCAGATTTGTTACATCAGTGTCGTGAAGTAAGTGCTATTTTGCATTCGGCGAATTATAATCTGCGCAAGTGGCAATCGAATTCGACGGAGATCTTAGAAAATCTTTCTGGCAACAAAAAAGTCAAGGCAATTCAGTTGATCTTAGTGCTAATGATCTTTCTAAAACTTTGGGCCTTAACTGGAAATGTTCAACTGATACATTTTCATTTTACATAAACATCCCTTTTAAGACAATTGTTACCAAGCGTGAGATATTATCTGTAATATCACAAATATTTGACCCACTTGGTCTTGTAACTCCATGCATTGTCCAAGCAAAAATCATCATGCAGAACCTATGGATTGTGAAGTCTTCCTGGGATGAACCCGTACCAGACAATATCCAAAGCGCCTGGAGAGTCTTCCAGCACTCATTACATTTTTTAAACAATATTGAAATACCTCGTTGGGTTACGAGCAGTAACTCTAAGTGTAGAGCTACATGTATTTACAGACGCATCTGAAAAGGCTTATGGCGCCTGCGTTTATGTACGAAGCCTGATAAGTAAAGGCTCCGTTAAGGTACAATTACTTATATCCAAGAGTAAGGTGGCTCCCATAAAGGCTACAACTATGCCACGTCTCGAATTGTGCGCCGCGCTCCTGGGCGCACGGCTATGCTCTAAGGTACGACAATCACTCACACTAAAATTTACCACCTGTACCTTTTGGTGTGACTCTATCATTCTTGGTTGTCTAAATTCGTCGTCAATGCAGTTAAAACGTTTTGTACGTCATCGCGTAAGCGAAATTCAAGAGACAGTCGGAGGCAATAATTGGCACTATATTCCATCAAATGAAAATCCTGCAGACCTCGCTTCGCGTGGGCTTTCTGCAGATAAACTATCAAGTTCTTCTTTTTGGTGGTCTGGTCCTCAATTTCTTGCATTAGCAGATATTTCACAGTGGCCTTCTATACCCAAATCCAATACTCAATTACCAGAAATCATAAATAATTCATTACACCAAGCTGATATAAACACTCAATCCAGTTATCATCTAATACCAATTAAACAAAATAACAATGAACTAGATAAATTAATTTTAAAATATTCCAAATACCTCAAATTACAAAGTATTATGGCTTATATATTACGATTCATAAATAACTCAAAACACGGGTCTCTTAAATCATTAGGACTCTTTAAGTTCTCAAGAACTCACTAACTCTACTAATTATTTAATTAGAATTGCCCAAGAACAATCCTTCTACGATGAAAATAATTTATTACAAATGGGTAAGCAGTTACCAAATAAAAACAAACTTAACTCATTGTCACCGTTCTTAGGTTCAAATAACATTATACGTGTTGTGGGGAGACTAAATAACTCATTTTAAAATTATGACGTCAAACATCCCATTCCTTATGTCAAGTTCTCATCATATAACAGTTTTACTCTTTGAAATGTTTCACATTGAATTATTTCATGCTGGCCCACAGTTACTGCCTGCTACTATTCGGCATCATTACTGGCCATTACATTACTTACGACAATGCTTAAAATGTTGTAGGATAAAGCAAGTACGATACAGCCAGTCATGGGAAACTTACCAGAGCAGCGCGTTCACCTAGAATTCCCCTTTCTTGATTCCGGAGTAGACTACGCCGGACCAATTATGATCGAGAAAGGAGAGAAAAAATCTTTTGCACAAGAACCGTCCTTGAGTGAAAAAGGATGCCTTCTTAGTAGTAGCTTTTAGCCGTTTTATTGCTCGTAGGGGGAAACCACGCAACGTGCTTTCAGACAATGGCACTACGTTTGTTGAGGCCTTTAATGAGTTGGCTCAACTGCTGTCACAAGACCTACAATTAAACGACATCGGTACAAGTATTAATTTTTTTTTCATACCAGGCTATACACCTCATTTCAGAGGAATATGGGAGTCTGCTGTCAAATCCGTGAAACATCATCTGCGTCGAATTTTAGGCCTACACATTTAACTTTTGAAGAAATGGCAACATGTCTAATCCAGATGGAAGCAATACTGAATTTAAGACCCATAGTTCCTATTTCAAATGCCCCTAAAGACCTCACTCCACTCACTCCTGCACATTTCCTTATTGGACGGTCTCTAGTTATGATGCCTCATACACAGATTGCCAATGTCAGTGTCTCCAGTCTCCAGTGTTTCCGTCGCATTGACTACCTAAAGCAACATTTTTGGAATCGCTTTTCTCATGAATACGTTATATGGCTTCAGGAAAAAATAAAATGATGCCACTCCACGGGTACGCTTAGCGAGGGGTCCATGGTTCTTATTAAGAACAAGGCGACTCCTCCCCTTATGTGGCCTTTGAGACGAGTCTTGCGCTTGTTGCCGGGCACGGACGGCATCTCTCGGGTTGCCGACATTCTCACACGCAAAGGAGTCGTCCGTATAGCATTCAACACCATTGTCCCGTTACCAACAGCTACGGTTGAAGACGTTTCAACGGGGGAAGTATGTTCAGATTACTGAACGATATTGAGAAGCCGTAAAACCGGTTTGCTGGCGGCCGCGATCGGCTTGGAGTGGAGCGGGTGTAAGCGAACGGACCTGGCACCGACAGTACGCGTGTACGCTCATATAATATTTTAATTTAAATCTACTGTAACGTTTAGTTCCCCATTATATCAGTTTTTATATAAATTTGCAGTCATTTTATTTAGTACTACAACATCGAGAACAAACAGTTGTCTTTTGCACAGCATCATCAGTTGTCGTATTGGGTATACTGGGTGGGTGGGTGAGTCATTCGTTTTAAATACTTCATCCCTTGATAATCACTAATTATGCTATTTCTTTTTAACCAAACCTCTTCATTGCTGATATTCAAAATTCTTACTGTGGCTATTTTATTGGTTACCAGTAAGGTTGTAGCTATAATTCACTTTAGGTGTTGTCCCACGTTTTCTGCAGTGACACACAACCCATTCTTAAAGTTAAGTGGGAATTTTTCCATTACTAGATTTCCTGATCTTGGTGCAAACGTAATACTCTTTAAATAGTAAAGTTTGCAAGGGCTAGATCGTTCTAGAAACATTTCTTGACCAGGAAATTTTAGAACTCCCTGATCGATGTTTACAATACACTGTTGGTTCTTTAAGAAATCCATTCCCAAAATGCAGTCATCAGTAATATTGGCAATCAACGCGGGATTGACGTACATCTGTTCTCCAATCGTCATTTTGACGTCCGTATCGTCAAGAACAGGGACTGGCTGGCCAGTTGCCGTTCGTACCAGATATGGAGATTGCTGCTTCCACGATATAGTTCGTTTTAAGAGTTTTGGTCTCACAAATGTGCGCGATGCTCGTGTGTCATTTGGAAATCTGCAGACTTTTACATATAAAGTGTTCTCGATGATAACACTGTTCACTGGCTTGTGTAACGGTAATATGTAGTAGGGGCTCTCGTTTTCCCAGTCAGCGCCTGTCCCGTGGCTCTGGTGATATTTAGTTTAACTGCTTCCCCCAAATTGGGTCTCGAAGTTTGAGATCCTTTTCCCCATCTTGTCTAAGCAGTCAAGTCTGATGTGCTCTTTTTCACCGCACCCGTAACATATCAAACCGTAGCGATGCTTCTTTTCTTCCGATACCAGTTCCCTTCCGCCTCCACCTCCTCTTTAGGAATTGATGGTGACCTAGTCATACTGCTGCTCAAACCTTGATGTGCCGAATGGCGTCAACAAACGCCTAAAGTAGGATTACTTCTATAACAGACGGTGCTGACACATAGGCGCGACGAACAAGCTTCTTTATCCCCTTAGCCCAATCTTGCAGTGTCTCTGTATGCGCTTGAACGCAATCCAGTAAATGAGCTATATAAACGTGCGCCATAAGATTGTCGCCGTACCGCGTCTCTATGACTTCCAACAGAACACTCAAAGATCGTCCTTCTAAAGGCATCGAGAATAAGCTGAGCATCACCTCTTAGTGCTAAGGCTATGCTATGAATGCTTGCTTCTCACTGCAGCCCATGATGATGTACCATCAAGGCGTGGTAACTCACATTTGCCTAATGTCGCTGTAACGTGGACTGAGGTGTACACTGAATGATTTCAAATTGTTTTAAATCACCAGAGAGTGCCTGAATGCGGCAATCGGTGCTGTTGAGTCTCTCTTCAAGCGTTCCAATTTTAAAACTTTATTTGTTTCTTTTTTTACCATTTTCATCTTATCACCGAGCATTTGATGCCTTGTGTCTATCTGCTGGATGATACAGTTTTATAACTCTTGCTGCTGGATGATACAGTCTTGACGAGACGCTGCCAATTATTAATGAACTTTTTGCCGAGCGACTTTCTGTTCTGAATGAGCCGCTGCCAATCCCAGACAAACAGCTACCTGATTAGCCTGCAACTGGCCTTGAACGGCGGCCAATAACGCAACCATGTTCCCATCTAATGCTAACTCTGATGGTGTGATTGTTGTAGGAATGTGTTTGGAGTCAGTAGTATGGCCCCTTGACTCTTCCTGATCCTATTAGCAACATTCATCTCAGCTTGCCTCCTGGTGCTTGGAGTACGCTTTTCTTCTTCACGTGGCAGTATCGGCATTCCACTTCTGGCACCAATTATTACGTGCGGGGTGAGTAAAAATGACGATAAGGATGAAAAATTATGTATATTTCCACAAACACAGCCAGTTTATAATTACGTTGTCCAAAATCGCTAAGCTTCTTAGGTGAGGTCCTTAATAATCGCAGATGTTGTAGGTCGAATTCTCGTAGTCGTTTCCCGAAGTAGAGTTCACGTTTCCGAAATAATTAATTTTTCGATCGCCGACACACGTTTTCATAGTCGATAAAATAAATATGGAAATTTCTAGGCCAGTATGGATCATTCCATTCTTACTTTCAATAAGAATTACATGTATGTACAATCTCTAATTTATAAAAATTTATGTTTGTTTGTTTGCATTTTACGCGCTGCCATACCGTTCATCAGATTGCGGTAATACTTTGTTAACTTATTGTTTGCACTTGCACAAAGATTGTAGGTATAGTAGAATTAACTTACAATAGGTGGTGCGCGTATCGAACCGACTAAAAAGGGCAGAATATTGAAGATTTTTATAATTAATTTTTCTTCACCATTTGCATATATTACTTATTCTGAACTTTCAACACCGTATAGTGGGTTTAGGAGGAATGCATGGCTCTAGAAATATCCTCATACATTTTCTCCACCTCCTCATCGGGATGTGCCGAGGTTGATGCGTAAGTCTGTATGACCTTCAGCGAATAATACCGTTTGGTGATTCTGAGTATCAGGTACGCAGCCCTCGTCGACACACACCCAATCTTTACAACGTTGTTGACGAAAGACTTGTAGACGATAAATCCGACACCTCCTTGGGACAGATGATCGCCCTTCTATGGTGATAGAACAAGTTGCTGGATTCGAGGATAATCGTGTCCTCCCCTTCTCTTCTGAACTCAGATAATCCTATTATATATCAGTGCAACTTGTCAACCTCTTTTTCCAGCTCCAGGATCTTCTCGTCAGTCCTAAGGATAACCTTAGGGCTGACGAGAAGAGATAAATGTTGCCAGGTCGAGTCGTCTTATGTGGCGTCCGAACCTCCACCGGAGATTCTTAGCACCCCCTGCCCCGCCGTTACCATGGTCGCCACTGTAACCAGGAATAGCGGGGCGCCGGGAACTGAGGGCCGTTTGTTTGTGTCATTACTCATGGAGGGTTTGCCATAGTTGCTATGCTTAGCGAACGGGTGTGCAACCACAGTTTTTATTCTATAATTGCTGTTATCAGGAAGATGCTGCTGCCCATCTCCTGCCTGTCTCCCTCTTTTGCCTCTTACGACACCCAGGAAAGGCATGGGGTAGTGGATATTCTCAACCGCCACTACACGGCAACTATGAGAAAGCCTTTGATTCCGTCGAAATTTGGGTGGTGCTACAAATCTACAGCGGTGCCAAGTTGACTGGCGGTATCATAGTGCTGAAGTGTTTGTTCATTAGAGCTACGATAGCTATCCGAGTACAGAACCAGAGTACGAAACCTATTCAACTGCAGAGAGATGTAAGACGGGGTGACGTTATATCCCCGAAACTCTTCACCGCTGCATTGAAAGACGTTTTCAAGTTACTAGACTGGAAAAGATACGGTATTAACATCAATGGCGAGTACATCACTCATCACTCATTAGCCAACGATATAGTCCGTATGGCAGAATCGCTGGAGGACTTAAGCACTTGCTCAATGACCTCAATGGTGCCTCCCAACGGATAGGTCTTAAGATGAAGATGGACAAAACAAAGATCATGTGTAACGTCCACACGTCACACCTAAGCCGGTAGTTGTTGGGAGCACTAAGCTCCAAGTTGTTGACGAGTATGTTTACCTGGGACAAATAGTCCCACTAGGTAAGTCCAACTTCGGCCAAGAGATCAATTGAAGGATTCAACTCGTCTAGGCAACGTTCGAGAAATTATGACACATCATCTCGTCAGCTGTACCTCAAATCTGAAAACGAGACTGTATAACCAGTGCGTGTTGCTAGTGATGACTTATGGAACTGATACGTGGTGCTTCCAGAGTGAGCGACATAGCCCAACGAATTAGTAAGCTGAAGTGGCAATGGAAAGGCCATATAGCTCGAAGAACTGACAACTGATGAGGAAAAACGTTCTCGAGTGGCAGCCTCGTACCGGTAGGCGAAGTGTAGGATGACCCCCCACTTGATTGAGTGACGACCTAGTAAAACATGCAGCAAGTCGATCGATGCAGGTGGCTCAGGACCGTGCTTTGTGGTATTCCTTGGGGGAGGCCTATGTTCAGTAGTGGACTTGTGAAGGACTGTAATGATGATGATGATGATGACTTATTCTGAACCTTCTCTGTAAATTTGGCCGGTTATTGCAAAATTACCCGGAATATCATTCAACTTCAATTTATGTATTATCATTCCTAATTAAACTGTATAACCTCCAAATTTAAAACAATATTTACAAATTATTTCTTTTGCGACAGCAACGCGCCGGTCACCAGCTGGTATTTAATAAAAGAATGTTCTATTCTACTCTATTCACGTTACCGCCAACGTCTGACACTTTGCTTGACGCAGCTCCTCTCGTATAAACATCATCTCGGGACGAAGATCGCGGTGTGCAAGTGGGTCATTTTCTATCTTCAGGTGAGGATCGATGGTGGCCAGTTGTTTGTCGCTAGATAAACATACTTACATCGAAATTATATTATCTCAGTTGAATTAGGATATGACAGATCATTCCGTGTACAAAGCTGGTTTAAATACCAAGGCTGCGGTAGAATGACAGCGATATGCTTATACCGAACGGTCTTTACAATTTCATCGATACCATAAAACGTTTAATTCCTAAAAACGTTTTTAGAATGAGAGTGACAAAGACATCTACATCCGTCCTCGATTAAGAATCAAAATGCGTTGTCACCCATAAGGATTGATATGGAATGCCTCGTTACCAGTAAAATGGGTCTCAAGTTTTCTACACTCACTATACGAAACACAGTATTATTCCCCGGTTTCACGTTAGTATGGTTCTTCCGTAGTCAGGCCGAGCCAATCGTTCTAGAAGCACAATATAGCTGCATTGTGGCTCTGCCACGTGTAAAATAATTTATTTGTTAATATTTCTATCAAGAAACAAAATATGTCTGTATAAACTATGTTCGAATGCCAATTACCTTTGATTAATAATGGATAAATTAAAACTAATCATGGATTACGGAAGATTGTATATTACCATAACATTATAATAAGTGCCTACAAGATAGAAAAAATTTCAGCTTTAAATTCTAAAGTAAAAAAAGTAAAAATAAAGTAAAAAAATTGGGATCCCTAAGGAAAGGAAAGGAAGATATTAGTAGTATAGTTGTAGCACGAATGGGTCGGCTCGACCGGGGAAGGACCACGCTCTCACAGAATACCAGCGTGAAATAGTAGCTTAATGCTGCTGTATTTCGTATGGTGAGTGTAGAGAACCGGAGACCCTTTTTACTGGAAATGAGGCATTCCATCTCAGTCCTCACGGGTGACAACGCATCTGCATTTTGATTTGTAATGGAAGATAGATGTAGATGTCTATGGGCCGCAGCAACCACTTACCATCAGGTGGACTGTGTGCTCGTTTGTCACCCTATCCTATAAAAAAAAAAAAAAAAAAAAAGGAATTCCAATAATGTAAGCCAAGGTATCAAATATCGCCTATAAAAGTCATTAGGTGGCGAGCGCTACGAAAACTATTGGTGGTAGAATTAAATAATGTACTAGACATTTGTGTAACTTATTAATATCTACAAAAAAAACCTGTCAATTGTCATCTGTCAGTTGCACTTGCCACTGGTACTTGTCACTTCTCAAAATGTAAACCGGGCCCATTGAGCTATTATGTACTAGAGGCATAGATAAATAAATATGTAGCGAGCTAGACTAGTAGCTAGCTGACTAGAGGCGACACTGCATTCAGCTACTCTGTTCCACTCAACTGCGGTGCATACACCGCACTTTAATCAGTCATTTGCTAGGCGCTTGTAGAGTTGTCACGTGTTGTGTTGATTCAAAAAAAATCTCTTGATAAATATATGCCGTCGTGTGTACTTGGATATTGCACAAATAATTCAAGAAATGTCAGTAAAACCAAGGTATTACTTTTCATCGGTTAATAAGATACTTAATCAATAAAAAAGTATTATAAATAATTAATAAAACAAATTATTCCTAAGACGCCATCTTGTGTCATGTAATATAGATTATGAAATTAATTTGTTCAGATGCGACATTTCTGTGGGTACTTAACTATAGGACGAATATATTATTATACACATTTATTTGTAGAAACATATATGAGTTATCATAATTAGGCAAAATTTTTATATTTAAATCTGGTCATTATTCTTTTATATTATTTTTAGGTTTCCACATCAAAGTCCAAGTGGAATAAATTCGTCCATTTTTAACTCTCGCGTGCCCAGCATTTATGAACGACTCTTATTCTAATTTAAATAAATATATTTGTATTTTAAATTTTATATTAATAAGTTTTGTTAAATATACATTTAGTATGTTTTTTTATATTTGACATAGATACCTTTTAAAATATTCAGTTAATAAAAATATCATAAAAATGTAATTGTGATATAATATTATGTAATATTATATTAAATAAGCAAATATAATATTAAAAAATAAATGACAAAATTTGAAAATTGTTCGCGATATAATTTATCTATTTAACAATACAATCTGATATTACCTACGGATCGTTCTACCTATGTTTATTCTATGATAAAAAAACAACCGCGCGAACACAGAGTAGCGCACATGTTTAGTTTGAAATAGATGTTCTAGTACGTAAGTACATATTACTTCAATGACTGGGCCTAAATTTTATAATTGTATATTGACAATAACAGCTTTTTTATTCTAAAATTTAATTAATACACTAGTAGAAACGATAAATGATCACATTTTCATCATGGTATTAACCCTTATCCAGGTAGATATTTTCATAATCATGTTTTTTTTTTTGTTTAGATATAAATTGCTCTTTAAATTTATTCGAATCGGACTGTTCGTTTAGAAATTATCACTATTATAATATGTTAAATGTTAGGAGAGTGATGCGGTGTAACACCTTCTTTTCTTTCTTCTTTCTTATTTTTTTGTAAAAACTTTCATTGGTTAAGTATCCGTCTTTCCATATAATATACACTTTGATGTATCCTTACACTAATATATATAAGTAAGACATGCAAATATGTATTTTTACCTTAAACGAAGCGCATATTGTCACTTTCTATAAAAAATATTAAATTAAAATATGGCAAGTCTACCATGTTTTTTTTTTTGGTTACCAATGTCACATTAAAAGTTGGTTCCACCATTACAATATTGAGAAAATTTTAACCCCGTATGTGCAATGATACAGGACTTTTAACAAAAGAACTAAAATAATTATTTCAACCATCCTCTCAGAACCTGAAGCAGGATAGCTTGCGTATATTCCACGTATTTCTATGATACCGACAGACCTAAAGGTAAAGTAAAGTTACAGCCTATATACGTCCCACTGCTGGGCACAGGCCTCCCCTCATTTCTGAGAGGGTTTTAGGGCAAGGGAGTGTCCGCCGCGCTGCCCCAATGCGTGTTGGCGAACTTCACATGTTTTCGAAATATTTTTTTTCTTGTTCCTCAGACATGCAGGTTTCCTCACGATGTTTTCCTTCACCGCTGAGCACGTGGTAAATCAGCACTTAAAATTGCAATTAACAATTTCATTGGTGCCGGCGGGGATATAACCCGGGTTACTCGCGTTCTGTTATTATTTACTGCGAGCGTTAACCATCTGAGCTACCACGTTTCTCCTACCACGAAAAATATACTTAATAAATAATATAATAACGCAGAATAAATAACTGTATATCTATTCCGGTCGGTTTGCCTTGAGTGGGATCTTTTGAAATTCAATACATTCTGCTACAAATTTAACATAGGAAATCCGCGACTTAAGCCAATCTAAATTTAGGAATCACTAGCGCATCATCTCGACCGCAACCAGTTCTACAGGATACAGTCAGAGATGTTCTCAAGAAGGGTTAAAATATAAGTATCATTGACAAGGACGTGTGCGACTTGCGAGGCCTAAAGTTGTATATCGTCCGTATCACCTTTTGCAAAATGAATTTTGTTACCAACAACCTGATTCAAGGTCTCCAATAAGCTAACTACACTAATTTAGATGCTAGTTCATCAGTTGGTCTAATCCTTCTAATACTAAAGGTAAAAGAACTTTAATTTGTAAAATTGTTTGTCATAGGAATAATATTTCGAACTTTAATTATTACAATTTACTTATTTAGCTAAGACTACACAAAATATCAAAAACGAATAATAGATCAATTACGGGGTGCGCGCTTTACAGGAGTGTCTATACGCGCAATCCTCTTATCCCCCGCCACTTTAGGTTGTAGCAAAGCTTTTCTCGAAACTACAGGTTTCCTCTCTAAATGCGGCCTTAACGACTCTACATCTTCCTTATATTAATAATGTTCTGTGCTGCCTGCTCTCAAATTATACTACTTATAAATGATGATTCTGATTCTCTGATCTCTAATTCATCATCTCTAATTCATCGAAGATCATAAGTAATCTCAGATTACTATTACTCCTAGGCAGGCAGTGCCAGTTGTCATTTAACAAAGGCCTTTTGTGTTTGCGTATATGCTATGTTCAAACAACAATAATTCTTAAAGTAATAAAGATACAGCTGTAAACTTTATGTTGTATTGTAGCTTAACTCAAAATCTGTCGATCTAGTATAAAAATAAGAAGGGTGAATGGGGTTGTTTTTGCAGTAATTTACAATAATTTGCCGATTAGCATATTTTTTTGATATTCACTTGAAGTTACATTTTTTTTCTTCAAAGTTACAAGTATGTCAACAAAAATTTTGATAATGTAAACGATAAACAATATTATTGGCCTCCGAATGAGTTAATTTTTACCTCAGTAAGACTAAAAATTTTCAGAGATATGACTTTTTTCGTAAACGCGTAGAGAATATCTCAAGAGAAAAACAAAATGGCTGCCAAATAGAGGGGGAGGGGATTAGACCTCAGTGTGTAGTGTATTTTTATATTAAAATAGCTGTATTATAAGTACCTAAAATATCGCTAGTCCGTGACCGGACACACTGATATATATATATATATATATATATATATATATATATATATATATATAAAAAAATTATATATTATAGAGCGGACATTAGGAACATTTGCATATAAGGTAAAATCTGTTTTAGGCACGTCGTCAATCACTAACATATTTGTAAATAAATAGTGATGTTACTGGATAACAGAGGGCACTTATTACAATAACTTTTCTCTCTTCTAGAACAATGTACCAGAAATAATAAAATTTAGAGATTATTTGGTAAATATACATTACTCTTTGGGGGATAAGTCGCTCGTGTCCGTAGGCTTTGACCACCTATTCCTAGGCCCACCCTACACGTGTCCCCCGGGTGGTGCTAAATGAGCGACAAGCCGATACCACAGACTCGGCTCCACGCCGTGGTAACGGCGTAAAATATACTACCCCATATTTCGCACCATGAGGAACCATATAAAAGAAATGGCCCCGAGTTCCCGGCGCCCCTTTAATGGGGCAGGGGTGCGAAGAATCTCCGGGAGGAAAACCGGCGACGAGGTTCGCCACCCGTCACGTTCTGTCTCCCGGAGAGGCGAAAAGTGGATTGCAGAGGCCCGTCTTGCTACGTTGAATGTATGTGGGGCAATGAATGATAAAATGAATGAAGTATGCAATATGATGTATGATAAAGGAATAGATGTGTTATGTGTAAATGAGACGAAAAGGAAGGGGAAGGATGTCACTTTCTTTGAAGGAACACATGGCATGTATACCGCATACTGGTCTGGTGTAGACGAGATCGAGCGGGCATGCCAGGGAGTAGGTATCATCCTTTCAGAAAGAATGGGCCAATGTGTGAAAGAGTATGAATGTGTAAGCCCAAGACTGCTATGGATAAGAATGAAAGTGGGCTTAAAGAAGTTGTTTGTGATAGGGGTCTACGCCCCAGACATGTCTAAGCTCACTCATATCCGAGAGCAGTTTTGGGAAATGGTAAGGATGGTGTTAATGAAGTGTAAGGGAAATGAAAATATTATTATGCTAGGAGATTTTAATGGAAGGGTTGGGGTGAGGAGGCTTGGTTATGAAAGGATATTGGGAACGTTTGGTGATGAAAGTATAAATGAGAATGGTGAAAGTCTCCTCACCGTATGTATGGAAAAGAATCTTTTTGTGACGAACACTTGCTTTCGCCACAAGAGGATTCACATGTATACTTGGGAAAGAGGTGACGATAGAAGCATGATAGATTTTATAATTGTGGATGAAAGATTGAGGGGCGCAGTGGTAGATACAAGGGTTTACCGGGTTCTAACGTAGGAACGGATTATTATTTGGTTTTATGCCGAATTAATGGTCTATTAAGGCGCTGGCGCCATCGATCATCTGTGTCTACCACTGCGTTACAGCGTATTAGAACAGAAAGGTTACAAGATGAAGGTGAGAAAACAAGTCCAAATGTAGACTGAAAGAAAATATAAGTGGTTTGGATGAATTATGGATGAAGGAGTTAGACTTGGAGAATGTGTGGCAAAATATTAAGAAAGGTTTAGTGGATGCAGCTACCGAAGTATGTGGTGTTAGTAAGAGAAAGAATGCAAGGAAAAATAATACGTTATGGTGGGATGATGAGAAGATACGTATGGAAGTTGAAGCAAAGAAGAGAGCATGGCTAGATTTACTAGCAACAAAGGCTGGTAATTCTAGCGGTACGAATAATGATATTGAAAGAAAAAGGCAGTCTTTAGACATCTTAATAAGAGAGTAAAAGAAGTAGTTGAAAGAAAAAAGCAAGAAAGAACGGATAAGAATGATAGAAGAATATCGGATAACTTCCAGGCAAATATTAAAATGTTCTGGAAACTTGTAAGAACTACCAGGGGACAAAACAGCCTATAATGAATGCTATAAGAGACGAGAATGGCTATATTCTGAATGATGAAGTTTTGAGTTTAAAGAGATGGAAGGAATATTTTGAAAGCGTGTTTATGAGTGAGGAGACAACATGTGTACTAAGTGTAGTAGAAATTCTGAAAGAAGAGGAAAGAGGTAGCGAGATAAGTATAGATGAAATAATGAAAGCAATGAAAAGCATGAAAGCAGGTAATGCTGCCGGATATGATAGAGTGTCACTCGAAATGCTAAGGGCTGGAGAGGAAGTAGTGGCAGGCCTGCTGCACACCTTGTTTAATTTATGCTGGGAACTGAAGCGGGTACCGGTAGACTGGTGCAAAGCCGTGATAGTCCCAGTATATAAAGGAAAAGGATTGCAACAAGACTGTAAAAACTACCGTGGCATCAGCCTTCTTAGCATTGTGGGAAAACTGTATGCTAAGGTACTGATTGAAAAGGTCATGAAAGAAACTGATGAAAAAATTTGATGTGCAAGCGGGATTTAGAAAGGGAATGGGATGTACAGATCAAGTCTTTTCCATGCGCATGATCGCGGAGAAGTTTTTGGCCAAAAACCAAAAGGTTTTTGTGCGTTCATGGACTTAGAAAAGGCCTATGACAGAGTGGATAGGGATGTGCTATGGCAAACACTAAACTCATTTGGGTTGAGCGCTGGCTTGATACAGGCATTGGAGTCTCTTTATAGGGACTCTAGTGCTTGTGTTAGGATCAACGGGTCTACTCGGACTGGTTTGACATCCATAAAGGTGTCAGACAGGGCTGTGTGGCTGTTCAACCTATATATGGACAGTTGTTTGCAAAATTTGAAAGTTGAAGAATGCGGTTTAAGAATGGGTGAGTTAACCGTCAAATGCCTTTTGTACGCCGATGATCAAGTTATCCTTGCATCGTCGGCGGCCGAGTTGCAAATGATGGTTACATTAATGAACAGATCATTAAAAGAAAGGGGTATGAAAGTGAACGCAAGTAAGACGAAGGTTATGGTTTTTCAAAGAGAAGAAAGTAAAATGATTTGTGAAATAAGAATAGAAGGGGAGTTGATCGAGCAAGTAGATGAGTTTGTATATTTGGGCTGCGTATTTAGCAGGGATGGGAGATATGATAAGGATATAGAACGACGAGTGAATGCGGGAAATAGAGTAAATGGGGCCCTGCACTTTATTGTGAAGAGCCAAAATGTGTCAAAAAAGGCACGTATAGCAATTCACAATGCTGTGTTGGTCCCTACTTTAACGTATGGTAGTGAAAGTTGGGTGTGGCAGAAGAAGCACGAGAGTAGAATCAACGCAGTAGAAATGCGGTCGTTAAGGAGTATGTTAGGGCTGAATCTGAACGACAGGATAAGAAATTGTGTAATAAGAGAAGAGTGTGGTTTGCAAGATGATGTTGTGACCAGGATTAAGAAAGGAATGCTTCGGTGGTTTGGTCATGTGGAAAGAATGAATGAGGAAAGAGTGACAAAGGAAATTTATGTTGCAGAAGTGAATGGCAGAGTCGGAAAGGGACGTCCTAGGCGAAAATTTATCGACCAAATTGGCGATTTATTGAAAACGGGCCGAATTAGGAGTACCCTTAACCGACGAGCATGTATGCGTAGGTGTATGGATGTGAAGGAGGCGAGAGAGGTGTGTCAGGATCGTGCCAAATGGAAGTCTGTAGTCTATGCCTACCCCTCTGGGTGACAGGCGTGAGTGTTTATGTATTATGTCTTAGGATAATAAACCGAAATCATGTTCATTTTTGCTCCATATCGTGACTTACTATACCTTAATGTACAACCGGGCATATTTTCTTTAAAAATATTTTTTAAATATATGAAACGATTGCGTCTTGACCTTTCGGTCAGTTTCGGTCAGAAAAATCGGAGATATATTCTATAGGACAAAAGTTACAGACGACAATTTTGTTGCTGATGCCCGGTCTATTGGGGTAAACGAGTAATGTGTGGACCTAGTATTGCCGATATTGCATTGTATTTTATTTTACCAAATTCCTCTTAGTAGTCTGGGTATTTTACACCTTAACATAGTAAAGAAACAACAACAACAAATAACTCACAAATTAGCACCAATATCAGCTTCTAAAATGCCGGCTTCTTGCAAGTTTTCTGCTTCAACAACGTTTCCTTTGCCATTATCAGACATTATGTATATTTAAAGTTGTTTTCTATTAAAAATCAGCTAATTAACATTTATAATATAATGTTATTATCGATGCAATTATGGTTCTTGTTTGACAAACTGTAACGACCAAAGAGTATATAATTAACGACTTTTATTTAAATTTACTAGCCAATATCACATAAAGCAAGAGATCGACACCTAATTCACATTTTCCATTCTTTGTAGGACTAGATCAATGGCCATTCTATTCTCTTCTGTCCAGCGGGTAGTCTGGCAAATGGCTCTAGCTCTAGGGAAAAGCGCAAGGCACGATGTTCCCCAGGCAAGTTTCAGGAGTCCTTCCTTCACGTGATTGCCAATCGTTGTTTAATACAGGAGACAAAAAAAAATAAACAGTCGTGACAGAATAAGAAAGTGAAGTAAACACGCAGAACAGATACACTCGAACGATCTTTTCTCCCTTTACCATACACCCCTACATTTCCATCTTACCCTTGGATTGCTAAGGTTTCAGACGTACCCTGCCGATCGATGTGTGGCTAGAAGCTAGTCCATTTGCAATCGGTAAAACGGGTGTAAAAACTCCTTCACTACCTAGGAGTCTGTGTGTATAGCAATGCTTGCACTAGAAATTGTTAAGAAAATGTACACCCGTATATGTGTATATAACGTATACACCGTTACCGTTACAGTCTATTAAAGTTCACTGCTGAACATAGGCCTCCCCCATACATTGCCTCATAGGGATGGGGGGTATTTACCATAGTTGTCACGCTTGGAAAGTTGTCAACCACATTTTTTTTTAGTTTTAGTTGTTGTTGGGAATATTCTTCCCATGTCGCCTCACACGACACCCAAGGGATGATATGGAGTATAGTATGTGAGGGTAATATGGTCACTTTTATAACTCAAAAACTATAGTCTTTTCTGCACAGATGACTATGTGATACGATAGCTCTTCATCAGTCGGTCAAATATTAAAGGGTCAATAGCTATGGAGTATTACCTCTACACTCCATAATCAAAAGGGCTCTGCTTCATCGACTCCATTTTAGCAGTTGACTTTATAGTAAATATTTTAGTCGATTTTAGTATTGTAGTCTTGTTTAGGTTCAATTTTCGAAGTGTTCCTAATTATTGCCTAGCTTGTTTGCTATTTTTTTTTTCTTAATATTGTGGCGCGCCACAGTTGATGGCACTAGCGCCATCTGGTATCAAGTATTAGAAATAGGAGTGTCAAGATCTTTCTGGAACTCTCCCAACAGCGCCATCTAGTAACGAATAGAAGAATTAAGCTTTCAAGAAAAGTCCACTCTCGAGCTTTCTGCACTTAGTCGGTCGGGACCGGTATTTCCTGGAACATTCTGGATGTTTCGGTGGAAAAGGCGTATTTAAAGCCGCTGAGGGCCACGACCGGGGCAGTATTGAATTGCCGATACGAGCGAAGCTTTCGGAGTGAAATAAAGTGAACTAAAGTGTTAAGTGTGAATAATTTTAGTATGATTTAAGTTTTAATTGGTGTTCAGTAATTAAAGTGTCAATTTTGGTAATTCGATCGGCAGTTTTCCTGTCACGAACCCTAAGATCGTAAAAATATATTAGATATAGTGTACGACTTTTTGTTTTTGTCTCTGTCCTCCTCCTAGTTTTGGTTGCATAGGGCGGCAAAGCTTAAGGTGACCATATCATCGTCACGTACCTTAGTTGATATTCTTCCACTGCCACTACACTATAACGTATACACATATACACATATTTGTCCCGCGCAAAGCTAACCCTCCAGATGAGGTTATTGTGCTGGTAAGGGCTTAAAATGAAATGCTCAATACAGAGCCCTTCATTTTCCTGTATAAACTATTATTTGTAGAACTCGTCGACGGAAGACTATCCGAGCAGGGCCCGATATAAGGGGGGGGGGGGGGCAAGGCGGGCATTTGCCTAGAGTGGCAAAAAATAAGGGGCAGCAAAATTGACTTATTTCTATCTTCCAACCTAGCCATTAGCCATCCACCACCCAAATTGGCAGATTGAGAACTTTATGTGCCACCTTCCAACCTACTTCAGATTGGATAGTGGAAATATTTAAGTATTTTACTTAATATCCGCAAAAAGTACCGATACTTGAGTAGTATCGATACTTTCATTTCGATACTAAGTACATTTGGACACGATACTTTTGTTCCGATATATTTTAGGGATTGATACTTTTATAAGTCCTCGATACTTTTAACAAAATTTGAGTCACATCATTAGATTTAGGTCGTAAGAGTAGGGGATTACCCTTCTATAGACAATAGCTTATGCTTAGAGCGTGTGTTGCCAGTTTCTCGTCATTGGTACCTATTGAGTAGATTTATTTTTATCAATTAAATAAAAAATGATTTAATACAGTTTAATCGTGATTTACGTTTTTAGTGTTGCTCTAATTTATTTTTGTACCGACAATTTAATAGGTCGAAATTTAAATTTAGTTAATTTGATACCATTATTAAGTGTCTCATTGGAGATAAGCTCCGAACTCCAAATTCCGAAATTTCTCGGATAATATTTGATATTACGGATATTACTCAATCGAAAGTTTTAAAATAAATTGAAAAGTACTCGATACCTAATAATATCGATACTTTTGTTTCGATACTTTTCTCGGCATCGATAAATCTGATACGATACTGGTATCGACTAAAGTATCGATACTTTTGAAATTTTGTGGAATACTAGGAAGAAAAAACTTAAATAGGAAATAAGGAACGAGCTAGACTGAAACTCAGAAACTATAATACAAAAAAGTCAGTCTGATTCTTCGTTGTCTTTCAGTCTGTTTATGTTTGATGGGGATTTCCCTTAAACTTTCGAAGGAATACTCTTTTTCGACAATCCCTTAAATATCATATAAGCAAAACTTTACTATTACTATTTTTACTATTTTTCCATTGCTTATTTAGAAGACTCCTCGTAAAAATGTTCTGCCCTAGAGACGAATTTTTGTTATATTCGTGAATAATGTAGCGGTTAAAAAAGTTATACAGAATTAAAATGTTTTATCTATTTATGTGAAATATATGCTAAGTCTTCAAGTTGATTCTATTCCTAAATTTAAAAAGGACGTAATTTTTAATGGGGCAGATTAATCATATAAATATTGAAGCGCGCGTGTGAATTAACTACGTAACTATCTATCTGTTTTATAGACTAAATTGTAGTACGTAAAAATATACGTAATATTGAACACATCTTGCTAAAAAGTGTACTTACTTTTTGTTCCTTAAGGTAAATAGCCCTTACATCCCTGCCGAATACAATTGTGACGGTAGTTTGAAGCAAAATTTCCGTTAAATTAATAATATTACTTAGACGGGCCCAAGCTCGCACGATTGTGCCGGCTATCTACTTTGCATTGGTGTGAGTGAGACAAGTTGCGTACGAGCCGCTTTTCATGTTTCGACCCGTTCATTCTGACGATCATCGCCACCTGTGTCACGCCACGTGTTGGTAAGAATATTTTACTTATTTTTAAAGAAATCATAACAATTGTGGTATTATTTTATTACGTATTGATTACTTTACACAAAGCTGAATTAGTTGTGTCGTTGTTTTAGGTTTAATGTACGAAAAATTAAGTAAGAAATTTACCGTCACAATTGTTGCACGCCGGCCCCAATCAATAAAAAAAATACCATTTTGGCGGGAAACATGTCTCAGCTCGATGATGAGGATATTGAAAATTTACTGCAGCAATCTGACCTAGAGGATATAGGTGATGATGAGGACGACACATGGGCCCCGGATGCTGAAAATGACGGTTTATCTGATGATTCTGAGGACGACATGCCTCTGTCTTCACTGCCGATTTCTCGTGAATCTGATGATGGAAAATGGATTAAAAAGAAGTTCCGTGGTAGGCCTACCGCAGTCCAACAGCCTCCAGACCCAGGTGAGCCACCAAAATCGCCAGCAGAGTATTTTGAAAACTATTTTACTGAGGAATTATTTGAACAGTTTTCGACTGCCACTTCACAGTACTATATAGCTGAAAAGGGGTGTGCAATGAAGCCACAATGCTCGCCAGGTGAGATTAAAAAGTTTTTTGGGGTTCATGTTATGATGAGTCTTGTCAAATGTCCTAGGATGAAGATGTACTGGCATCAGAAATTTAAATACGATCCTATTGCCTCGGCGATGTCTCGTAATCGTTTTTTTTTATTACGAGTTAATCTGCATGTTGTTGATTATAATAGCGTTGATGAGGACGAAAAGGCCAGGAACCGTTATGTGGAAAATACAGCCTGTGATAGACGCTGCTAGAAATCGTTGCCTGGCATTGCCTCGAGAAAGCACTACATTCTCCATAGATGAGCAAATGATTCCTTTTACTGGCCGATGTCCTGACAAGCAATATGTGCCAAACAAACCTAGACCTGTAGGCTTAAAAAATTTTGTAATTACAAAACCACAGGGCCTAGTACTTGATTTTGAAATATATCAAGGTGCTACAACTGACTTGCCCGATAGGTCTTTTGGTTTGGGTCCCGCCGTAGTCTTGCGTTTAGCAAGGACTCTTCTTGGCGGAAGCTTATATTTTGATCGCTACTTCACGACGATCCCTTTGCTCAGAGAACTAAATGACAGGCACTTTGATGGAACCGGCACAATCATGGCTAATAGGTTCAAGAAAACTTTGTACACTTTTAAAAAAAGATTCTGCAATGAAGAGAGGTGAATGGGAAGAGATCGTAAGCCCGGATGGAAAACAAACTTTGTATGGTGAAATGGAAGGATACGAAGAGCGTGCTAATGATTTCATCAATACACGGTGGGGACCCAAGTAGCACTGTATCACGATGGGATAAAAAAACAAGAGCATATCAAAGCATACCATGCCCAAGCGTTGTACAAAATTACAATCAAAACATGGGTGGCGTGGATTTATGTGACCAGATGTTAGAAACTTATAGGACATGGTTCAAAACAAGGAAATGGTGTTTTAAGGTCATTATCCATCTTTTTGACCTTGCCATAGTAAATTCGTGGTTTGAGTACAGGGAAGATGCCAAACGAAACAATTTGCATAAGTCTAAGATCATGGATTTACTGAGCTTCTGTTTGTCCATTGTGGAATATTTATTGGGTGAACCAACCAGAAAACGAACCAGAGACGACTTGGAACTTGCTGAAATGCCAAGTACATCTGAGTACAGACCAGCTCCTATGCCGACAGTTGACAAACGCTATGATGGCTATAACCATTGGCCCATATTCGACACATTTCCAGCTCCTAGAAAATGCAGGTTATCTAACTGCTCCAGTCGATCCCGTGCTCGTTGTTCTAAATGCGACGTGTATTTGTGCTTAACTAAAGACAAGAATTGTTTTTTTTTTTATTTTCATAATAATATCTAAAACTACTTTGTTCAATAATCGCCTAATTAAATGGATCTCATGTTTGAATACAATTTTCTTTAAATGTATAAGACTGTTAAAATAGTTATGTTAACTTTTATGATTGATGATTGTCCTAAGTTCCTATTATTTTACTAAGACTTTAAATAAACGAAATTTCAAATTTCCACATTTTTATTTCATCTATAACAATAGATAAATATATTATAACACACAAGAATCTCTAATCGTAGTCGTCTGTCTCTAACTGTACTCACGAACAGTATGGCCCCAGTTGAAACAATTGTGACCCTCACAATTGTGACGCAGTAACACTAGGGCCCAGGTAAACACAATTGTACGCCACCTGAAAAACACTGAAAGAAGCCTTATATCACTGTAAACAGGTCATACCAGTCTTCACTATACCTCGAAGACTTTAAATAAAAAGAATATGTGATCCTAACCCACGCGGCGTCGGCGCCGGTCTGTAAGGGATAGTAAAATAGTTTTAGTGCTGATTTTACCATCTTCGGTTAACCTATTCGTCAATTAAATTTTCAGTTTTTTGACAGTTGTTCTATGAGTTTGACAGTTCTTATTTGACAAATAGTCTATTCGGGATTTTAATAACAGGTGGTGAAACCAGCCCTTAATTTAATAATGACCGTAAGGTATGTTAAAAATGTGTAAGTGGTATGTTAATCGTTTGAAATTCTCATCTGTGACTGCACAATAGCAGACATCCACGGCATGGTTCATGCGCCCACTATAATTATTATTCTCGTGGGAATGAATAACTTTTCTGAGGTTAAAAGTTGCCTATGTCAATGTCCTTTTCCAAACTTCAATTTATAGCTACACACCAAAATTAATCTAAATTGATTCATTGGTTTAATCCAAAAACCGTAGCAGAGAAACAGCATGACTTTCGAATTTTCAACATTAGCAATGTATTACATCTATTTAAATTTATTTCATATTTTTATTTTTACCGTATAGAATGACTGACGGTAGATCACGCTTATCAGTACTTTTATATTTATAATTAATATATTTTTATAAATATAATATATATAAATATATTATATTTATAAAAAACGAAGACTTGAAAAAGATGCAGAGCGACTAAAGCAAGCAGGAGTAATTAGAGTCCTTTTTGAGAAAAGGTGAGCTAAACAAGCCGTCGTCACCCATACCAGAAACTGATGCTATTTCTGAGAATCCGTTTAAACCTCGAGAAGAACATACGTCCGATTTCAATATAATCTGTGAAACTGGTGCTTCTACTTTTGGGTCAAGCGCTATTGCCGGTGAAGGTGCTATTAGAGATGAAGCTGCTATTGCAAGTGAAGGTGCTATTGCAGGTGAAGGTGCTACTGCAAATGAAGCTGCTATTCTAGGTGAAGATGTTATTGCAACTCCAAGTGTATTCTACAGAATCAACATCTATTTTTGATGTCAACCCAGCCACGTGGCCCAATAGATTAACAGATGTAGAAAGAATATATTTGGTAAATAGAGGTTCTCCAGACCCACTGTGTGAATTTATATTATATGTAGAATATATATTATAAATAATTAAATCGGAAATAGAACACTGGAATAGATTATTGTTACGAATAAAAATGGCTTGGTTGTTCAAGGTACTAAGGATAATCTGTATCAACATAATTGGTAATTTTTTAAACCTAGTAGATTTGTTAGCCGAATTTGATTCCGTTATGCAGGAACATGTGCGCAGAGTTTTGAAAAAAAAGGAAAAACAACCCCCCCCCCACATCACCATGGTAGCGGAATTAAATGTTAGACTACCCCAGGAGGGTACCAGCACCCCTGGAGAATCCCTCGCTGAGCATCCACGACTAAGTTACTCTACTCCCGAGCATGGGTGCTCAGGCTGCCCCGCGTATTCTGGAGGGGGGCAAATTTCGCTCAAGACTACAACTGCTCGGGGCAAACGGAGCAACAAGACTAAGGCGACCCCTGCCACGCTATCCCTGAATTTCAGCAATATCAGGGGAATTCACTCTAATCTAAACGCCGTCCACTACCATCTCGAGACGACGAGGCCGGCTCTGCTCTTTCTGACTGAGACGCAGGTGTCCTCTCCGGCTGATGTCTCGTATCTCTCCTGCCCGGTGTACAAACTGGAACACTTCTTTGTGCCTCGAGCTGGAGTTTGCGTTTACGTCAGAGAGGACATCTGTTCTCGACGCCTCGGCAGTCTTGAAGGTTCGGATCTGTCCATCATATGGCTACGCGTAGACAGCGACGACCATCCGCGCGTCTACGGATGCGACCGCGTCCAAATGACTACAGATTCTTTGCTACAGCAGATCCCCTCCGCAGGGATCGTGATCCTTGGCGATTTTAATGCCCATCACGCCGAATGGCTTGGTTCACGTTTAACCGATCATGCGGGGAAATCTGTTCATGATTTTTCTTGGCATATGGTCTGACACAACTGGTTACTTTGCCCACGCGGATTCCAGATGTGGAGGATCATGCACCTTCCCTGTTGGACCTTCTGCTGACCTCTCACCCGGACGGATATCAGATTTCCGTCGACGCCCCTTTTGGGTCTCTGGAGACCATTGTTTTGTCCGGAGTGTGGTGCCACTCACGCTGAAATCAATCGCAGTAGCATTCTGCAGGCTGCCACCGTGTTTGGCACTATATGTCAGTTGATTGGGATAGGATGCGGTCTTTCTTTGCATACTACTCGTGGGGGCGGATTCGCTTCTCGCCGGACGATCCCAACGTTGTTGCGGATTCTGTTGGTGCCCATCGGAGACAAATTTCAGCCGTGGTTTGGTCGCTCCTATAAAATAGCATCATGCTATAAGCAGGAGTGCTACCAAGCTTGGGCTGACGCATCAACGTCCCGGGGTGTAAACACCAGCGCTCTAAAAAAGAAGTATAATTCCACCTCCAGGTCCTTCAAGTCATTTCCAAGGCAAAGTCAGAGCACATGGGCAGAATTTGCGAGAAACTAGTTCGTCTTCCTTCTGGAACCCGTGCATTCTGGTCTCTTGCCAAAGTTGTCCAGGGGAATTTCTGTCAGCCATCTCTGCACAAGGAGGACGACTCATTGGCCCATACCGCAAAGGAGAAAGCCGATCTGCTAGGCTCTTTCTTTGCGTCCAACTCGACTCTCGATGACGGGGGGAGTACGCCGACGACTATCCCGCGGTATGAGTGCTCCATGCCGGTAGTGCAGTTCACACAGTGCTCGGTCGCAAAGTACTCCTCTCCCTGGACATCCACAAGTCGAGTGGGCCTGATGGGATCCCCCAATTGTGCTGAGGACGTGTGCGCCAGAGTTGGCACCGGTTTTAACGCGTCTTTTCCGGTACTCCTACTCCCTAGGCGTAGTCCCAAAATCATGGAAGATGGCTTTCGTCTAACCCATCCCTAAAAAAGGCGACCGTTCAGACCCGTCCAACTACCGGCCTATCGCCATCACCTCCTTGTTCTCCAAAACAATGGCATCCAATGTAAACTGCTAGTTCATGAGATACCTTGAGGATCACCAGCTAATTAGTGATCGCCAATACGGTTTTCGCCGTGGTCGATCAGCTGGTGATCTTCTCTACCTAACTCATAGATGGGCGGAGGCAGTAGAGTCCAAGGGGGAGGCATTGGCCGTTAGTTTGGACATTGCAAAGGCCTTCGATCGAGTTTGGCACAAAGCGCTTCTTTCGAAGCTCCCTTCCTATGGGCTTCCCGAGAAATTGTGCAATTGGATCACCAGCTTTTTATCAAAGATGTCTCTGTCTGATCTGTGCGAATCTAATATTTCTTACAAACTTGTAACTTTTTCTTTAAATACCGTTTCTGCGATTAAAGCCTTTTTATGTTTTTAACAGTATAAACTATTGTTTTTTATGTCAAAGCATTTTTAGTAAAATTTTCCTAGGCGTTTCTTCTAAGTGTTGGCTCGTACTTGCAGTGGGAGTCATAGACCAGTATATAGAGATTTGTGAGAGGGACATTTTTGAGGGTAGGACTAGCCACTATCACGTCCGTGGAGAGTATAGTAGCCAAACAAAATATGCCGTCGTCCGTCCGGCATAGTATACTATCCAAAACGACACGTTGTAAATATTGCCATCTGGTTTAAAAATGCCGAAATAAATGAACGTTGTGCTTGACAAAAATAATTATCTATGAAATACTTCACTAGAAATAACAGAAGAGGGCAGTGTTTAGTGTTTGGGTGCATAGAATTAAAAATTACAACTTCACTCGACTTGTCACGAAAGCGTTTCGGAGCACCAGCGATTATGTCGTAAGTATTTCGTATTTATTTTTACTTAATTGTTAGATTATTGTACATCAAAATGAACTTTAGAATTTGTACTTTGTGATAATACTTAGGCGATAAAGTTTCATGTACTAAATCGGCTCTAATTTGTACTTCAAGATATTGTTGTTACCAAAACAATGACGTCTTTGTAATTCACAGTCGCTAGTCGTCTTGTTTGTGATTGATTTACGTATTATTCAGTGAAGTAATAGTGATTAAATTTCAAATAAACATACTCATACACTTTTTTAGTTAAACATATATTAAAATGTCAAAGGATTCACAATTAATATCAATGTGTTCTTCAGGATTTTTTGTATGGTTAGTGCGGTATCCAGGGACGTTACAACAAGTTATAAATAAGGATCTCTAGAAACGAGCAAGTGTGTTTTCAATATTTAATACTGCTTGATGTTATCACGTGTTTTATTTTTGTTGTAATATATTAATTGTATTGATTCATCTTCACACTTGTTTAGTGTTTCGAAAATCTTATATACACTTTTATACTTATATACTTTAAACCTTATACACTTTTACTGTATTTTAAATTTTATTATTTTTGTATTTTTGGGTTTTGTACTTTTTTGTGATTTTTTTTTTTGTTCTAATTATTTTAAAAGTCAACAATTTATTCCTCGGAACTAATACAACACATTACGAAGTTTTTGTTTCTCCTATAAAATTTACTTTGTTTAATACGATTTTTTCGGGGACGTCGATTTAGCAAATAGTTTTTTAATTTTATCGTTTTAAGCCAAAATTATAAATCATTAAAATATTTTATCACTTATTCGTATTTCATTCAACCTTATCGTGTATAGAAAGCCTTAGACGGACGGCCATCTTCTTCAATTTGAACGACGAGCGACGACTCGGCAATTGTCAAGAGACTGCCGCAAAATTGCAAGGAGAATGTATTTTGATTTGATTTGTTTAGCTACTTAGAAATATTCATATATCAAGATATTAGCACCATATTAAAGGGAAATTAATCTAGTTTTTCTTATTAGTGTTGTGTTGGTAAAAATTATTATATTTTATGCTTACGAAACAAATTTATGGAAAGCTTTTTTATTTTCCACTCGGGAATTGACATTAAACCTTATTTTAAGTATAATAGATTAACACTATCGATTTTTAAATAGATAAATTTAATCTATAAACGTTTAGCTATTCTTATCTTTGCTGTAGCTATTATATTTTAGCTGTTACAAAAGTTTTTATTACCGAGCACCGTGGACAGATTCACGCGGCTTGAGGCGGCGAGTAGTCGGACGTTTGACGCATATTTACCAGCGCGGGGCGGACGTTAGAGTGGCTAGTTGGGGCTGTGTAAGAAATTTTCTTATATTATAGAATTCTTATATCATAGAATTGTGACTTTAGAAACAACTAATCTGGGGGCACGGCAGTGCCCCCGCCAAGTCGAGCAAAAAAGCGGCACGGCCGTACCATCTTATCTCGAAGCAATTCAGGTCATTTTCGACCCCCTATAACTTCGTGGTCAATAAAACTAAAAGCCTGAATTTTCAGTAACCGAGTAAGCATTGTATAGATATGGTATATTTCAAATTTCATTCAATTTGAACCAGTAGTTTAAGAATTGTAACCAGTTAAACTTTCTTAATTTTGTCACTCACTGACTGACCGATCATCAAAACTCTAAGGCACTTTTAGCAGACATAGAAGCTTCAAATTTAGAATGCAATTAGTGTTTAGAGTATAAATCAAGAAAAAACTAAAACATTTGTTAATTTCTGTCCAGGTTTCTAGATACACTAACTGCATAAATAACTTTGTAATCCCTTATAAATATATAGAATTACAAAGTTACATTTGCAGTGAATGAACCAGTGTACTTGTATATGTATTACAGGTGTACATAGGTACGTTGTTGGTACTCAAGAAGTAGAAGGTACTGGAAAGGTAAAAAATTAAGACTATCTTATATACAAAAAGAAATGAGATGCAATTAAAAACATAACTTGTAAAAAAAAACTAAGTCTCGCAACTCAGTTCTTCTACCGTAAAAAGTTGTGAGATCCATGTAATACCAAGTCGGTTAATTTATTCAGTTCCTACTTAAGGGTCCTTCTGTTTTAAGTTATTACGTAATTACCTAACCTAACAACATTTTATAGTGACCATATCAATTTTAAAAGTCTTTTATATTTTAAATATATAGATTGACTTGGCAATCGCATTAATCAATCTAATTTAATATAATACGTATTACTTGTGAGATACATTATAGTTTCATGCGATGGCCAAGTCAATCTATATATTTAAAACATAAAAGACTTTTAACATTGATATGGTCACTATAAAATGTTGTTAGGTTAGGTAATTACGTAATAACTTAAAACAGAAGGACCCTTAAGTAGGAACTGAATAAATTAACCGACTTGGTATTACATGGATCTCACAACTTTTTACGGTAGAAGAACTGAGTTGCGAGACTTGTTTTTTTTACAAGTCATGTTTTTAATTGCATGTAATTTTCCTGAACCTCTAGCTTCCTTTGTTTCGGTGTTTAGATGTTGTACAATCTTTACGATCAGCCCAAATATATATATACGAAATGAATTTGATAGATTAATGCTTTTGTAAACTTATTGAAATTCTAAAATATGTATTTTCAAGTAGAATGATATTGGTGTCAAAGGTAATAATAAAAATATTTAATCTAAATACAATTACAGCCAAACACTACCTCCCACAAGTTCAAGGTTAGTACTACATTGTCGGCTAACCTTCTTTTATTGTTAGGTTGGAGTATGAAATATCATTTTGCAAAATGTTCGGGTATCCAAGATTCATGGTTTCTACAAGCTGCAATCCAAGTTTGCCGCCTAAGAGGATCTCTTGGAAATATGTAAACACAAACCAATAATAGAAAATTTATTACTTTTTGTAATACTTTATTGTAAAATTCAAATAAAAACTACAAACCGGTTCGGCTGACAATCCCGCACGGTTAATTAACTTATCGATAGCTAAAATTGTGGCGTACATCACTATAGTGCAAAACTTTCGGACGCAGTGATACCCGTTTATTTTTATAAAAATTGCACACTTTTGCTGCGAGGTAGCAAGTTTTGATTTGACTTATTTGACCTTTATTTTGTAAAATTAAGGTAAGAAATTGAGCTGAATATATAAATCGTTTAACAAAATCCACTACACATCTATATGTAATGATTATTATTCATCACAAACTAATTTAGTTATTAGGAAATACATTTTCGTTAATATAATTAACTTGTGTAGTAAATTATATTTATTTAAAAATAGATTATTTTTCACTTTATGATGGCCACACCTGGTATTTGACGAAAATATTCGGAAAGTACGAGTTTTAATGATAATATTACTTGAATATTATGTTAAAAATACTCACAGATGAAAAGTCACGTTGTCCTTTAGTGGATTTGACGTTTTTGATTACTTTTTGCATGTAAATACATTGCAATTTGGCATTTTGTCGGAGCTCGATTTACTGGCACGATCACTTCGGAATGGCGCACGACGCGGAGCAGCTAATTTTATATAATGAGCATGAGTCGGACTCTCGTACCTTTTACAGAGAGGTATGCCTTGCGATGCCGCCTCCTTTGGTTTAATACTCAAAGGAGAAAGACGTGTTATGAACACTACAGGTGACGTAAGATGTAAAATAAACCTATTATTTAATAATAGAACAAGTATATTTTTAAAATAAAACAATAATACCTTTTTTGGATCACAAAGTAATCAACCGAACTGTCCATCTTTTGGCCATACAAAAGTCATGAATATTCACATTAATAATATTTGCAGGCAGTTTAAACTATAAAATGACCATCATTTAAATATCATTACGTCTTGCATTTGATTTTTATTAGAACTATATTTTACTATAATACTCTATTATAATTTATATTATTAGAACTCTAGTTCTAATAATAATTCTTTACTCAGATCTTAATCATAATAATCTATGCTCATATCTGCTCATAAACGTAGTGATTGTTTCCTCTTTGTCTGCTTGTCTACTCATTTTGTTTTATCTGTGGTGAAAGGGTGAGTGAACTGCCTCATTGTTATTTATTGCATTTGCCTCTAATAATACATTAATTAGCCGATTTACGGGTACAGTGAGTGCAATAACATACATAACAGGCCGTGACAGCCATGCCGATGTGAGTAATATCAGAGGTGTGGCGCGTCTTAGTGGGGCGTTGTTTGGTTGATCGAGTGACATTAGTTATACGAAAAAATATTCCTTATATCTCGATATAAGATGACCGAGTACAAGTTAGTTGTGGTAGGGGCTGGTGGCGTAGGTAAATCTGCATTGACTATACAACTGATACAAAACCATTTCGTAGACGAATATGACCCTACAATAGAGGATTCTTATAGAAAGCAAGTTGTGATTGACGGTGAAACTTGCCTTCTGGATATCTTAGATACGGCTGGTCAAGAGGAATACTCCGCGATGAGAGATCAATACATGCGGACAGGTGAAGGTTTCCTATTAGTTTTTGCAGTGAATAGTGCAAAAAGTTTTGAGGACATTGGGTCATACAGGGAGCAAATCAAGCGAGTGAAGGATGCAGAGGAAGTACCGATGGTCCTTGTAGGCAACAAGTGTGATCTCCAGGCATGGGCAGTGGACATGACGCAGGCGCGAGAGGTAGGCATTGTTTACTATTATGCTCAATTCTACTCATTTCCAATATAATTTTTTACAAATGTAAACAACAACTCTTGTATGAAAAAATCAGGAAATAATACCTGATTTTTTCATAAAAGAGTTGTTGTTTATTATAGAATATTGATTTAGTCGGAATTTATAAAAATTCCGACTAAATCAATAATCTATAATTATTCATTTATAATACAATTATTAATTTATAATACAACATTTTCTAAAGAATTTTATATGATAATCACATTGTTATAGTCTCGACATAAAACTGTATTGTTATTGTTTTTAACAACCAACTTTGACTTCATTCAGAATTTAAAGTAAGGAAAATAATGGGACTTTAGTTGAATTACTCAATAATAGTAAACAATTGTTCATAATGACCTTCAGACAAAATTATATAGTCTCAGTAACTAGTTTCAAAAGAGACTAAACATCTGTGTCAGGATTATAGTGCATGAGTTTATATAACATAAAAAAACCAGATCAACTCACACTTCTGTAACAACCTATATACTGTTCCTGCTGCTAGATAATCCAAGCGCTCACTACGAACAATCTAATTGTCACATTCACGTTTGAGGGCTCACCAAAACTGGTTTTTCTGTTAAGATGGCCCGTTTCAGAATGGTGAATTGCAATTATGACTTACGACGATTGGATTGTAAGTTATTGTTTAAAACATGTGCATACCTATACTATTGTTACTGTTTGTAAGCAGCCAAGGATTAGATGATTGTTTTGTTTGTATGTGATTGTACTATTGCCTTACATTATGTGTGAGGCTGTAACTTGCGGACAAATCTCACGGTTTTTGCAAGTTAATCCATGTATCATTCTTATGTTATAAATAAATTTAAAAAAAATTTACTCTATTCCCTCAACTAACCAGAGAGAGATTGCAGGACTAAAAACAGAGGATTGCAGGACTAAAGACTTGACTTGAGGTGAAGTACTTCCAACTTCTTAATTTCTGGCTGCTTTTGAGAATTTTTAGACTTTAGGGACTACATGATTAGCAATTTACTTACCACCACTAGACCAATGAGGCAGTCAAGCACTGTGTTTGTCTTCTCTTAACTTCTTAGATATACATATGAAAAATGGTATTTTTGTATTAAAAAATACACATATGTTGATTATTGTTTTTTTGTTGATTATTGTTTAAAATAATGAGGAAAAGCTTCTTAAGTGGGAGCTACATACAGGTAAACAATGTGTAGGGCAGCCCTTCCCCCCCCCCCCCCCCCACTAGATAGAGAGAAAAAATGGTAGGAAATGCAGGAAGTTGATGGATGCAGGTGTCTCAGGACCATGCTTTAGGCATGGTATTCCTTGGGGGAGACCTATAATAATAATATAATTGCTGTTCCTTAGAAAGTTCATGAATTAACAAGTAACTTTAACACAAAATACGGAGATATAGTAGAAAAGGTTAGGTAGGGTAGCTTAGGGGCTGAGGCTCACCATTAACTTTACAATACAATACAATACAATACAATACTCTTTATTGTACACCAACAAAACATTAATAAATAATAAAAAGAATAATGAGGGATAAACAAAAGGCGGTCTTATTGCTACATAGCAATCTCTTCCAGACAACCCAGAAGAGGAAATAAATAAAAATAAAAATAATGGGTAGGGTGCACTAAATTAGACAAAAAAAAAAAAAATATAACTTATATACTATATAATGACAACATACTTAAGGTATATTAGTGACCATAACTAAGAGGAGAAAGAGAGAGGAGTTAAAGTGACAAATAGTGTTCCTTAATTTGTTTCTTGAACACATTTAAAGACTGAGCACTTTTAATGGACTGGGGTAAGGAGTTCCAGAGTCTTACTCCAAGAACAGCAAAAGATTTATCATAAAATGTCGAGGAGTGTATAGGACATTGGAGCGAAAGGTTTTCTTTGGACCGTAAGGAAAAATCGTGACAAGAGCTAAGAAATTTAAAACGTTCTTTCAGATAGGGAGGACTTGATACATTAAATAAGACACAGTAGAGCGCAGAAAGTATATGAGTATTCCGACGAAGACGGATTGGGAGCCACTTGAGTTTAGTGCGGTATTCAGAGACATGGTCATATTTACGAAGCCCAAATATGAACCGTATACAGAGATTTTGGAGTCGCTCAAGTTTATTAAGTTGCTCCTCGGTGATATCAAGGTAACAAATGTCAGCATAGTCGAGGATAGGGAGTAGCAAAGATTGTGCAAGCGTAATTTTGGTGGAAATGGGTAAAAAGTAGTTAAGCCTTCGGAGTGAAGCATAAGCCGCAAACATTTTTCGGCTCACTGCATTAATTTGGGGTGTCCAAGACAGACTGGAATCCAAAAAGATACCTAAATTTTTAACTACTTCATTATATGGAATAAGAATACCATTAAATACAACGGGTTGAATTTGACATTTTTTAATTTTGGAAATAGTTCTTGAACTCCCAATAATTATAGCTTGCGATTTTGAAGGGTTAACCGTCAACCCATAAGATCGTGTCCAGTCGAGAATAAAAGCCAGATCCTTGTTGATACATTCAACAGCTTTGGCAAGATCTTCGATGGTCGTTTGTAAATATATTTGAAGGTCATCTGCATACAAGTGGTAGAGAGAAGATATTTGGGATGTAATCGTATTAATAAAGATTGCGAATAAAAGAGGAGATAAGACACCACCTTGTGGAACGCCAGCTACGGTATCAAGCCACGAAGAAAGTCTATCTTGGACACGAATACGTTGCCGGCGCCCGTGCAAATAACTATGAAACCAGGAAATTGCAGTTGGAGATATGTTAAGAGAACGCAGAATCCCTAACAGGATATCATGATCAACAGTATTGAAGGCATTGCTGAAATCCAGCAACACCAATACTGTGACTTGATGATTCTCCATACCGTGACGAATGTCGTCGGTGATTTTTAATAACGCCGTAGTCGTACTATGACCAGATCTAAAGCCAGATTGGAGAGGACTAAGGATGCTATTTCTTAAACAAAAGGAATTAATTTGTTGTTGGACAAGGCGTTCTAAAACTTTGGAAAGGAAAGGAAGAATTGAAATAGGACGATATTCAGAAAAACTTGAAGGATTTGTTTTCTTAGGTAAAGGTATGATTTGAGCGTCCTTCCATTGGGAAGGGAAAGAAGATGAGGATATGGAAAAGTTTAAGATATGGGTTATAATAGGTGTTAAAAAGTCCAACAGGGGAATGATCATTTTACGACTGACGTCGTCACTTCCGACAGCGTCGGAATGGATAGAGAGTATGTGTTTCCTAACATCACAATCTGCAAATTGCCTAAACACAAATGGAGAAAAGTCAGGAGTGGGAAACGATGAAAGTTGAGTAAGTGTTGCTGATTTTGCCATATTGTTCAGGCAAGAAACGGAAGAAAAATGCTGATTAAGCAAATTTAAATCCACGTTATTTGGAATAGGACATGAACGAGTTTTCCCAACTCCAATAGACCTTAAGAAGTTCCAAATACGACATGGATCTTCGTTTTGTACTGATTTATGGATGTGGCGGCGTCGTAAATCTCTACACATCTTGTTGCATTGATTTCGTAGGAGTCTGTACTTCTCCCGAATCCTGTCATTCTTAGGATCTGACTTGTAACTCGACTTTGCACTATTCTTCCTGCAGATTAATCTTTTAAGATCTTCGGTCAACCACGGAGCTGGAGGATGACGTATTCGCACTGGGCGGACAGGAGCATGAGCATCATAAAGTTGAACAAGAAGTGAATTAAACAATGCTACCTGTTCGTCAACATCACAAGCCTTCATTATAACGCTCCAGTCCATATTAGCAGCGTCTTTTTGAAGCTTATCCAAATCCATTTTCTCAAAATTACGCTGCAGAAGTATCCTTGATTTGGCTTTGGGTGGTCTTATTTTATAAGATAGAAACAGGAGATCATGATACGAAAAAGCATTTGCAGCACATTGACCAAAACTATCAACATGGTCAAGAGAAGAAACGATAACCAAATCAAGGAGGGATGGGATACAGTTAGGGAAAAAATGAGTTTCAGAGAGAGGAAGGATATTTAAATTGGCTGCTTCTATAAGGGACTTAAGCCGGAGAGATCGGGCATCATTCTTGAGAAGGCAAGTATTAAAGTCGCCCATTAGCACTGTATGTGTATATAATGGAGTTAACTCTTCAAGAAGGTTATCCAAAGTAGTAAAATAGTCCACTGTGGAAGAGGGACTATAAAAAACTCCGAGAAGTAATTTGTTGTGCGAAAGAAGTACTTCAACAAATAAGTATTCTGCTTCGTTCTCAGCTTGAGATGGAGATGATAAACAAACAATAGAAAAAGGAATATGAGCACGAATGTAAATGGCAACACCACCACCACCTCGCGCAGTTCGGTCGTTGCGTATTAACTGGAATCCTGGAATGGAATAGGATATAGAAGGAAGACATGGCTTTAACCATGACTCTGAAACGAGAATTGCGTGAACATTATCACTTTCAAAACTAGCTAACATATCGGGATAATGAGCCGGAATACTCTGTGCATTTATGTGGACTACATTGAAGTTTTTGATAGCTTGAGAAAAATAGGAGTCAAGGGTCTGTTTTAATGGAGGAATGCTCTCAAAACTGTCGTCATTACTTAATACATCAGACGCAGAAAAGAAAGGGGAGGAGCTTTGAATATGATCACTTTCACCAAAAGACATGTTATCCTTACAAAAATATTAAAAAAAAAAAAAAAAAATTCAAACAACTGTAAATTATTAAAAAAAAATACTAATAACTATAAAAATTATAAACTAAACCTTTTAGTTAAATTTACTACCTACCAGCATTTACAGAATAGAAAATAATGCAAATATTTAAAAAAAAAAAAAAAAAAAAAACAATCAAAAAAGGTACTACACATATGCCATTCAGATCATATTTGATTGAACAAAAATATATATATAAAACACAAGGTGCTTATGAGAAATAACTGAAACCACAGACACTGATATTAAATAGAAAATTATGTACTGTGAGTAGTACGTTAGGAGTCATTTGTGAGTATATATTAAACATTAAGTCAAAACCACTTTTATGCTTGCAATAATGTTAACAAAGTACACGTCCGACAAGGCCGCATAAGCATGGATACCTTTGCATAAAAAAAATACAAGTAAACAAATCTCCATGTTAGTACACCAAGAGCATTTAATACCTACTCTGTAATGAGAGGATATTTCTCTAAGGTAAATAACCTAGTGATTATATACTCTTTGCATAATTGTAGAAACAAAAATTTATTAATCTGTGGTCGAAACCTAAAATAACAGTTAATTATCAGTATCAATATCAAATACCTACATTGTTAAAATAACCTAACTTAGAACAACAAATTCAGAACAATAGACAAAGTCTAAGTTTCAAAGTGATGTAGATAGATAATACTTCGTATATAATAGGAATCCATAACGACTAATTAACTCACATCTTATTTAACACTCAACATTAGACTGGTATAAAAGAATTTAGGTTATCGAAAGTACAATGCAGAGACTAATTAACTCATATACGAGTATATACAAAACTACTAGACTAATTATATATATATGAAAAAATTAACTCATATCTTAAATAACACTTAACATAAGACTGGTAAAAAAAGAAATAAGGTTAGCAAAAAGCACAATGCAGACATACTGAAATATTGACAGAAATCATAATGTGATAAAAGACAATACATACAGTTTATTGAAGAGAACTAAAGGTCCTATACCACATAACTATCACTTCTTCACTATCCTCCTGGAGCGCTGAACTACTTTGTCAGTAGATCTATTACTTCCAGCGACTGCCTTCTGTGCTTGGGTAGCAGCAGCTGGTGCCACTGGGACGACTTCGAGCTCAGCGAGGGATTCAACTTGATGGCGCGAACCGTCATAAGCGATAATATGAATGTAACCATCCCTAGTCCAGCAATTACTTATGCCAAACTTCTGCCTGGCCACCATGAACATCTTGTGACGATCTTTTGTTAAAAACTCGGACATAGTTATACCCGTGTCTTTCAGTTTTGTTTTTGAGAACCAAACTTGATCACGGACTCGGACATCCCGGAACTTTACAAGAACTGGTCTTGGCTTCTTTTCTATTGGACGTCCAAGGCGATGGCAGCGGCTAAAAGAATCGTTAGAGACATTGGGAATCTTGAGCTTGTCCATAATTAGGTTAGAAGCCATTGAAGATGTATCCTCGGACTTGTCCTCGGGAATCCCATGAAGCAGCAGAATCTTACGACGCCGTCTTATCTCCAAGCGGTCGATCTCTCTCCCAAGAAATTCAACCTGTTTTTGAACAGTTTCAAGAGCGGACAAGATAAACTTTCTGAATGTTGCGAACTCCGTTGAGAGTACAGATATATTTGAGGCCACAGTTGGACTAGTCTTATTTAAGTCCTGCTGAAACTCATTCATACGAGTATTGAAGAGTTCTGACATAGCTGACAGTGATCCTTTGAGGGCTTCCATGGTTTCGTGTAGTGTTAGCAAATTAAGGAAAAAAATATATCAAGGAATCAAGGCTGGTAAACAGATGATTATTACATATATATTTTACACATTAAAATATCCTAATTTCTATTTTTAAAATATAAATTACGCGAGACTGATCACAAACATGTGTTACTTATTTCACTCCTACCCACGAAAAAAAAGTTTAAAATTGGTAATAAATATTATTATTACCGTTATCATTACTGACATTGTTAATTATATGAAGGACTTATTAATACTCATTAATATTATAAATATAAAATTTCAAATCTATCACATCATTATTACCAAGCTTTAGAAAACCACTTCTTTCAAGCGGCTCAACTAGACATGTGTCTAAATAATACTAGTTTTTACAGATTTTATCGCATATATTTAATTTTATAACTATATCGCATATATTTATATATATCGCATATATTTAACTTTCTACCCAATGTTTCGAGCATGTTTAAATTAAAAAAAATTAAATATATGTGATAATATCCAAAAAACTAGTATTAATTAAAAGTGTTGTGTTCCCATAAATATAAGAATTCATTAGATATGTCTTCTTCTTCTTCTTCTTTTAAATTATGGCTTCTCTTCATAGAATTCTGCCAGTGTCAAGTCAGTCGTGGAAGTGACAAGTTAATAATAGCTAAAATAAGAGTTCTCGCTTTAAGGGGAAATATAATGTCAAATGGCTTAGCAAGATCCTTCGTTATGCCGAAAATATTGCAGCATTAATTTTGAAATAAATATATGGTAAAGTTGAGGATTAATGTTAATGATTATGTTAGACGAAAACACGATTTCGTAAAATTTTCTCGATAGAAAAAAAAATCCAAAGTTACCTCCAAAATAAACAATAAACCGCTGTTATTCATAAAATACTTTAAATAAGATCATGAAACTTTGCATACTAACTGAACTAACTATAAAGCAGTGCTTATGTTATTTACTTTTTTTAAAATAAGACAGAACATAGAAATTACCTAAACTATCGGCGTCTTGAGCATGATTCCTGTCGCACCGTTAGTATCGCTTAGGCTTTTGAAGGGAGAAGTTGTGTCGCTTACGATCAGAATATACATTACGCAACAGTACGACGTAAAATTAAAATGGGAAGTAACCGTGATAAAAATAAGAAGCGGCTGGCTTGGCGTTAAGAAACAGGCATAAATATGATAAACCTAATGAAATAAGTGTCTAACGACCTTTCTACTTACAGTATTAGTGATTACAAACATATCGGTACATAGCATACGACGCGCGGGGAAGTGGGGGCGAAATTAGAATTTGAGCTGACTTACTCTATCCTCTTAATGAGTGGGTTCACAATCTACAACAAAAGACGTCATATATTTAAAATACCATCACCAAAATTGTTAAGTAATTTTACAGTTTAATATTATTAGTACGAATAAAAGCACATAAAATATTTACGAACGGAGTATACACTAGGGTCAGCAAAAATTGGAAATTTATTGGACGAGGGTAGCGAATGCAATCTCGAGATCTCGGCTAGGTCTAAAATCTCGCGAGACTGGCTTTACGTTCTACTGGCATTACGAGATTACCTAGATCTCGCCCAATTGGGTATTTTTACATTTGCTAATACTATTAATTCCGTTTATTGATTTTCAATATATAAGATAAAAATAAAACATACATGTAATTGGCATATTATAATCATTTATTTTAAAATAAAACAATATTACGTTATAATATAATATTCGTCAGCCTTATTCTTATTATATAAACTGAAAATCAGCCTTCTGCATCAGCAGTATTAAGAACATAAAACTTAAAACAAAAAGAATACTTCGAAATATAACAAAGATCAGCCTTCTGCAGTATTAAGAACAAAAAACTTAAAATAAATAAACTTCAAAATATAACACTAAATCGCCCAGTATTAGAAAAAACAAAATAAAAATAAAAACTTGAAATATAACACTATATAAGCCTTCTGCAGTATTATGAACAAAAAACTTAAAATAAAACAAAAAAAAACACTTCCAAATAATTTGAAATGTAACACTTATTCAGCCTCCTGCAGCATTTGTAATTTTTAAGGATATGTAAGTGTTATTAGACAGTGTTATTAAAAGGAAAAGTTATTTTTGAAAGTGGCTTCTCAAAAACCACAGCATATCAAGGCTTTCATCTGATAGACGACTCCTGATTTTACAGGCCAAGTACCCCGCGGCCGAAAATGTTCTTTCTGCCTCTACACTAGTCGGAACCACAGTCGACAAACAGTTGTGTACAAACTGAAGGAGTTCACCTTTAACCCCTCCAGCTTCATACAAATTCATCTCTTTTTTAATGAGTATCTCGATCTCCAATGAATTTGCAGAATTTGTTGAAGATTGGGCTTTTTCAATGCTGTCAATGATTCTTGTAGCTTCTCTTGAAGGGAAATACTTTTTCCAGCCGTGGACAGAACAAAAAGAGGCACATCATCATAAGCGTCTTTGCTTTCGCCAAGTACAACATCATTACAAACAGCTGCTGATGTTGAAGGACCACGGAGCCACTCTGTAACAGATGAGCTTTCTTGTGTATGATAGTAGTATTGCATCTTGCAGTGCAATCTCCATAAGTTTTTTAATTTCTTTTCGGATACTGACTTTCTGTGACATTTTGAATGTTTCGTCTCGCGCATACTCTTCCAAATCTTCCTCATATTTGACATAACCTCTCAAATATATCAATACTGAAGTCAAGCAAGTTCAGCGCTCAGCTATGCGGTTTCTCAATGACTCTGCTAGTTTTCTTGCCAATGTTGTTGTCAGTTCTTCAAGTTTGCGTATCATAAATCTCAAAGTCGTTTCGGCAGTAACCCGGTCAGAATCTCGTCGGCATAAGACCTCCACAGCGAGTTTGACAGGCTGAAATACTCTGTCTAAGTTTGTCAAAACTGTGTACTCTTCTACACTCAAAAAGTAATCTGAATTAGTGTCAAGACCTAAATCGATCAATGCTTTGCCGACACACAGTTTAACTTTACTAAATGTTGATATCATATCAGCAAGGCTTGACCAGTGTGTTTTGCAATATAATTGTAGCTGTAAGTTTTTGTCAAATTCTTGGTTAATGTTAACTTGGAGGAGATCGTTTTTTGTTGGAGATTTCTTAAAAAGCCTGACCAGTTTTCTGACCTTTTCTATGATACTCGAGTACTCTGTATCAAGATCTACCTCTCTTGTTGGAAAAGAAGAGTAAAAAACGTCATCTTCGTCATCGGAGTTTATTTCCCTCAGACAAAGATAAATCTTGTTTTTACACAGAACGTCCATGATGGACAACTGAATGCCATGGGCATAGCAGAGCTGATGTAGAGGATTAATCAAACGTCCTAATTTGATCATTACCTTAACCCCATCTGTTGTAATGTTGACTACATCATCGTCAAGAGACAATTCAAATTCTGAAAGTCTGTTCTTCAAAATATCCACTGCAGTTTCGGCAGGCATACTGCCGTATATTCTGATCAAGCCTAAATTCCAAAATATGGCTTCATTTTCTTTGCATGTGTGGACATTTACGTTCATGTAACGTCTATTTCTAGAGGAAGTCCACTCATCTAAGGTTAATGTAAATCTGTAGTTATCTTCCTTTAGCTGAGAAAGTTCTTGTTAAAGTTTTATTTTTAAGGTCATTCGTAATTAATTACCATAACTTTAATTGAATTAGGAGATGACGGTAATTTGTGTCCCTTTGAACAAAAAAGGTCTATCAGGTCTTTTGAGGTGCAAAATACACGAAAAGGTAAACCGTCTTTAGCCACCATTCTTGAAACCATAATTTCCTTCGAAGTATCTTCGTTGTGGAAATGGTCCGTAATTTTGCGCTTTTTAGGTACAGTTGATGATTTTGATTGCTGAAGAGTACATTCTGAAGAAGAAGCTGTTCCGGCAGCTGCTGGCTCTGGCGCCGCTGGCCCGGCAACCGGAGTCCTCATTGAAGTTTCTACATTTTCCTCAATCTGAACTAATGGTGGTTAATATAGCGCATAGCGCCATATTATAGCGCGCTACCTCTCCATAACGCATAGCGCGTGCTATGTAAGAAGTCCCGGCGCTATGGTGCTATGACGCTTTGGCGCTATTTATATCGAGTGGCAATTAGTTCTAGCAGCAGCGCTGTTGGGAGTAGACGTGTGACGCAAATTTAATCTAGCAGCACGCACGCTAGCTTCATCGTGCGTGAACTATTTAGTGTTAGACGTTGTTTAGTTAGTGTACACTGTATATTTATAAGTGATCAAAGGACACAGTTGTCTGCTACAAAAGAAGCCTAATGTTTTAAATGTAAATAAAATATAGATACAAAAGTGTATATAATAGTATTTGTAAATATTTGATTTATTATTTATTTTGTTTTGTTTTAAAAAGTATATGCCTTAAAAATATTTTTAGGATTATAGAAAGTATACCGATGAAGAGCGTTCATTGATTTCTCTTTACCGCTTTATTTTACTTTAATATAAAATGCGACCTATTACGAAATAATGTTCTTATAATATAGCATGCGGTCTATTCAATGAACAACACGTAATGTAGCGTGCTCCGAGATATAGCGTGCTGCTAAACTTAACGCGCTTGCCGGCCTCCTACATACATACTTTCTTATAAATAGCGCGCTATAACATAGCATATTTAATAGCGCGCTAGAAATTTATAGTTTATAGTCTGTAGCGTGCTATTGATTTATAGTCCTTTTGAACAACTTTAATCTGAACATCCTCAACCTTTTTTTTTTTTTCGAATCAATGTTATGTATAGACTTCAAGTGTGTGTGTAAGCCTTTTGGAGAACGGTGTTCGGATATAATGATTTATATAAGTGTAAGAGTGAGCGTAACTGTGAATACGTATGGATGTGTGAATAAGTTCAATATTTAAGGGCATAATTTGTAAAAACAGTTGCAAATAAATCATCACGTAGTAAAGACGTCTTTCTGTGAGCACAAACTCTTACAAACGAAAGTGAACCCTAACGTCTATTACATAGTGGTCGAAATCGAGCCGGATTTCAATTCGACCTACGACGTTCCTGCGCCGCGCGATAATACAAAAGGATTGGTCGATTGATGAGCTTAGAACAAAAGAAGACGTTTGCGTAAACAAGTTTTTATGCACGTTTAATGCACCATATGGCATCGAGTTGTAGATTGGAAAGAAATATATTATTATGACACGGAAATAAGAAACAACATTCAAGTTTATATACGATTTGAAGATACTTTTATCTACTTATACCGAAAGTGGCTAGTACACCGGAACAAATACTAAATGTGTTGGAAGATACAGATATGTTATTAAGAAAAACTCAAACAAATTTAAAGAAATGTCCAAAGCAACATCTAACAAGGGGTTACATAGAAACACGTATTAAAAGCGTTGAATAATACTGGTCTACATTTAAAAAGGCACATGAAGAATTAGTGAAGTGTGTTCCAAAACCGAAACGACAAGATATTCCGTATTTCGTTAATGAAGAATATTTTATTCAGGAAGATTTATATATTTGTATCTTAATGATTTATTATTTGCGCTTAACAAGTTATCGTCTTCGGCACCTATGCAAGTTGATAATAATAATTCGGGTTCTTCTAAAGAAATGAATGTCAAGTTACCAAGGATTCAACTTCCAACTTTCTTTGGAATTTACGATGAGTGGCCTGCTTATCAAGATTTGTTTACATCATTAATTAACGTACAAAGGTTGCATTATTTGAAAGGAAGTTTTACGGAAGAAGCCCTGTCACTTTTGAAACACGTCCAAGCATCATCGATGACTTGGACGTGTTTCAAAAACAGCTCCTAACTATGAAATGTCGTGGAACATGCTTAAAGAGCGTTTTGGCAACAAGCGGATTATCATTAATTCAATATTAAAAATATTGTTTACCCAAAGAAAAATTAGTGTACAAACGGCAAGTAACCTCAAATCTATTTTGGATACTACAACAGAATGAATACATTAAAAAACCTTGGGCTGTCAACGAGCTCCTGGGATCCGCTCATAATATTTTTAGTTGTGCAAAAATTGGACCCAGAGACGCACCGTGATTGGGAAGAAGATGCTTACAAGGATAATGCTGAAAACTTACCTACATGGGACGTACTCAATAAATTTTTACAGTTAAAATTCCGCACTCTTGAGCTTGTCACGCCGCCAACCAGAGAACGACCAACACTTAGAAGAAGGGAATACGCTGTTCACTTATCTACGAGTACTAATGATACTGCGACTTCTACGAAACTAAGAGTTTGTGCTATGTGTAACGAAAATCACACATTGTGTCAGTGTGAACAATTCATCAAGCTAAGCCCAACCGAGAGATGTGATTACATAAAGAAACATTGTGTGGTCACTGTGCACGACGATGTCGCCTGAAGATGTCCTGTAGAACATGTCACAAACGTCATCACACGCTCGCGCACCATTTCACGCCTATGACGTCATCAAACCAGCCAGACAATTACAAGAATCAAGACAAACATAACGATGTTGAAGATCATCAATCTTCTGCACAATCAGCCGAATCCAATGTCACACTTTCATCACATGTCGCTTCTAAGGTGTCCACTGCATTGCTGGCCACAGCACTCATACCAGTAAGAGGTTACGATTCAAAACAAATGACAGTGTTACGCACATTGATTGATCACGGCTCCCAGGCTACGTTTATGAGTGAAAGAGCAGCCCAGATGTTACGATTAAGGAGAACGCTTATCAAGGGCACTGTCACTGGCGTTGGCTCTACTAAAACAAACGTTAAATATGCTGCAGAAATTGAACTTCTCTCAAAGCAGGACCCAAGCTTCAACATAAGAATCAAAACGTACATAATGTCAACGTCAAACATGAGAAGTCTTATAATGAGATGGCGGATGAAAAGAATCTGCTTTGTAGCAGATATACGAAAATGTATCTCCAAATCATGGTCACGAAAGAAGACAGGGATCTGCAACGAGTACTCTGGAGATATGATGATCAAGATCCTGTCAAGGACTTCCGACATACCAGAGTCACGTTCGGAACTGCTTCTGCTCCTTACTTGGCAGTAAGAACCTTACACCAAGTAGCTCATGACGAAGGCCAAAACCATCTCGAAGCAGCAGAAATAATAAGGAGGGATTATTTCATGGATGATAAGGTGTCCGGGAAAGACAACCTCACCGATGCTATCAGACCAGCCAAAAACGTAGACAGCATACTAGAGAAGGGAGGCTTCAAATTAAAAAAATGGTGTTCTAATGATGCAGACTTCCTAAAGGAACTTGAAGAGTCAGAAAGAAGTTCTCATGTAAAACTAGACATAACATTAGACGGGATTACACGAGCGTTAGGACTACACTGGAACATTGGCAAAGATCTATTTCAATACAGCTTAAACCTACCTGCTACGGTAAATATAATTACAAAGAGAACAATTCTGGGTGACCTACAAAGATTATTTGATCCATTGGGCTGGTTGGCACCTTCTGTCTTACTTCTAATCCAAAGATTATGGTTGGAATGAGTAGCATGGGATGAAGAGGTGGACAAAACGATTGCTGCAGAATGGAACAATATACGAGATTCGTTTCATATGTACCTACCTAATATCGAAGTAAACAGATTGGTAAATACTACTGAAGCCACACTAAACAATGTTATTATCCACGGATTTTGTGATGCATCATCTCGAGCTTACGCTGCAGTAGCCTACCTAAGAGATTAGAACAGAAAGCGGTGAAGTGAAGGCATCAATCATCGCTGCTAAAACCAAGGTTGTACCTACAAAACCACAATCCCTACCTCGTCTGGAACCAAGTGGCACTGTACTGCTTGCTGGTCTTTTAAAACAGATAAAGGAATCAATGAACGTACCTGCCTGTCAGATATTTGCTTGGACTGACTCAACCATTGTACTCTCGTGGTTGTTTGGTGATCCTGCAAGATGGAGCACTTACGTGAGAAACAGGGTTGTTGAAATACTTGACACAATCGGCAATCATAATTGGTATCGTGTCAAATCGCCCAAAAAAAAGACCCAGCTGACTCCGCTTCACGAGGGCAATCATTGCAAGATCTAAAAAATGATGAACTGTTGTGGAAGAGCCCAGAGAGCTGAGAGTAGGGGAAATCCAATACAGCAGACCAAATACAACCTGGGCAGACTGGAAAGAAAGAAATCAATACATGTAAATTTTAAATTACACAAAGAGAAGAGTATTAGTACAAAATTTGAGAATTGTGACAAGTTGCAAGAATTGCTTAACGTGATTATATATTCTAAAAGATTCTTGCAGGGAAAAATCGAATATACATGGACTTACCTGTGACCACGACGGAATTTAATGATGCGCTTAAAACCTGCATAAAAATAACTCAGAGGGACAGTTTCGAAGAGGAAATACAGCATCTGAAATCAAAAGAACAAATTCATTAAAGGAAAAAAAGAGCCAGTAAACTAAAGAGTTTAAAACCTTACCTGGACGTTGATAATATCCTCACGGTGGGCGGCCGGCTGCGTCACTCAGACCTAAATGAAGACAGCAAAAATCCAATTATCCTTGATCATGACACCTATCTTACCTGTCTTCTCGTCGCTGATACACACTCTAAAACGCTACACGTTGGAGTTCAAGCAATGCTCTGCTTTCTGCGAACAAGATTCTGGATCCTAAGAGCTAGAATATTAGTAAAATCAAGGATAAGAAAATGTCTAATTTGTGCAAAACTTAACGTCACAGCAAGGTCGCAACTAATGGGAGACTTACCTCGAGTTCGAGTCACACCAGCTAAAGCCTTCTTAAATACCGGCATGGATTTTGCTGGCCCGTCTCATATCTTGATGTCTAGAGGAAGAGGAGCAAGGACAAACAAAGCATACGTTGCTCTCTTTGTCTGTATGTCGACGAAGACGATTCACTTAGAATTAGTGGGAGATCTTACCTCAGATGCCTTCATCGGAGCCTTCAGAAGGTTCGTAGCTAGACGTGGAAGATGCGCTCACGTCTGGAGTGACCAAGGACGTAATTTTGTTGGGGCGAACAAGATACTAGCTGCAGAATGGGCTGAAACCAAACTTAAATTCGACGGTCCATTTGCTGAGATGCTAGCAGTGGATGGAACTGAATGGCATTTCATTCCCGCCTACAGCCCCCACACATGGGTGGCCTGTGGGAAGCCGGAATCAAATCGATGAAAAACCATTTGAAACGGATAATGACCTCTCACATAACGTACGAAGAGATGAGCACCTTGTTATGTCAAATTGAAGCTTGCCTCAACTCACGACCGCTTAACATATTAAGAGACACGGACACAGCCGTTAACGCCTAGCCATTTCCTTGTCGGTGAGACGCCTATTACGGTTCCGACACCAGAGATATCCCAACAAGTCACTTATCCCGATGGCAGTACCAACAAAGATTGTTGACCGACTTTTGGCGTCGATGGAAACAAGAATACCTGTTGAGAATGCAACAGTGTCCGAAATGGCAAAGGAAGGTTAAGGAATTTGACATTGGTCACATTATAAAATAAAAAAAATATAAATTTCTTTGCCACCTTCCGCTAAATAAATACAATGATGTGTCTTACCTGGATTGAAGAGCACCTCCCGCCCTCCCTCAATTGCATGCACTAACACAAATTGTATTTATCTATATTCTATATGTTAAATTGTGTACAGATTTTGTGTCTTTATTTTTTCTATTGTGTTATCTTTGAATCTATTGTAATCAAAACGTTGTAACGTGTAATAAAATTGTTAAAGGGCTCATAGGCCCTTTGGTGGGCGGTATGTTCGGATATAATGATCTATATGAGTGTAAGAGTGAGCGTAATTGTGAATACGTATGCATGTGTGAATAGGTTCAATATTTAAAGGTATAATTTGTAAAAACAGTTGCAAAAAATACGTGTGGCACTCGATGACTGCCGCGGTAAAGCTATTGCATAGCATTTTTTATCAACTTATGCAATTATAATTATTTATTTATTTTATTTATGCAGTTAAGTCTTTGATATTAAATCAAGTTACACTTTTTCAGCGTGGTGACCGATAAGAAAACAATTTTTTTCTCTTATTGAATAAATGAGAAGTTAATATTGTTTAAAATATTTTTAATATCTTACAATACTTGTAGGTTATTCAGGAATTTTTATCATTGAGTTAGCAGCTAGTGTACATGCACACAAACCCCGTGCCGAAGTCTGCCGAGTGCCGAAGTCCATAATAGTGTTCTGTGCCGAAGTCTGCCGAACTAAAACGACGTTAGACGATGCACGGATTTCAACGCCACACCTCCGTGCCCGTCGGAGTGGGGAGCGTGAGGTTTTTTCGTTACGGAATTTCTGGATTCGGTCCCCGCGCTCAAGGCCCGCAATAGAAGCTATGCAATAGCTTAATAAATCATCACGTAGTAAACACGTCTTTCTGTGAGCACAAACTCTTATAAACGGAAGTAAACCCTAACGTCTATTACAAACGGTCTTTAGCTTTCAAAATCTTCCCACACACCTTGCACTTTGCACTGAGTCCATCATTGGCTCTTAAGCAATATTTCCAAACTTCTAATGAACTTCCGTATTCACTGTACACTGTTTCTGAGTTTGTCGACATAGTTCAATGCCAAATTACATTAAATGTTACACTAAAATAACCAGTTAATCACAAAAATCCCTTAAATTCAACAAAAACTAGATAATTACGTAAACAACGCACGCGTCGGCACGCGTGCGTTTGTTTGCGTGCGTGCAAAGTGATGACAGTGAGTGAGCCGGGCCTCGTCCCCCGCAAGTCCCGCGCGAGTAGTGCCTACAGCATGCGCAGAACAGTTCGCACGCAACCGCGCTATGATATACACACCGATTTTGCTGCGCCGCTCAATCTCGCAAGATCTCGTACAAAAATTGAACGAGACTCATTCTCGCAAAATATGGACGAGATCTCGCGAGATCCCGATATCGCGAGAACGAGATTGCATTCCCTAGACGAGGAATGTAATTGGACAGGATATCATAGAGAGAGAAAGAAAGTTTAGGACACTCAAAAAACAGATGATTGACAGATCCTTCATCTAGGTCACATTCACAGATTGAGCTATCCCTAATCCTGAGTTTGGCCAAATGTATATGTGTAGGCGGCAAACAGTAGAGTTGGTAGCTTTACTAAAGTGGCGATATTGAAAAAACCAGGGTTTTGATGGGATATTCATTTGGACTTTGGAATATTGATTACATTTTAAAAATTTAGACTAATGCCAATTACTTTGCCAAGAAGACAGAAGGCCGGAGTATGCCTTTGGCAGGAGGTCATGTGCATGGAGGCATTGTCTAGGGATAGAGCCAGATTTTGTGGCATCTTTAGCTAAATTATCAGCAATTTCATTGCCCTGAATCCCGCAATGGCTAGGAATCCAAGCCAATACAATGTTCAGGCCTTTTTTATGACAATAGTACAGGGACTTTCTAATATTTAAAATTAGGGGGTATCTAATCTTAGATTGAAAAAGACTGGAAACAATACTTTGAAGGCAACTAAGGGAGTCCGAGAAAATGAGGGTCCTTTTCAGACCATGTGATTCTGCATCATCTTCATATGAAACTGCCTCTAAAATAGCCAAAGCCTCACCTGTGAATACAGATGAGTCAGGGGGAGAGTTAAAATTTAAAATAATCCTGTATTTTGGGATCCACACTGCAGACCCTACTAATCTATCGTCACAAGATTATTAAAAGAGTTAAAGGAGTGATGGGAGAATGGTTTTGAGGAAGGAGTTATCTCTTCCTCCAATGGAACCCAGGGGGAGCCAGACGGTTACTGAAATCCTCTAGCTAATGGGAGGGGTCTGCAAGGGGAATTGCTATCATCTAAAGCGCCACAGAAGTGCCGTTTCCAAACCAGAGAAGAAGGAGATCGAGGAGCTAAGCTCTCACAAAACGAAAGCCATCCTTTTTTTTCTTTTCAGAAAGAAATTTTATTGGACTGAGCAGTTATTTTATGATAATTAAGAAAATTTTCCATTGACATATTAGAGAAATATAGCCGTTCTGCTGACTTTCGTTTTTTTAATAATTGAGGAGCAGTCTGCGTCCCACCATGGAGGTAAAGAAATTTTACTTGTGGAGGAATTCTTTAAAGGGAAAATTTTGTATGCTATATTATTCAGAAGGGTTATAAATTGGGAATAGGCACTCTGGAGGTTATTCAGAGATACTGGGGAAAGATTATTGATATTACTTTCTGTTTCTGAGCAGAATACATCCCAATTAGCTTCAGACAGATTGAATTTAAGAAGGGGTGATAAATTTCGAGTAGGAACGCATCTATTACTTAGGTTTAGAAGGATGGGAAATCACTTCTAAAAGAAGAAGAGAGAGTTTTCTATGATATGCTAGCAGCCAGGATTGGAGAGCATAATGACAAGTCTACTGCAGATCTAGAATTCTGCGAAGGGTAGGCCATTCTGGTGGGAGAACCATCATTTAGGAGACAAAGATTAAATTCATTAAAAACATCAAGTAGCAGATAAGAAAAAGAATCATATTTATGGGAACCAACATAACATGATGACTATTAAAATCTCTGAGAACAATGTAAGGTGGAGAGATGCTTGATAGAATTAAATTGAGTTCTGATATACAAGATGGTGTGGGAGCCGGAATGTAAATGGATAGGATTGTGATGTCCATAGCCTTAACAGCTATTGCATTTATATTGCCTTGTACAGGAGGAACAGGAATGGGTGATAAGGGAATGGTCCTGTTTAGTAAAATCAGAGCACCACTATAGCCGTCGCTCCTATCACTACGATAACAGGAGAAGCCTGGGATTCTAAATGTGGACCCTGGCTTAAGCCAGGTTTCCGATATTGCAAGTATTGAAGGGTTATGAGTATTAATTAAGTGGATTATATCAGGTTTCTTATTCCTGATGCTCCGACAATTCCACTGGAGGAGAGTTAGAGATTCGAACTTTACATATTCTGGAGAAAAGGACATCTTTGCCAACAATATCTGTAAGAGAGGCCACAAGATTTTCTAGAAGATTATTATTAGGAGATATTATATTGCTTTGTAAAGCATGTCCATTGGGAAGAGAGGACGAAGGAGTACTTGTAATGTTATAGTGTGAAACTTTATCATATCCTAGTGAAGATTGCACTGGCATAGATTTGGCTTTATATATAGCTTTCCTATAGGACTGAGAAAGAGACAGAGTAGGAGGGATTATAGATGCCTGAGGAGATGGAAGATGGCTTACAGGAATTTGTGAAGATGCAACACCAGAATAAGGTCTTCTGACAGCCGCGAAACGGGCGGAAGCCTCAAGGTATGATATATTCTCTTGTGACATTACTATCTTGATAGCTTTTTGCCTTGAGTGCTCTGGGCAACTTTTTTCAATAGCTGAATGATTTGCAGAGCAGAAAAGACAGGTTGGGGAATCAGAAGGACAATTATCTCCGGTGTGCTCTTTGCTGCATTTAAAGCATTGTGGTTTCAATCGACATTTGGCTTTGACATGTCCAAAACGGCAACATTTTAAACATTGGATAGTAGGAAGAAGGTAAGTTTCAACTGGTATAGAAGCATAAAAGCAATATACATGGGAGGGGAGCACTTGTCCTGAGAAGGTGAGGACAACAGTTTGAGTTGGAACCCACTCCACTTCATCACCCTTTTGACCTTTCTGTTAAGTCCTCTGGCTTTAATGATTTCTCCTCTGCCAGGAGAGAGCTCGGACTTGCCTACTAATTCCTCCATAGAGATGTCAGTTGGAATACCCCTGATCCCACCCATACGGGTAACATTAAAAGTTGGAGAAAGTCCGAGTCAATAAAATTATTGGCATCAGAAGCAGTTTTAAAAGCAATTGAAACTCTGTTGCGCTCTTAAATTTTGATACCCTGTTTTTCAATATTGGCCACTTTATTTTGAGTAAGGATATGACCAATTTTCACAGGTCTAATTGTATAACCTGCTGATGGATCAGGTTCTGAGCGGCTTAAATGTATAACAAATGGGCCTTTATCGCTATCTACATACTTTTTTATATTGGAAGTCAGTGGACGAATGTATTTTGGTAGGAGGCAGAAGGGTGATCTTCGTGCCCTATTTTTTTCTTAGGGAAGTTGGGTAATGGTAAGGAATCCGTGAGTTTACGTTTAGCATGGCCAGAATCACCGGATAAATCCGGTGGTCCGCATCTCCTCCGTCAACCTCCATTGTCGTCACACAGATCTACATTAACTAAACAAAAAATACTACTCACCTACTAACAAACAGAATACACAGAAAATTGAGAGGTTTTACACAACTTTGAATCGAAAAATAGGTTAAAAACTTATTTCAATACAAAAACACGTGTAACCACCAATCACTCTGACAGCAGAATCCTAGATATATGTCAATTGTAAATGATAATATAATTATGTCCAACAACAGACATTATCGAGCGGGTCTCACAGATCATAGAGTACTGAAACTCGAAATGATCTGTCTGGCTGTCGAGCACCAATCCCAGGCTGGCCGCAGAGATAACAGAGGTCACTACGGTCAACCTCGGCGGTGCACTTCGCCCGGACGTGCCCCTTTTTCCAGCTACCGGAAACACTGCAAAGCCCGGGGCTGCAGTAGCTTGGTCCTTGCCGCCACCCAACCTACCAGCAATCTGCCGTTATCTGCGATCTTCTTTGCCAACGCTACAGGGCACCGAACCCAGACCGCGCCAAATCCGGTGGCATCAGTGCGTATATCGCCGGCCCGCACCTTGTCCGGCAGACACTCTCCGCTTCTAGCAACGGCCGCCACCACCTCCTCAGAGGTCACGGAGTCGTCCAGGCCAGCAATCGGCACTTCTGCGGTTTTCATTGGTCTGGAGACCCGGACGTCCTCAGGGTTGAGGACCTCCCTCATCTTGGCGGCCATGGCGTCCGCCTTTTGTAAACATTTTGATCTCCTCTCAGCATCCTGGTACGTCACGCCACGCTCCACAGCTCCGGGCTGCAATGTTAGCGTCACCGCATTGGACCGCGGAACACGCACAGCCGGTTTCTTGCGACCGCCTTTGGCAGTCCGCCGCGCAGGTTGAGGAGCCGTCTTTGCGGTTCCACCTGGGGCACGTGCAGCCGCTGCGGTCTTCTGGGCGGCTTTGCGGGCCTTCTTGCGGCCCACGACTTTCGCCCATGTCTCACTCTTAGACCCGGCTGTCGTGAGCTGGTCGCTCGGAGGAGTTCCCTCCGCGGGCTTTTTGTTACCTTCCGCGGGCTTCCCCTTTTGAGGCGTAAGTCTCGGCGGCTCCTCAGTCCTCCGCGTATCAGCCGCCAAAGGCGGACGAGGGATTTCCGCCGGGAGACGCCGATAAATCGCCTCCAGCTGAGCGTTAACCATGCTCCCGCACTGGAGCATGCAGAGCTGGACAATGCGCTCGACCTCTTCGTCGGTACGAGGGCTTGCCCCCCGTGCGGGAGTCGGGGCCACTTCAGGGGCGGCATCGGTGGACGTGCATCTCTGCTGCTGCTCGCTCATCGCAGTGACTTGCCCTCGGAGGTCCTTGAAGGTTTTCCTCCTGTAGCTTTGCGACCTCGTCAGAGGCCGTCTTGTTGAGGAGGATGCCAACCGCCTCCCTGATATCCGCGGCAGCGTCCTTTAAGCCACGGGTGAACGTGCCCTTCAAGCTGCCAGACTTGGTGACAACTTTCAGGACTAAGTCCACCCCATCCAGAGCCAGCTGGCTCAAGGCCACCACAGATGGCTCTCCTTCTTCCGCCGCCAGAGCAGCTCGTCGTTCGCGAGCGCGTCGGGCCATTTCAGACACTTCATCGGCTGCGACGGCTTTGCGCTGTTCCCTCTTTGCGGCGTTGAGCTCCGCCTTTGTACTCCCCAGCGTGGCACAGCTTTCACCGCCATCGCCAGGGTCCTCCGTAGTGACCCCCATGTCACTCTGCTTCACTAGCCGCCGAGGTATTGGAGCACACGAACCGTCCGTGCTTATCCCTCCGCGGCTGCAAAGCACTCACCCTTCTCGATGCCTGCCGAACCCTCCTCGAAGTCGCCAACTTGGGGGCAGGCCTTCCTCGTCCGAAGACCGGCACACTGGACGTTTCCTAGCGGAAAACGTCCCACGCCGCCGATTTCCACCGCTTCCAGTATCATCCATCCTGTTTGACTATTTCTACATTTTTAAAAGATTTACCCATTTTTTTCCCACGAGCGTCGAGAAAGTAACGGTCCATCCGAGCAGCGCCTCCTTTGCCCGGGTAAGCCTATGCGTAATCCATCAAGGGTGTCGGCCGGTACCCTGACGGGGGGCAACGCTAACGACTGATCATTTACCCATCAGCCATGCAGCTCCTCACGGCGTGCCACGCTTGAGCTTGGGGTGATTTTTTATAGAGGTTATCATCCTCGTGACTCCAGACGGTTAAGCCAAGAGCCATCGGCCCCTCAGGCGCCGCGAGACATGATCCACGACACGCCAAAGGTATTCCGAGGTTCGAACGGTGGCAGAGTCGATACGAGTTCTTCCCATGCCTGCCCAGAGACCGGGTGAGGAAACTCTGAGCCCATTCAATTCCCGCGATGACGGGTTGCCCGGCGTCGGCAAGAGCCGAGTGCATCTGGCATCTCACCGTGCATGTCACATCCTCTGTTCCTCTCAATGGAGAGGATACGGGAAGCACCTAGCAGGAACTTGATTCCATTCGAAACGAAAGGTACGCCCAAACCCAGCCAGTTTTGGTCCGCGAAGTTTTCCCGCTACCACTCATATCTAAGTGGCGTTCCCTTATCCGCCACCTGGGGACGCGCCCGTTAGTAGGACTGGCAATTCCACACGGGACTATTGTAAGTTATTTGCCACCTACTGTAAGTTATTTGTACTGTGCCTATAACCTTCGCACAAGTCGAATCAATAAGTTAACAAAGTTGTACCGCAATGTGATGAATGGTAGGCCAGCACATAAAATATGAACAAACAAATATAATTTTTTATATATTAGAAGATCACAAAACTATAAGTAACACTCTGGAGCTGTCTCACATCAACGTAAGCAAGTCCTTACCATCCCTCACAGGTATTGATATTAAAACAGCTATGAGGGCGAGATCTCATGGTTTATTCTACGAACAGAAATGTAATATCTAGAAACAAACATTCCTTTTTATAGAGGTAAGCATAGAATACTATAATATATAGATAATAGAACAGGGGAGTCGGCGAAGCCCGCGTAGCCACTAAAATGTCACTAACACGTCAATTCTCATGTATAAATGTCAACACGAGATGTGTTTGACGTTACAATCGTTTCCAAGTTTCGCATGCAAATTATTTAGAAAATGCCCAATTGCACCCTATTTACAAATAAATATGTATTAAAATTTTATCGATTTTTTTAATGATGATCTTGAACATTAATCAAAAGACAGAAAGTAAAAAAATGTGAAAAATTTACTCAGTCTGTCAACACAGCGATTCGGGTTTGGCGACGCCAATCCTCGTACAAAATAAAGTTGACAGCCATTCTATTGTGTATTACTCTACTAGTACTGTAGTACTCTATGGAAGTAAGGGTGAAAAGTGAGCCACATATCAAAATGCAAATGTGTTGTCATCCCTCATCACTCTGATGGGATGTCTCATTACAAGTAAAAAGGGCATCCGGGTCTCTACATTTACCATACAAAATACAGCAACATTATGATGGTATTCTGAGAGAGTGTGGTCCTTCTTGAGTCAAGCTCACTTATATATGCTGCAACCATAATATAGATGTGGGGTGGCTTTACCACATAAAGAGAAAAGTCAAAATTTAAAAATTAAATGCTCATATTTTATTTTCAGGTAGCACGAAGTTACGGTGTACCCTTTGTAGAGACATCAGCCAAGACACGAATGGGCGTCGATGATGCCTTCTACACCCTAGTTCGAGAAATCCGCAAAGACAAGGAGAGCCGCGGCAAAAAGTATAGGAGAGGGAACAAGATCGGCTCACGGCGGAGGATCAAGTGTGAACTACTCTAAAGTTATGGTTATAGGAAATAAGTTTGCGAATGAAATATTCAATTCATTATCTTTCGAGTTCCAATGTTAATGAATCATTAACCAATCGATTATATTGGTTATGAGATGTATTAGAAAGTCAATACATTCACGACTTGGTACCTCTTACAGATACTTTATGAATATTATGTACCGTGATTTTAATTGCTGGCCACATTGTGTTTCATTTAAATTAAAAATGCAAATTTTTTAAGTGTTGGTCAGCTGATATAAAATATATTGTAAATTCACATATTTTAGATTGCAATATAAAGGCTTTTCGACTTCAAAACAAAAAAGGAGCAATCAAAAAAATATCAAATGAGCAGCAGGTCAGTTTAAATTGACTAAATCTAAATCTAACTAAATTTGAAAAAAGTCGAAACGGATTTTGAATAAGAATTGCTAAATTGATCGGTACCTTTTTAATTTGCTTACATGAGTTTGTAATACGAAGGACAAGGAATTCTATAGTCTGTTCAAAGGATAGTGTTGGTACACCCGGATGCGCCCTGATTATTTTGCTTTTATTATTTTTTACTAAGTTTGTTAAATAAATGTTTTATATTGTAAGAATAATATAGAATACTATTTTATGGTTATTGTAATAAAATACGAATATAAATAATAAACACTACAATTAACCTTTCACTACGGCACTTAATATTAAAATGCAAAATTCTCCTGCCAGTGTACGCCGCACGCCTTTGACAAGATGCTGCACGCCTTTGACAAGATGCTGCACGTGCCAAGATGGCGTGACACAAAGGCGACAGTATTTAAAAGAACAGACTATATGTTAATAAGTAACCAATCTTTCAATTTGCTTAAAAACTTTGTTTGACTTATTAGAAGCTTATATTATAATTATTCGTCAATTATTTTTCACTATTTCTGTTACTAAGTGAATTACAACAAATCTTTCCAATCTAGAGGCCTTTATCGAGCTGTGAATTGCTTATAGGATGTGGATGATGAAGTGGATACAGCAATTAATCCTATTTACCTACATAGGTATTTACGTTTTTGATTTTTTTTACCTTTTTAATTACAGGTTCAATGAATATCAAAGTTTACATTAAGTACATGGATTTGTACAAATATTTCTACATGATACATGTGTATCATGAAATATGATATAAAGCAAGGAGTGGAAAATTTAATGAATTATAACATAACAAAGTTAATGTGCCAAAGATTCTGTAAAGTTAAGAAAATTGAGACAAGTTAACAATCAAGGCCAGAAAAGGCCATTAAAGAAATCTCTTGGCCGCAGCATGTTCACAAACATCTCTTTACAGACTGCAAATATTTTGGTAGGACTATATTATTTTACAACAACACACAAATCGTCGTCGAATTTCAAAGAGACGAGACTTGAGATGGCACTCACAAATTTTATAGATTGTATAAATAATTTAGTGTTGCCATGTGTTGTGTTGTTAGTAATACAATCGTCAATAATAGAAATGGACTGCAAAAAATCTTTATTTAGGAGTACAATATAATCTCACTAATCCGGCACTATTGAAAACCAGAGGGTGCCGGATTATTGGAATGTTCGGAGTACTGGATTATAGAGAAAAAATCATAATGAATAAAATAAAGCATTATTTCATAGAGAGAATACATAATGTAATTACATAGTTTTAAAATAACACTTAATTGAGGTCTGCTTTTGTTGCAACTTGTAGTCCGTGCTTAAAAACCTTTTCTCGCGTGTTTCAAAGAATTATAATATCTTTGGCAGATTGCCGTTTTCTTCTGTCCGTGTTATGCTGGTATTGAAACAAGTTGTAGTAGTTGGTGGCTCCAATATTTCTACAAAGCTTTCTTCTTCTTGTACTGCTTCACGTGTGTCTTCATCTGTCATAATTTTCTGTTTCTTCGTTCCCCTTGAACCGGGCGCAGGGTGCCGGATTATTGGACGTGTCGGTCTATTGAAGTGCCGGATTAGTGAAATTTTGTATTTTGAAAAAAACAATTTTCACTATATTACTTTCTACTCTAACCGCATCCATTAAAATCATCACCATAACTCACATAAGAAACAGTTTCCAGTGACTATATAATTTTTACATTCATTGTGTGTTACAAATTATTTAGAACGGCAATTTTATGTAAGCCAATTCTGTCATCTATATAAGTCTACAACACAGATGCATTGAGAGCTAAAAATTTTCCACTCACCAGATGTCGCTTGTTAGAACTGAAGTGAAGTTATTTGTTTCCTACAGCATCATCATTGTTAAAATTATTTACGAACGGCAATTTTATGTAAGCCAAGTCTGTCATCTATATAAGTCTACAACACAGTTGCATTGAGAGCAAAAAATTTTCCACTCGCCAGATGTCGTTAGTTACAACTGAGGTGAAGTTGTTTGTGTCCCACAGCGTTATATTAGTTAAAAAGTTGTGATCGAAGGACAACCACAACCTCATTCAGTAGGTTTAACTTTTATAGTTTTCGATTAGTGGTAACGTTTATAGAAAATTAACTAGAGCTTGTTGGTCTGAAGTGAAATCGACGCACAAAAATCTTGGTATGATTCCATTGTCTGGTCTCTCTTTTGCAATTCCCACAAGGATGGCACTTTTATGCTATTTTGTGTTTATCGCAGTCCTGATCTTAAAACATTTCTTTAAATATCTTTTTATTCGTTATAACTATAAGTTGAAGTGCGGACACATTTAGTTTTAGCGGGCTGCAACAACTAGATGCAGACAAATGCGGTTGGTATGTAACTTAGGATTGGGTTTGTCCGCGGCTTTTGGGTGGCACATCAATCAACTTTCATAGTCATTTTAATTATTTTTTGAACTTTACTATACCTAGTTATATCCAAAACAACCGGCCACACCTAGTTTTGCGAACACGCCTAAGTTTAATTACGGATGGTTAAGCCACTTTGCACCTAGTTTAAACCGGCTAAACCTTGGTGTACACACATGGCTTTTAGTTGCGACATTTACTAGAAAAGCCAAATAAGGTTAACGCATTTGTTGTGTAAATGTATTAAGCTATATAATGGTATTAAAAGAATTATATATAGTGTATTCATTCTCCATACTTTTTAATATAAATTGTCGTAATTGAGCAAAATCTAAATAGAGAGGGCTTGCATTGCTTATAATTATTTAAGTGTATTTTTGTTGTTATGTACTCTATTTAATTAACCGAAAAATTGAATATAACGTAAATAGATCCACTAGTTAGATCACATAGACCAGACATCTTAAACAACATCTTATGAAATACTTTTATATAAAATGTTAAGAAATCTTTAAAAATTGAAACAACTCACGTAAGCAAATTAATTTATAGGATCCGGTGTCGAAAGCAAATATTATAAATAAAGTATGTAGATAGGTGTCGCAGAAATTAATAAAAATTAAAATTTTTAACTATTATTTCAATTTCTTAAATAAATAATTTAGTTTGTAAGAGTCGTTGTTGAATGTTTTCTACTTTAGCTAAATTGTATGAAAGATGAGATTTTCTTAAATTTTCTACTGCCAATGCTGTTTTCTTATGATATTTGATTGTATAGTTGAATATAACACAAAATAACTGTGTTAAATATAATTTTTTTTCTCACTTATTTTTAAAATTATAAGAATTCAGAATCTAGATATACAGGCAGTTAGGGTTGCCAATACTGCTATATAATATTGAGGATCCAAACCATAGAATACTATAATACATACATAATAGAACGGGGGAGTGGGCTGAGCCCGTGTAGCTACTGAAATGCCACTAACACGTCAATTCACACGTATGAATGTCAATACGAGATGTGTTTTGACGTTACAATCATTTCCAAATTTCGCATGCAAATTATTTAGAAAATGCCAAATTGCACGCTATTTACAAATAAATATGTATTAAAATCTGTCTGCCAACACAGCGAATCAGGTTTGTAGTAGTGATTAACTGATAATACGACGTAATTGCTTGTATGTGTGCTCCCGGCGACGCTTATTCTCGTACAAAAAAAGGTTGACAGCCATTCTATTGTGTATTATAGTTATAGTATTGTATGATCCACACACTATATTTCTTAAAAAATACGTAGTAGTCTAAACTACTATATTTTATTAAGCTTAAAGCTGTTGCTTTAAAATATGAATTATCAATTTACGACATCATTATCATAATTTTTAAACAGCCTTTCACAATCCCACTGCTGGACATCGGTCACCCTAAAAAACGCTACAAAACACGCTCTCGGTTCACCTGCATCCATCGGCTTCCTGCATGTTTAACCTAATCGTACGCCATCTGTTAAAACATACATACTACCTGCTTATTTTTATATTTTAGCCCTAACTATTATATTTTTAAGGTAAAAGTCTCGAAAATACTATAATTGAAATTAAAAAGTTGGCAACCCTACACTGCCTGACAGTACACTACAGTAACTGTAGATAAAAAAATATTATCAGATATAAAATTTAAGCTTTAAACTTAACAATTTTCAATTATAAATCTTAATTCTAAATCTCTATAATCAAAATATCTATTTAAAAATATATTATTTGTTTGAAATTCCAAGTAAAATTTTTCAAATTCATTTAAATTTTAAAACCTTGTAATGACGGTTACATGCATCTACTTTCTACATTAAATATTTATTACATATTAAGAAAAAAATATAAATAAAACTATTGTCATCAATTAGAATATATTACGATAAGAGTTTTGTCCTACCTAAACCATTAGTAACTTTACATTACAAGCGCACATTGTAGTTAAAAGAACCGTTGACGCAACTTTTTATGCTAATTTAAGGTTTTGGTTAGTGTCTTGCCTTTCGTCCGGTCCTAATTTAACCAACTGTATGGTGCTCGTTTAACAGAATTATGTAATGAAACTTCAAACTTAAAACTTCCTATCGTAAATATTTTAAAGTACAAACCCAGTAAGTAATATGTATTATTTAGAAACAATTCGCAAGCTACGTAGAATATGTGTAACTTAGTCCCCGTAATGCAAAAAACATATTTTGTTTGCTATGTAAGAACGTCTTAGAGTTAAGTCTCGCAAATAACAACCCTGAACTGCCTTATACGTAAAACTTTTAAGACTTGCCCTATAACAGCACAATTATTTTGCTATAATTTTTATCCATTCAATTATTTCATCATCGTTTATATATTCCAATGTATTGCATATACATATGTATGATAATAATATAACATTTTTCAACCAAAATAGAAGAATAAACACATCTCTTGTTTCCCGCACAACTTTTTTGATAATAGTAATTGCTGTGATGACATTTCACTTTTCACTATCATCACAATAAGAGGCAATAATCTTCCGCTCACCAGATGTCGACAGTTAGAACTGGGGTAAACTTATTTGTCAGACTGATGGTGGCAAGTTGCGTTTTAAATAAAAGATACGCAAAACAAGTCCTCAGTGTTCCAGTAATATCCTCACTTCAATTTTTGCACATTTTGAACTCTCTTTTTTTTAATTTTATACTTTTATAAATTTCGTAAAAACAAAATATAATTACTATATCAATAAAAGAAGTTAATCTTTACACTTTTCTAACAATTTAACTTCCCTACCATGAGATATGTCCAATTTTTCACCAAAATAGCACCGCCTCAGTGACTGCAAGATTTGTGAAATTTTATTTATATCTTTCGGACATATTTCAAAATATTAATGAAAGTTTCTCTATCTTGTGGCTGTATTAGATTTTTATATGCATATCATATACCATATTATAAGCTATACAGGAACTACTCCGTGTTTTCATTTTTTTAACAAAATATATTCACTATTTATTATGGAGTGTAAGGAGTACAGACTGTGTATTAAAAAGTGTCCATAAAAACCTTTAAATAAGGGTGGTGCCACTATAGCTACGGGGTAAATTTTAAAGAACGCACCGAAAATATTAGTGGGATAGACGACTTATTCGAGGTTATATTTACTAAATAAAATTATTTTAGATTTTAGAGCTACTGATCAGTTTAGCAGCACACTTAAACCGGCGACAACTGCTAAGTTAATTTCATCCCAGTAGCTACTCCAATGCTGTTGTGGAGAGTTTTTGAACTGTTATTTACAGCTTACAGATGACCACTTTTTCAACTGTTCTACTATGGGAGTTGGTACTCCTTACCTCTACACTCCATACTATTTATGTAGTAACGTTAACAGATAAAAATACAATCTAGTACTGCCAAGAACTATTTTATTTTTAAATTGGCAAGAGTGAAGATATTTAATTTTTTTTTAATATCAAATGGAAAAGGAGTGCTTGGTATGACCTATAATTTACTTTATTTATTTAGTTATATAAACACGTAATTATTTGAAATAAGAATAAAATCACTAAAGTCTTGAATAAAATGAGTAGTAATTAACACGGTCGATATTTTGATCTCAATCGAATAAAAATGCGCTCTCCATTTCATACTGATACACTCAAATTTATAAATTTTAATACATTGTCAATAATAGTGTCCGACCGAAGGTCGATTTCTGGCCGATGCCGAAGCCTATTAATCGGCTATCGCCACAACCTTCCATCAATCTCCATCATTCCATCATCTTCAATCAGCTATCGCCACAGCCGAAGGCCTAATAACCCTAAGAAATACAGTTAAAGATTGGCTACAATTAACACCTAATGAAAGATAAACTTTTAAAGGTATAATTTATTGACTGTATGGTTTAAATCATTCATAAACATTTTTAAACACATGATTAGTTAAATAGTGTTTTGTCACTTTCTAGCAACAAGTGTCTCGCAAATGTCAGAATGTAAAACTCACTTTCAACATCTCTATAAATTGATCTAGAGATGATAAAAGTGCCGTCGCCACCTCCATCGCGCTCTCGCCCCTTCGTATCATTTCGTTCAATTTCGTCGCTTGCTAGAAACCTTCGACTTCGGCCCATTTTGGCCGAAGCTGAAGGTTTCGACGAAGGTGGCCGTGGCCGAAGCTTCGGTCGGACTCTAGTTACTAATTGCAAAAGCGCTGAAATACGTATAAAGTTCATTTTACTTATATGTTATTTAGGATATCAATGGTCAGGATATCAAAAAATAATTCTAGACATATGTTTTCAAACGTAGTAGTTCTCCTATAATAAGTAGGGGACCTAAAGTTGCGCTGTACAATGAAATCATGTAACGAATTTTATCTTAAAATTACTTTAACAATTTTAGTTTTAAGTTAAATAAATATCGTATAGTTAATTTAGTTTAAGTTTATATGTATTATAATATTATTACGTATGTAGCAAGAATGCAAGCTGCCATGTGAATGAAATATTATTTTCCTTTAAAATATTTGCCATTTTGTTACTTTATAGTTTCAATTTTTAGTTATTTTTATATTTTCTTTTTGTACGAAATTGCACTACGTATGATACAAAATTATTAAAAATTGTATTAATTATTACCTAAAACAAACGTTGATACGTATGTATGTACGTATCTATAATAAAATTTGGACGCTCACGCATAATTTGTTGGAAATAATAATAATTCTGTAAAAATAGCCCAATAAATGCGTGCTTATTAAATTTAATAAATCAGCAAGACCTAAAGTTTGTTTTAATTTTTTTATTGAAACCTGAATCAAAATAATTTATGGCAGTGCGTGATGAACAAAAAAATTAAAACCAAAATTAAGTTAGCAATAGTTACTCAAAACGAAATCTTACCCGCCGGCCACACACTCGTCGATTAGTATAGGAAGTAGCGAGGAAAGAAGGCAGAGACGTAGTGCACACACAATACTCGTCATGCCCATCCCTCACTGTTATCGGGTCGGCGCGAGTCAAAGGACTGGCAATATGAGCGCGAGTGACTCGCGGAAACCGCAGCTCGAGTCGAGCGCTCATTACGGAAGCATGCCACGTGTCATTTAAAAATCAAATAGTCTACTTATCATCATCATTCAGCTATATTATCATTTCGACGACGACAACGTATACTTCTTTGTATGACATTGATATAATTATTTATAATCAATATTAATAGCTCGCACGCTGCAACAGTTTCAACATGCATTATATTGCAAACGCGAGCGACCTAGTGTGGACCGGTTTATACAAAGGTCATACACCTACCTTGTGGTGCGGACCGAGTGGCGATTAATTGCGCGAGTAGAGCATGTGTGGACAAACGGCAACATCGCGGCAGCACGAGGAGCTCAGTGTGCCGAACCATTAGATTAGGTCACAGAAATCTAAATAATAAGGCACTAGAAATGCCTTCTACTGTCTTTTAATATCCGGACGCGTGTCGCCGGTTCGCAGCTATCACACATAGACAAACAATAAATACATAATTACGCCTACACGTATATCTAGCATTCATACAACAAAGTACCAAATATGGATCGGATAGCTACTGCGTTAAAGAATATTTTATAAAAACGTAAAATCTCAGGAGGCATAGCCACTCGGTCCAATAATTAACGTGTGCGAAAAACAGAGTGTACACTCACTTGGGCATAGTGCAGCGCAACGCACGTTTCGATAACTTTGTAACTTTGCGCCCATTGCCACTTCAGCTTACTAATCCGTTGGGCTATGTCGGTCACTCTGATTCTACTGCGGATATCCTCATTTCTAAGTTTTATCACGCAGAGGAACTCCGAGCATAACCCTCTCCATAGCTCGCTGAGCGGCTTTGAGCATCCTCGTTATACGGCCGGCAGTGAAGTACCACGTCTCGGTTCCGTAGGTCATCACTGGCAAATCGCACTGGTTGTACAACTTAGTTTTCAGGTTTTGCGGTATACCTGACGGGAAGAAGCGTCGTAATTTCCCAAACGCTGCCCAGCCGAGTTGAATCCGTCCATTGACCTCTCGGTCGAAGTTGGACTTACCTAGTCGGACTATTTGTCCCAGGTAAACGTACTCGTCAACAACTTCGAGCTTAGTGCTCCCAACAACTATCAGCATAGGTGTGACATGGACATTAAACATGATCTTTGTTTCGTACATGTTCATCTTAAGACCTATCCGTTGGGAGGCACTATTGAGGTTATTGAGCATAGTGCTTAAGTCCTCCAGCGATTCTGCCATAGGGACTATATCGTCGGCAAATCGAAGGTGAGTGATGCACCCGCCATTGATGTTAATACCGTATCCTTTCCAATCTAGTAGCTTGAAAACGTTTTCCAATGCAGCGGCATCTACGGGTGCCTCTACAGGTCCCATAGCGGTAATGCCGAAACAGACCGACTCTTCGACCACGTCCCACGAAATAGCTAGATTCGTTGCTACAGCAGATCCCCTCCGCAGAGAACGTGATCCTCTGCGATTTTAACGCCCACCACGCCGAATGGCTTGGTTCACGTGTAACCAATCATGCGGGGAGATCTGTTCATGATTTTGTCTTGGCGTATAGTCTGACAACTGGTTACTTCGCTAAATTCCAGATGACTAAATTCCAGACGTGAAGGATCATGCACCCTCCCTGTTGGACCTTCTGCTAAGCTTATATCCGGATAGATATGAGGTTTCCGTCGACGCCCCTCTAGGCTCCACGGATCATTATCCTGTCCGGAGTGTCGTGCCACTCACGCTTAAATCGCGGTTGCATTCTGGAGGCTGCCGCCGTGTTTGGCACTGTAGGTCAGCCGATTGGGTTAGGATGCGGTATTTCTATGCATCCTACCCTTGGCCGCCCGGTTTGCTTCTCGCCGGACGATCCCTACGTTGTTGCTGACTCTGTCGCTGATATGGTGCTTCAGTGTATGGAACTTTTTATTCCTTCCTCTGTGTTACCCATCGTAGGCGTCAACGTCCCGGGATGTAAACACCAGCGCTCTAAAAAAGAAGTATAACTCCGCCCCCAGATCCTTCAAAAGAGTCATTGCCAAGGCAAAGTCAGAGTACATCGGCAGAATTGGCGTGAAACTAGTTCGCCTTCCTTCTGGAACCCGTGCACGGATTCTGGTCTCTCGCCAAGGCTGTCCAAGGGAATTTCTGTCAGCCATCTCTTGCATCTCTGCACAAGGAGGACGACTCACTGGCCCATGCCGCAAAGGAGAAAGCCGATCTGCTAGGCTCTTTCTTTGCGTCCAACTCGACTCTCGATGACGGGGGGAGTACGCCGCCGACCATCCCGCGGTGTGAGTGCTCTATGCCTCATTGCATGGAGGTGCGGTTCACACAGCGCTTGGTTGGCAAAGCACTCCTCTCCCTGGACATTCACAAGTTGAGTGTGGGCCTGACGGAATCTCCCCAATTATGCTGAGGACGTGTGCTCCAGAGTTGGCACCGGATTTAACGCGTCTTTTCCGGTACTCCTACTCCCTAGGTGTAGTCCTGAAATCGTGGAAGACGGCTTTCGTCCACCCTATCCCTAAAATAGGCGACCGCTCAGATCCGTCAAACTACAACCCTATCGCCATCACCTCCTTGTTCTCCAAAATAATGAAATCCATTATAAACCGCCAGCTCATGCGGTACCTTGAGTACCTTAATCACCAGCTGATTAGTGACCGCCAATACGGTTTCCGTCGTGGTCGATCAGCTGGCGGTCTTCTGGTCTACCTGGCTCATAGATAAGAGGAGGCACTAGAGTCGAAGGGGGAGGCATTGGCCGTTAGTTTAGACATTGCGAAGGCCTTCAATTGGGTTTAGCACAAAGCGCTTCTTTCGAAGTTCCCTTCCTATGGGCTTCTCGAGAAATTGTACAATCGGATCACCAGCTTTCTTACAGATCAGAGCATCAAGGTCGTTGTAGATTGTGCAAGTTCCGATTACAATCCTATTAATGCTAGCGTTCCATAAGGCTGCATGCTATCACCAACGCTGTTTCTTCAGCATATCAATGATATGTTGCAAACTGGTAACATTCATTACTATGCAGATGACAGCACTGGTGATGCTCTGTACACCGGCCGTGCCAATATATTCCGAACCACAGTCGAAGCTGAATAGAGTCTCGAATTGGGGACGACTAAATCTGGTCCAGTTTAACCCTCAGAAGACACAAGTTTGCGTGTTAACCGCTAAAAAGAACCCTTTTGTTGTTTCTCCTCAGTTTCAAGGCACTCCCCTTGTTGCCTCTGCCAGTAGCGGAATCTTCGGCGTCGACATATCGAGTGACATGCTGGTTGATGATGATGAGGCTGGTTGTTGCTGGATGACGAAATGACAAGTTACCACGAAACTGGTAACTTTGAAGAGAAGGGAAAATTGGCCTCTAAAAAGCTTGGCATCCTCAGCAGAGCGGGACAGTATTTCATGCCGGCACACCGTCTGCAACTTTACAAGACGCAGGTTCGGCCGCACATGGAATACTGTTCCCATCTCTGGGCTGGGGCTCCCCACTGTCAGCTCCTTCCACTTGACCACATTCAGTACAAAGCGGCTTGAATCAATGACGACCGAGTGCTTTCCGATCGGCTTGATTCACTGCGAAGAGGTGTTGTATCTCTTTGCGTATTTTATCGCATCTATCATGGGGAGTGCTCTGAGGAATTGTTCGGAATAATCCCAGCAGCGAAATTTCGTGAACGCACTACGCGGAAAACGTCCCGATACCATCCACACCATTTGGACGCTTGGCGGTCCATAACTGTACGTTTCACTAGGAGTTTTCTGTCGCTTACGACCCCTCTGTGGAATAGTTTACCACCGGCGATTTTTCCGAACCGATACGATACGACCTAGGGACCTTCAAGAAAAGAGCTTACTCTTTTCTAAAAGGCCGGCAACGCACCTGCAATAATTCCCCTGGTGTTGTAGTTGTTCATGGGCGGCGGTAGTCACTTAACATCAGGTGAACCGTATGCTCGATTGCCCTCTCTCCTATAAAAAGGAGTCCATTCTCTCCGCAACTCCTGTAACAAATCAATAACATAGTAAGAGCATAGTTTTGGAGAGATATTATTTTAATGCTTGAACCAGTCGAGCGTGTTAGTCTCACTGCAGGCAATCTCCGAATGGGGTGATACCAGCTCAACTCCTTTGATTCAACGCCTCCAAAACATAAGCGCATTACTTCACCGCGAAAAGAAGTCACCTCACCTTAACTCCCTCTTACCGAAATGCGTCATTGGAATTCACCGACTGCCTTCAGTCACTGGGGGTTGAGGTTTCTTCAAACCTAACATTTGGATGGTTCATTAAGTGCAAGGCCAAATCAGCTGGAAGGTAGTTAGATATCCTTGCGTGGTACGGCAATACTTACACCACGACAGTTACACTATATTCAGATGAAGTTCAGTCGTGCATGAAGTGTTCCTGCCATACATGAGCTAATGCTACAAAATACCACTAAGCGGCTTTAGATCTAATGGGAAGGCGTGCTAAGAGATTATTAGTGACAAAAATATGGTTAGAACCTATCTTACCAGCCTCGATCCCTCGAGCATAGGCGCAATGTTGGTAACCTTTCGGTTTTTTACCGTGTAGGCACATTTCGGAGATTGTGCTCTTGACATGTGTCAATCATTCATTTCTAGTAGTGACATCATACGTTTTCGCCTATCAGGACGTTTATACGCCAGTATATTCTAAGGCTATGATACTTACTATGAAGGTTAGAGAACAGGAGAAGGATCGCCGTAGAAAATAGTGTCCCAGAAATATGGACACCATAAGTGAGGCGCTGCGATCACTAAGATCGGTCAATAAAAGTCATTTTCGGTCTATTTTTCCGATCAGATGCTAAACCACTTGCATATCCACGCACAATAAAATATTTCTCCATGTTTAATGATTCTGTTTGTCAAAAATTACGGAGCATGAAAATTTTCTCACCAATGCCGCGGAGAAAATTTGTACATTATTCAACTAACTTCATCTACTAGTACTCATAAACAGCTAACTTCGTAGTCACTACTCACCGACGTCAGCGCCGCTATATATTCTACCATTTTCAAGGACAGGCGGGCTATGCTTTAGTACGTAGTGATCGTTCTCCTGTTCTCTAACCTTCATGGTACTTCGGGTACTTACTCTCAACTGGTGCCAAAGTTGAGAGCATGGAGGTTAGAGAACAAGAGAGACCTGCCGTCCATTTTATTCCTTGGTCATTGAGCAGTACACACTTCACAGTAGCTTGCTACATAATTAATCTGTGAAGCACAGTGACAGATGACATTGACACATCAACACCATTAGAGCCACATCTCTTTTTTGTAAACATTGGGATTTAAATAAAATAATACAAACTACAATGGACGCAAAAGACGTGTGCATCGAAATAGAAAATGATGAGTTTTACAGCAAGTTCTTAGTAGATTCGGTGAAACCGTTAATAGGGGAAAATATTTCCGTCAGTGACCAAGTAAATAAGCTCGCTGTAGGAATTGAAAAATTGTCGAAGAGCTTAGAAAAACAAGTCCTAGATAAACACAACGATCTTCTTACGCAAGCAAGCCATATCTCAGATTTAGAAGCTATGTTGGAGTCTGTGAGGGGTCAAGTACAAAATTTATTAAAAGGCGCCGAAAAACTAAAAGATCGTGTACACTCACCTTATTCTACTCTCGAAAAGCAAACATTGATGCTAGAAAGAGTTCAAATAACATGTAACTTACTTCGACACACTTCGAAAATATTAGTTTCATGGAATAAGCTATCTTCTGTTAAAGATAACCCAGCCAAGGAAGCCATGATCCTTTTTGAGTTAAATGAATTGATTAGTGATTACAATTTTGAAGGTATAACCATTCTTGATGATGTTATTAAACAAGTAGAATGCAGAAAGACAGATTTACTGAACAATGCTACAGATTTATTGCAATCAAGTTTGTTGAGTGGAGACAAGACTAAGCTTTTACAGTGTTTTAAAGTATTTCATAACCTGCAATGCACTGAAGAACAAATAAAAGTTACAGTGGATAGTATCCTTAATGATTTGAGAAAAGAGATTAGCACAGCTTTGAATGTGCAGATGGTATCAATTGAAGTAAAAAAATCAAGTTCAGGCCGTGTTGCTCCTGGAAAAGCCAATATTATGAATGCTCATGATTTCAAAGTTAAACTATGGGACAATATAGAAAAACTCTTTAAAGTAGATGTTTATAACAGTTGCACAAAGGTAGTGATGCTGCAAAATGTTGTGAACGAGTTGCATGCAATTGGAAATTTTAGAAATATATCAAAACACTTCTGGAACAATCTATTTTTGATCTTCAGCGCGGAGTTAGAAAAGAGCCCTTTAACTGTCAATCAGTCTGTTGAAATTGACTTCCCTAAACTGTTAAAATGTTTCAATGAATTACTGTCCCGACTTAAATGCAGAGACCTAGAAATGAATCGCTCGAGCCTCAGTAGATGGGAAAATGCTTTCTTGTCAAAGTCACTAGGAAAGTTACTTGAACCTGTTAGGACTATGTGGCATTTGAACCAAGTACCAAATATGGATCAGATAGACAATGCTGTACGGGTTATAGCAGAAGCATTAAGCATATCACTTGGTGACAAGCAATTAAGCATAAGTTTGGCTAATAGTGTTGCTAAAAGCATTAAGCAGATGAATATGGAAGCAGAACAAAGAATGTCATTGGATAGTGATGTAGCCCAAATCATAGAACCGCCAACAAGCGCTCAACAAAAAAATGCTGACTTATGCAACACATTATATTACTTCTCATCACAAATAAAGAGAGTTCTTATGAACATGAACTCCATGCTTCCTCAAGAAAGCATACAAATAGTGCAAAACAGTTTAAAAGATATATCAAGTATGCCTGTATTGCAGCTTTTTGCTGAAACTATAAAAAACTCTCTCTTCCTCATTTTAATGACAATGCACGATGAACCCGACCTAACCAGAGGTGATGATCCAACAAACAAGTCCTTGTCCTGTTCGCCTTATATGAAAGAACTCCAACAATTTGTATCCAGATGCAAAGACATCTATCTCTCAATGTTCCAAGAGAAATCGGCCCTCGATGATTGCTGTGTTAACATTTCCAAAGCATGTGTTGAGTGCTTCATTCAGCATGTTTGCAACGTTAGACCATTAACAAAATTTGGTAGAGTGAAGCTACAAATTGACTGTCAGCAGTTAGAGACAGCATTGTCTCCATTAGTTAATGATATAACGGAATTGGGTGATCATTATAGGCAGTTGAAAGCTTTGCAATTGATTTTTGGGAAAACACCTCAAGAAATAGCTAAGAGCCAATGTGAGGGAGCTTCACTGCCTTATTCTATGGTTATGATGTTTTTGTTTTCATTTGCTGGGCCCCAGCTCATCGCACCACATACTTGTGCTGGTTGGAATATTCCAAAGTTAATGAATTGGCTAGACTCCCATAGGAATGAATGGGATAGACTGGAGTTTGTGGCTGGGGCATTGCAGAGATACCAAAATCATGTACGTCAAAACCAAATAGTGGCATATGATGAAGTATATCCAATTTTACTGCAGCTCTTAGAAGATGGAAGAAACTCTTTAAAGAAGTAAAGATAATTATATTATTAATTAATTAATAATACATTAAATATCTCTTTATGGTTTATATAAGTAATTGTTCAGTATAAGTTTTTGGCACTGAACTCTTCCTAAATGGCTGGACCATTTTTGATTAGGTTTTCAGTGTGCTTGAGTAGATCCCTGGACAGTAGGGTATTTTACACCATGTAAAATAAAATCAAAAAATATATACATGTTTATGATAGATTTTGTTAAAAATAAACGAGAAATATTGATTTCTGTTTATAAAATTGCATTATAAATTTTATATTTCAATTTTTAGAATATTTTTTTTGTCTGTGCCTCAAATCTGCAAAAAGCTGTTAGATCATGTAGTGATATCACTGATCCAGCCTAAGGGTATTCTGTGTTACTGATTAAGAGAACTAGCTAACATTATTTCGAAATTTTTCAAGTTATCATTACGATTATTGAGTTTTATCCCGAATTTTATTGAAAAGGCATCATGGAAGATGAATTCGTAAAAGCAGAAAGTACTAATCTACTAAGGATAAATAAATTGTTGGTGGTAAATTTTTTTGCATGCAATCCCAATTTTTGTTCTGCTGAGTTGAGGAATGTTAAAACATCAGTCTAAGTACCTATTACCAACTTTTGTTTATACAAAAACACAATACCAGGTCAGCTTGTATTTTGATAAAACATAGTTAGCTATCATAGTTTAGTTTATCTATAATTACAATCATTAGTTATAATATCTAAGTTAATGTAATTTATTACAAAATTTGACCTGTGATACCCTGCACCTCATGATGTTTTGTTTTGTATTAAATGATAGTTAAATATAAGTCATACTTACATCAAAATGATCTTAACAGAAGAATAGTCTGGTTTTTGTAGGCAATATATTCGGGCATCTTCTTGCCAGTTTTAACTATTTCTTATATTTAAATACTAGGCACTTGAATGCATAACTTTCCCTGCATATTATTATCATAACGCTCGTATTTTTGCATTCAGGCACAATACATCAATGATTTAGATGATAACTCATTAATAAACATTAAAAAGTATCTTATTCCTTTGCAAAATCGGCAAAATCGAGGACAGTGACGTCACGAGTTGAACAGCATGGTGGCTAGCGTTTTCATGCGAAAGTTTAAAACCGTATATTAAAAGTAATTTTTATGGCACTATTCGGTTTTAAAAAAAATATTTAAAAATTATAGTAGTTTATTATCACTAGGATTCATTTAAAACCATTTTTGAAAATGGGTGTAATACCTTGTTATGATTCACAATTGGCAGTGCACCTGGTAGGTGGCAGTATTGTTGAGAACCAGAAATCACTTATGCAAAGCTGCTTGTAGCTTATAAGCTTTTCGCATAAAATAGTGAAATGAAACAATATTCATTATAGTAAAAATAATGTTACCATCTTTATTTTATCAATAACTTATCAAAACTCAAAGTATCATACATACACAAAATATCGATACTGGTCCATATCCAATAGCCAGAGTTATAGACTTGTCTCTGAGTGAGTTCAAAAAGCTAATATGTAATCTGTTATGAACTTAAAAATAGATAAATGTGTATATAGCTAGAATAGTTACTCTAAACTATATATATATATATATATATATATATATATATATATATATATATATATATATATATAGGGGGGTTATATATATATCAAAATAGAAAAGTGTCTGTTATACAAATACACAATTTACTCACTGGAGTCCAGTGGCGGATTTACCAGCAGGCTTAGTAGGCTGGAGCCTAGGGCGGCAGATTTTTAGGGCGGCAAATTTGAGGCTATATTTGAGGAAAATTGTTATGTTTTATACAAATTAAAAAGATTTAAATTTTAAAAGGAGGCCTGAAGAAATATTTTTGTCCGTTTATTTTAATATAGAATAAGGGTGACAAACGAGCACACAGTGCATCTGATGGTAAGTGGATGCTGTGGCCCATACACATCTACATTTATCCTCGATTAATTTATCATTCATCAAAATGCAGATGTGTTGTCACCCCTGAGGACTAAGATGGAATGCCTCGTTTACAGTAAAAAAGGATCTCCGGATCTCTACACTCACCATACGAAACACAGCAGTATTAAGGTGCTATTTTACGCTGGAATTCTGTGAGAGCGTGGTCCTTCCCCGGTTGAGCTGACCCATTCATCCTACAACCATAATGTAGCTGCAGCGTGGCTCTACCACGTAAAGCCACGCTGCAGCTCTCGGAACTCTGAAACACTTTTTCATTCCTTGCTCTGCCCACTTTTTAGATTTAGTGGCAACTGCGGCTGCTGAATGTTACACAAAAGCTTGTCACTTCTTCATGTTGCTTCAAGAAATCTACGTTTTTTTTGTAAGTTCAACAAAACGCTAGGAAAAAATTAATAACTTCAATCAAGAAAGGGAACACGCTGAATAGAGTAAATTTGACACGTTGGTCAACTTTAGAATCAATAAAAGATGATAAAATAATACCGAGAAGTCTGTAACGCGAAACAAAGCGACAGCAATGCTTTTGAATTCAGAGAAACTGAAAATAGCGGTAATGGTTGTGTGGAATGTTAAAGTGAAAATTCAAATTTATCATAATATATAAATAAGAATCTTATTCCAAGTTTTTCGTAGCTAAACGTGAAGATTTTAAGTATTTCGAAGAAAATGCGATGGAATTAGTAAGCGTGTCGAATCAGTATGCAAAAGACATTGGGAAAAAGACAACTGAAAAGGAGAAAAGTTCAAACACCCGATGAAGAAATGAGAATAACTACTAGTGATATTTTCAGGGATAACATATTTCTTTTCCTTATTGACAGACTCGTATCCAAATTAGAAAAACGACAGTCAGTTTTTGAGCAAAATTAGTGAATTGTTATGTTAATAACTCTTGCGGAAAAAGGTCTTTTTCTTGGAAGAAATGAATTCTGATAATTTAGAAACAGGTTTCACTAAGACTTTTCTGAAAGAATTTTAGAAACCTGATCCTGGGTCATTGAAAAGTCTATCTTCGTTCCTGCTAAAAGACAATTTGCAAAACGTTTATCCAAACTTTGATACAGCAGTTCGCATTTATGTATACCAGCGACAAATTTTTCGGGTGGGAGAAGCTTTTCTTTCGTAAAACGAATAAAAAATTAACTAAGATCTACCATAACATAAAAAAGCTAAACACCGTAGCGCTTTTGTGCATAAATTCAGCTAATGAACAAGATTTCATACGATGATGTAATTGATGATTTTGGAAATAAAAAACCGCTGCAAAATAGAATTAATAAACTTTCATAACTCAACTTATTGAATTTCATTATCAGCCGGATTGTTACTAGATAATTAAATACATTGTTTTTAAAAAGTAATCGCAATACTTAATTACCCCGCCTTATTACCTAATAAATGATTGAGCTTTCATCTCAGAAATATACCCAGATCAAGATAAATAAATACGTAGCAAGCTAAAACTATTTCTTGTGCAATGTTAACTAAATCTTTGGGTTGTAAAAATAATCTAGGAACTGACACATTGATCCCCTAGTTCACAATCATACTTATTACGGCAAAAAGGTGGTGCAATTAGGACTATAGTGCACGAATCATAAACTTACAATTTCATTGACAAAAGAATTTTATTGTAATTAATATGATTGTAAACTAGGAATTGTAAAAGTCGGTAGGGGCGGCAAAATTTGAATAGCCTACTGGCGGCAAATGTGTAAATCCGCCACTGCTGAAGTCTAATCTTGTAATACACAGTAATTCCTTATTAATTATTATAATTAATATATGGTCTGACACAACTGGTTACTTCGCCTACGCGGGTTCCAGATGTGGAGGATCATGTACCTTCCCTGTTGGACATTCTGACACTCATCCGGACGGATATCAGATTTCCGTCGATGCCCCTCAAGGTTCCCCGGACCACTGTCTTGTCCGGCTCGCGCTGAAATCGCGGTTGCATTCTGCATGCTGGCGCCGTGTTTGGCACTATAGGTCAGCTGATTGGGATAGGATGCGGTGATTCTTTGCATCCTACCCTTGGGGACGAGTTTGCTTCTCGACGGACGATCCCAACGTTGTCGCTGATGTGGTACTTCAGGATATGGAACTTTTTATTTCTTCCTCTGTGGTGCCCATCGGAGGCAAATCTCAGCCATGGTTTGGTCGCTCCTGTAAAATAGCATCATGCTACCAAGCCTGGGCTGACGCATCAACGTCCCGGGATGTAAACACCAGCGCTCTAAAAAAGAAGTATACTTAAGCTTCCAGGTCCTTCAAGAGTCATTGCCAAAGCAAAGAGCACATAGGCAGAATTGGCGAGACCCTAGTTCGCCTTCCTTCTGGAACCCGTGCATTCTGGTCTCTCACCGAGACTGTACAAGGGAACTTCTGTCAGCCATATCTTCCATCTCTGCACAAGGAGGACGACTCACTGGCTCAAGGTGCAGTCTACACAGCGCTCGGTTCGCAAAGCACTCCTCTCCCTGGACATCTACAAGTCGAGTGGGCCTGGCGAAATCCCCCCAATTGTGCTGAGAACGTGTGCTCCAAAGTTGGCACCAGATTTAACGCGTATTTTCCGGTACTCCTACTGCCTAGATGTAGTCCCAAAATCGTGGAAGACGGCTTTCGCCCACCCGATCCCTAAAAAAGGCGACCGCTCAGACCCGTCCAACTACAGGCCTATCGCCATCACCTCCTTGTTCTCTACAACAATGGAGTCCATTGTAAACTGCCAGCTCAAGAGGTACCTTAAGGATCACCAGCTGATTAGTGATCGCCAATACGGTTTTCGTCGTAGTCGATCAGCTGGTAATCTTCTGGTCTACTTGACTCATAGATAAGCGGAGGCAGTAGAGTCCAAAGGGGAGGCATTGGCCGTTAATTTGGACATTGCGAAGGCCTTCGATCAGATTTGGCACAAAGTGCTTTTTTCGAAGCTCCCTTCCTATGGGCTTCCCGAGAAATTCTGCAATTGGATCACCAGCTTTCTTACAGATCGGAGCATCAATGTCGTTGTAGACGGTGCAAGCTCCGATTACAAGCCTACTAATGCTGGTGTTCCACAAGGCTGCGTGCTTTCACCTACGCTGTTTCTTCTGCATATCAATAAGATGTTGCAAACCGGCAACATTCATTGCTTTGTAAATGACAGCACTGGTGATGCTCTGTACACCGGCCGTGCCAGTATTTCTCGGGACAACGTCTCCGACTTCAAACTTGTGTCTGAAGTCGAGTCTTTGCTGAACAAAGTCTCGGATTGGGGGCGACTAAATCTAGTCCAGTTTAACCCTCAGAAGACACAAGTTTGCTCGCTAACCGCTAAAAAGAACTCCTTTGTCGTATCTCCTCAGTTTCAAGGCACACCCCTTGTTGCCTCAGCCAGCATCGGAATCCTCGGCGTCGATATATCGAGTGTCGTACAGTTTCGTGGACATTTGGAAGAGAAGGCCAAATTGCGGCTCGACTCGTCGACGACCGAATGCTTTTCGATCGGCTCGATTCACTGGCGCTGCGAAGAGATGTTGCATCTCTTTGCGTATTTTATCGCATCTATCACGGGGAGTGCTCTGAGGAATTGTTCGGATTAATCCCAGCCGCCAAATTTCATGAACGCACTACGCGGCAAACCTCCCGATACCATCCATACCATCTGGATGCTTGGCGGTCCCCCAGTGTTATTTTTACAAGAAGTTTTCTTCCGCGTACGACCTCTCTGTGGAATAGTTTACCACCGGCGATTTTTCCGGACCGATACGACCTGGGGACCGCCTGGGGGAAAGAAAAGAGCTTACTCCTTTCTAAAGGGCCGACAACGCACCTGCAATTCCCCTGGTGTTGCGATTGATCATGGGCGGCGGTAGTCACTTAACATCAGGTGAACCGTATGCTCGTTTGCCCCCTCTTCTATAAAAAAATTAATGTCCTCCAGACCGAATTTTGGTTATGGCGGCCATCTTCAACGGAGATTAGCCATCTGTGTAGGACAGGTTTATAGTGCCCGAGTGCATGCACAAGCACAGATGCACCCTCACTCTAATAGTCTGGTACTATGGTAAATCTCATAGTATTGTAATATATCGGTAATCCGATACGAGCGGAGAGTGATCAGGCGCGGGACCGATAGCTTTACATGCTTTCATATCACAAAACATTGAGTAAAATTTTATAAAATAAGAAATAAATAAATTCATACGTTGATATTTAAAAATCTACCAGAAAGGGTCCATCTGAGTAAAGGCTAATTGTTATTAACAGTTTAGTGATGGAGCACCGCCAAACGTAGCAACTCTGGCTAATGGGCTATGTTGTATGTTCAGCAGTGGACTTATGATAGGCTTGTAACTACACTCAAACTTTAGAACAACTTTATGACTTAAACATAAGGCCTGTATTCACTTTGATTAGTGCGAGTGCAGGTCATTAGTAATTGCGGGTGATTAGTGCAGGTGTGTCACCGTGTCAGGCATGAGCCGTGGTAGCTCAGATGGTTAACGCTCGCTTTAAATATAACAGAACGCGAGTAACCCGGGCTCGATCCCCGTCGGCACCAATGAAACTGTTAATTGCAATTTTAAGTGCTGATTTACCACGTGCTCGGCGGGCGGAAAACATCGTGAGGAAACCTGCATGTCTGAGAAATAAGAAAAAAATTCGAAGACATGTGAAGTTGAAAGTTCACGCATTAGGGGCAGCGTGGAGGACACTTCCTTGCCCTAAAACCCTCTCAGAAATGAGAGGGCCTGTGCCCAGCAGTGGGACGTATAGAGGCTGTAACTTAAATTTTTTACTTTAGTGCAGGTGTGTGGTGTAAGTAGTGTCCAATTCTGTTTAGTGGCTGTGTTTAGTCAATTCAGTTGTTAGCCGTTGACCAGCAAGTACTCTGCTGAACTTTCTTAACCTCTAGCGAATATGTAGATCTCAAGTTTCTTATTTTAGTATAAACTTTTTTACTCCGAACCCTGGTATGTTTATAAATTCACTTTTACGTAGAAATGTCACATATCGGGCTCCTTTAATTTTGCAGTTAGGGTATTAAAGACATTCATTTATTAGATACTCCTGCATAAATTTATAGGTTATGTCTTCGGTCGACTTAGCCATTTTTGCAACACAAGCGAGCGTCCGACGCTAAACGCTAAACATTAAACATTGTTGTCCAAACGTGTTTAGTAAAGTACATACTGCGAGTGAAGGGTAAGAGAGGACTCAGTGTGAAACAGAAACTTTTTTATTCAACGTAGATTATAAACCATACTTATTGAAAGCACTACGTGGATACTCGCAGTCCACTCGCAAAAAAAATAGAACACGCTTCTAACCACTTTACTACGCAGATTACTAATCACTTGCACTAATCAATCGCTGTCCAAACGTGTTTACTCCTAATCACTATAAGCAACTACACTAATCACTAATCAAAGTTAAGACAGGCCACCAATGAAACTGTTAATTGCAATTTTAAGTGCTGATTTACCACGTGCTCGGCGGTGAAGGTTCACATCGTAAGGAAACCTGCAAGTCTGAGGAATAAAAGAAAAAAATATTTCGAAGACATGTGAAGTTCGCCAACACGCATTGGGGCAGTTCACTTCAGCAGGACACTTCCTTGCCCTAAAACACTCTCAGAAATGAGGGGAGGCCTGAGCCCAGCAATGGGACGTATATAGGCTGTAACTTTACTTTACTTTTACAGGCCTTTAATTTACTTTGATTAGTAATATTCAAGGCCGGATTTCATATCTAAAAATTCCCGAATGCTTGACACAAAATGAAACTGTTTTATTTCTTTACATTTCCACTTTATTTAAAAAGTAATTACTAATAACATTGTATTCTTCGAATGCTCCTTAGTTTTGGCAGAGATATAGTCAGTTGCTCCAAGCGTCAGCTTCTTTCCCATAGAAAAGTTTAACATAGCTCTTCCATCCTCCTCTAAAATATTGAAAACAAATTATTTTTCTACATTTAAATCAAATTATTATGTGATAATCAGGAGCATATAAAAATATGCTTAAAATTCTAAGAATTTTTTGAATTCCTTTTCCCAATACCAGTGCCAGCAATGTAAAGTAGGTAGGATTTATAATGGTCTGGTCTGGTCACGCAGAATGAATGATTGAGAAAGAGTGACGAAGCAAATTTATGTTGCAGAAGTGAGCGGCAGAGTCGGCAAGGGACAAAATTGGCGATATATTGAGAATGGTTCAAATTAAAAGTACCCTTATCGACGACCATGTATGCATAATTATATGGATGTAAAGGAGGTAAGAAAAGTGTGTCGAGGGTGGAATGGCAGTCTGTCTCTGCCTACCCCTCTGGGTGACAGTCGTAAGTGCTTATGTTGTGATTAAAATAAAAAATGTAATTAAAATGAAGAATAATGATTTTTTTCTCATACATAAGAGAGGTTTTATCTATCTAGATCAGAGATCATTCCTTTTATCTACAAGTGGTAAAATTAAAAAAATTGTACAACCGACTTCAATATAAATAAAATGAGAATATCATCAATTTAATCTAAGTCAATTAAATACGCATTATTAAGGATAACTCAAAAACTATTGGTAAGAACTTGATCAAATTTATATGGGATCACATGAGAAGCATCAGCTTTCAAATAAAAAAGAATAACAAAATCGGTTCACCTAGAAAAAAAATCTGAGGTTCTGACACACAAAAAATACAGTCGAAATGAAAACCTCCTCCTTCTTTTGAAGTAGGTTGAAAAGTATTGGTTTCAACATCAAAACCGTTCTTTGCAAAACAATTTACAGTTGAAGATGAACCTACCGAAACGAAGAGAGAATTCGTCACTAGACATGCAAGTGGACAAGACCTTTCGTATTTTTGAAACTAGTAGGTATTCATTAGCGATCTGGCTATTAGAAATATTTTCTGACTTCTGCATCCAATAGACACCCGTATACATGCAACCATCTTCAGCCAAAGAAGGCAGCAGGTGACATTGTCACCCCTGAGCACTATGATGGAATGCCTTCAACCTATAAGGATACTGGCTTTCTTAACCTTGAAAACAGAACAGCAATAGCTGCACTGCTGCTTAACTGCAGTAATTTGCATGAGGGATACAGACTCAGAGAGCACCGAGGGTAGAAAAAATATGACCATCCTTCGGTCACATTCTTCTAGAATTACCTTAATTGACTCTTATAACGTCAACATCATGACTTCTATGTAAAAATTCGCCAACGCACCAGCTATTCCTCAGGCGTTGCTAAATTTCTTCGTCGGCAGTGACACTATCCGGTAAGTCGTATGGTCGTTTATCCCCCCCTCCCCCCTCAATAAAAACAATCTTATTCTGATAGATGTATTTCGACCTGGAAACTAACTTGCAGTGCAGTAACTAACTTTAAGGCAGAGCCGCAGCTACCATTCTACCTGCAGTATTGACGATTGTCTACGCCGAGTATGCCGCTTCTTGAACAACAACAAACTACATACGAATAATATTGTTACGAGCTTGGGCCGATTGAACAAGTGACACTTTAATTACCGAACACCAATTACAACTTAAATCACACTAATAATAAAACACAATTCGCAATTGTATCGCTTCGCAGTATTCGCTTGCATCGCCAATTCAATACTGACTCGGGCTGATACCAGCCTTAAATACTAAAACATCTAGAATGTTCGAGTACATACTGGTCCTGACTGACTAGGTGTAGAAAGTTCTAGTATGGAATTTCTAGAAAGCTCTTCTAGTTCTGCTACTCGACACTAGATGGCGCTAGTGGCCATGTACCAGACATTAATTATGGCGTGCAACAATATTTAGCCCACGCTTCTATGCAAAAAGAAATCTACCTTACTCTTAAAAAGTATATGCGAGTTCAGGGGAAAATACAAAAACAAAATTTAACAAATTATTTATTATTTCATTAATTAATTATGTAACAACCACATGCACCATATATAGCAAACTTTGAAATTACAGAACTGTTGACCAGGCTTATGAGGAATTGGTGAATTCGCACTTTCGGTTTTTAGCCGTAAACAAAGTACTCTGTGACCGTAATTTAAATGCAACAAAAAATCATACTTAAAAGTCATAGGTAATAAAAATGACCCTTGGGATTTAATATTTAATAATTGTTCATATTTTTCAATAATAACTCACCACATTAACTCTGTAATTTCGATTAAGGATAATAAAATACTAGTACACTAAATGCATATAACCAACCAACAAACTAACAAAATTATACTATCATTGATATCTGGCAACAAAAAATCTATCATTACTAAGGGTTGTCAAAACATCGACTAATTAATTAATCGAGAATTATTTGATAAAGAGTTTTTTGTCACAATGCAACTATTAAAAAAATAAGACGAGGCATTTAGTTTCAGTCTGAAATAGAGTAATATATATATATATATATATATATATATATATATATATATAAAAAAAAAAAAAAAACGAACTCGTAAAAACAAAGAAGAAATATATAATATTTAAAAATTTACCAGTATTTTTTAGCTATAAGACCATAATGTGCTCTGCTTTATTTCATATATTATTCATTACAAAAACTTAATGAATGTCCACTGCTGACATACATACATACATACATAAACACTCACGCCTGTCACCCGGAGGGGTAGGCAGAGACTACGGACTTCCATTTGGCACGATCCTGACATACCTCTTTCGCCTCCTTTACATCCACATATCTACGCATACATGCTCGTCGGTTAAGGGTACTTCTAATATGGCCCATTTTCAAAATATCGCCAATTTGGTCGATAAACTTTCTTCTAGGGCGTCCCTTCCCGATTCTGCCGTTCACATCTGCCTATAAATTTGCTTTGTCACTCTTTCCTCATTCATTCTTTTTACATGACCGGCGCCCTTTAATGGGGCAGGGGTGCTAAGAATCTCCGGGAGTAAAACCGGCGACGAGGTTCGTCACCCGTCACGTTCTGTCTCCCGGAAGGGTGAAAAGTGGATTGCGGAAGCCCGTCTGGTCACTCCTGAGGCCTTAGGCATTTCCATTAATAACCTTATAGAGTTGTTTGTCGCAGTGGCCACGCTGGGCATATTAATTGACAGCCGCAGCTTTTACTATTTTGAGTTGTTATCACGAATATGCTACTATCTTGTTTTTTTATAGAATAAGGGTGACAAACGAGCACACATTCCACGTGATGGTAAGTGGATGCTGTTCCCTATAGACATCTATATTTATCCTCGATTAACAATCAAAACGCAAATGCGTTGTCACCCTTGAGTACTAATATGGATCTCTATACTCACCATACGAAATACAATAGTATTAAGCTGCTATTTTACGCTGGTATTCTGTTAGATCATGGTCCTTCCCCAGTCGACCCGTTCCATTCGTACTGCAACCATAATATATGACCGTATGATCTCCAGTTTTACTTCCCTCAGTCACCTCTAACCCCAACGGGATGGTAGGGATAAGTGAATTCTTTTACAATGCCTTGCATATTCACATGCACGGCATTCTATTGTGTGTTGACATAAATTAATATACCGCATACTGCACTAGTCGTAGTGTTGCTTTTGTAGAATGCAACAAAAATACGCATGCCACATATGTAGCCATATTTTTCATTCATTCGTTCACTCATCACAGTCCTTCACAAGTTCACTACTGAACACAGGCCTTCCCCACGGAATACCACAAAGGAGATTCCTGAGCCACCTGCATCCATCGACTTCCTGCATGTCTTAGCAGGTTGTCACTCCATCTAGTGGGGGACCGCCCTACACTTCGCCTAACCACCCAAAAAATTGGCATAATTGTAGATATTATTCACGCCCTCAAAATTGTGAAATAAAATCTTGAAAACCATTTTTATTATCTATCGAAATCTAAGACTGTTATTTAAACGATGAGGAGCAAAAATCCGTCGGCATTCCATTTCTCGCCAAAACTTCCAACGCGCATAATGTAGCTAGCACACAATGTTGCATTGGTAGCAATGACTTTAGCCAAGAAAGAAATCATACCAGTACTGCAAAGTACCATAACAACCTTTATAAATCCTTCTGCTGGGTTTAGCCAGATCTTTAGACCTCCAACTGGCATACGGTTAGTGAAACATATGGTTTTCTCGCGACGTTTTCCTTCCCCACCACCACATGTGGCAAACTAACTTAAGGTCGCTGCATACGTAACGTGTTTTATCCCGGACGGAGCGGGGCGTGAAACTGTGGAAATATCGTTTCATAGAAAATGTACGTGATAATGCATACGTAACGGATGCACGAACGAGACAGGAACGTGGCATGAACGGGACGGGAAAAGTATCGTCGGCGACGATGTTCACCCCGTCCCGTCCGTGGTTCCGCTGCGTATGCACAGTCGCTCCGTTGGCTACGCAGTGATGCGCGAGTTGTACCGAACGAAATGTACGACGAAAAACTAATTTAATGTGTATGATCATGTCCATGTTTGTATAATGTTGCACAACATATTGAACACAAAATATTAAAAAAAATTGTTAGTATAAATTTTATTTTGCATTTATGTTGTCATACGAAAATACATATGAAATTGAGTCTTGTCATCCTAATGTTCTTTGTAGAGAGTGTAGTTTGAGTACAAGGGTGTGGTACGATTAGAAGGTGATCCTTCTAGTCCATTATCTGCCACATATGATCTACAGAAAAACTCCTTTTACTCTTGACTGTTGTAGCTTCTTCATCATCTGAAGCAATAGCAATTAATGCCAATTCTTCAAATGACAAATACATCTTTCACAACATTAGCATATTAGTTGCGAGTCACTGTTACGGTGCGTATGCTTTAAACTCTCGTCCGTGTTGACATACAACCACGTTCCGTCTCCGTTCCGTGCACATGATGATTCCGTCTTCTATGCGGCGACCTTTATACATGTCATAAGTAAGAATAACTAAAATAATTACTTTTATTTTGTTGACAGATAACAAAATACAAACTACATCTACCGTATACATATCTATCGTCTAACCAGTCTGAAATAAAATTCCAATTTTACAATCTACGCAACACAAGACATCGCTACGAAAATGCATTTTCCACTAAATTAAAACATTAACAATATTCAAAGGTTATTTGAGAACTACGCAAAATTTAGAGTAGACTTTTGGTGTAAAATATATATATATATATATATATATATATATATATATATATATATATATATATATATATATATAGAGATCTCTTTACGGTAAATGTTGATCAGACGCGACTTCACGCGAGCACTTTGTTGATCCGAAAACGCATGTTGATCCGGCGCCTTTTGTTGATCCAATATGCATCTCTGGTAACTAATGTGGCTCCGACCGGATCAACATCTGCACTCACGAGACTGTTTGCCAGCGTTTGCCGAAGTTGATCCGATATACAAATCCACCTTGCGATGGTTACGGAAAATGTTGATCCGATTTAAATGAGCCAACCAGAGCACAGCAAACGATAAGATAAACGATCGGATTGGCCGAAAGCAGCCGCGACGTTGCCGTTTCGTATCTTTGGCGGTCCAAGCTACAGATTTAATGCGTGTTCAATATAATAATGCATTCTGGGTGCTGTTGGGTCTGCCTCGTTATTGTAATGCGCGGGGTATGTTTTGCGGATGCGCGTGTGAATTGTTTCTACACCACGATGCATAAACGATGCACATCCCTAGTGCGCAGGGTGCGGGCCAGTTCGAATGGTATCCTGAGGGCATTTTCTGACAGGTTTGAGGTCAGTACCTGCACCATTGTCATATGGTGCACGTGCTGACTAATCTAAATTATCTAATCTAAAATAAAATTAAGTAAATAGTTTTAAGTTTTACTAAAATTAGTTTTAAGATTTTTATTATTACTAACATCTATGATCCTTGTGATCGAAATAAACCACTTTTTTTAACGAATAACTCGACAAAGCCCCTTCTTGTAGCGGAAGTGGCGGAAACGGCGACATAAGGTATTCGCCTGAGTGCGTGTTTGTGTGTGTGTGTGTGTGTGTGTGTGTTCGTGTGAACGCATGTGCGTGCGTGTGTGTGTGGGTGTGTGTGTGTGCGTGAGTGCACTGTTGTGTTTTTTGAGTACGTGCGTGTGCGGCAGTGTGCCTGTGCGTGCGTGCGCGCGTGCGTGCGTGTGTGTGTGTGTGTGTGTGTGTGTGTGTGTGTGTGTGCGCGCATATGTGTGCGTGTGCGTATGTGTACGTGTGTGTGTACGCGTGTGCGTGTGCGCGTGTGTGCATGTGTGCGTGTATGCATGTGTGCGTGTGTGCACTGTTGTGTTTGTGTGTGTGCGGCAGCGTGTGTGCGTGTGTGAGCAAAATTGATAGGTATAGAATCGAACCATTACATGAGATATTATCATGAGACCTTACCTCCGGTCTTGATGGAGTGACCTCAAAATGCAATTCGGGATTACTACTGAAACTCCTGGACTAGTAGAACTGGGTGTGCCGAGTTTGGGCTCGTTTTGTTAGTTATGATGAGTCCTTACCACCGGACTTGTTGAAGTGACCTGAAGGTATACTTCGGTAACTAATACTGTAACACCTGGACTAGTAGAACTAGGTATGCCGAGTTTGGGTTTTTTTTTGTTAGTTATGATGAAACCGTCACAAAACAAAAGTTATTTTCACTTTGTCTCTAGTACCAATAGGTAGCCAAGCTGATATTCTGAAAAATGGATAATGTCGAAGTAACACCTTTATGGGCAGTATCGATATCAACTTACCAGCCACACTGTTTTTCGCTGTAACCAACTGTCCTTTATGTGAGCCTCACTTGCCCTCACGCGGTACCCACTTTACTGCACTCCAGTGCACCCACCACCACCTCTGCTACCTACGCCTCCACTTTCACCATCTTCCACCGCACCCCTCTCTATGCCTTCGTTCTCCACCTCCGCTACCTCCGCCTCCACCATCAACTCAGCTCCCTCCGCCTCAACAATAAATTTCGCTCCCTCCGCCGCCACCACCACGCGCCGTCAACATTCTTTCCGCCTCCAACACAATCTAAGGTCGCCCCACTTCTGACCCCGCTCTCCCCGTTTCCACTGTCTCCGACTTCACCACAAATTCCTCTCCTCCGCCTTCACAACAAACTACGCTGCATTCCTCTCCGCCTCAACCACGTCTCCATTCTCCGCCTCTGTTTTCTGCGTGCGCACACACACACACACACACACACACACACACGCACGCATGCACACGAACGCGCATACACTCACATAAACACACGCACATACACACACACACCTACACACACATACTCACACAAACACACACGCACACACACACACACACACCCGCACGCATGCACACGAACGCGCATACACACACGCGCGCTCGCTCGCACTCACATAAACACACGCACATACACACGCACACCTACACACACATACTCACACAAACTCACACGCACACACACACACACATACATACACACACACACACACACACATACATACACACACACACACACACACACACACACACACACACACACACACACACACACACACACGCACACACACACATGCACACATACACATAAACACAAGCAGACAACCGCACAAACACACGCACACTGCTGCACACATACGTACTGAAAAAAACGCAACAGTGCACACACGCACAAATACACTCACATACACGCGCACGCACATGCGTTCACACGAACACACATGAACGCATATACACCCACACGCACGCGCACACACGAAGTCGCTTAAAAAACACACACACATCACACACACACACACACACACACACACACACACACACACACACACACACACACGTAAACACGCGCGCGCATAAAATGGCACCCCCCCACCCTTGCACACACACACATACTCTTGATAAATTAATTTGTAATAAAGCACTATCCATCATCTTCTAATTGATCTATGACAAATGAACAAAATAACACAAATTCACTCACACGATAACAAAAACTCGAACAAACGTGTTTCCACAATAACACCTGCCAAAGTTTGATCCACAAAATCGGCAGATAATGCATTTTTTTACCTTATTACTATAACGAAGTAGCCTACTAGGTTCTCTGTCACACACAGAACGCGACGTTGCCGCTTCGTGTTCGAGTACCTATTCGGAAATTATAGCTCCGGATCCACTTAGTCTAAGTAAATGTCGCATATAAATTAAATATACTCTGGATCTAAAAAATCATAATCAGTATGATTTTTTTCGGCCGTTGACAGATCAACAAATGGTGGTCAAATCGCTGACGAGTATATTGAAAACCTGTTAGTACAGATCCACCGACGTCACACGCGCATCAAGGATATATCAAAGTATATCAGTTTGTGCGACGAGAAGCTGAGCAAACACGTCAAATAGGTGGATCAACAATTGTTCTAACTTCTCACTGGATCAACATTTACCGTGAAAGGATGATTTTATATATATATATATATATATATATATATATATATATATATATATATATATATATATATATATATATATATATATATATATATATAATTATTTAGAAATGAATTTATATAAGTACTAAAACTGAAGGTCGGTACATAAAATCTCTTATCGTCTCAACAGATGATATAAAATATTTTTATTTTTCACTTAGCGCTCAGTTTCAAATAGATGCTGTAATAGATAAATATCCTTTGCCATTTTTTTAATAATTTTATTTTTACCTCTATACAAATCCCTCAAGTATAATTCAAACAAATTTATTAATTAACTTCTACCCTACACTAAAGTTATTTACATTAAATTATTTTAAATAATAGCACATATCATTTGTACACACACATTTCCTTAGACAAAGTTACCAACTGTCAAATAATGAGTGTGCGTATTTATTTGTAGAATTATTAAAATAAACCCCCCACCCCCACCCCCTCTCATCTCTAAGCAACGACTAATAATCAACAAACGGCTACAGAACTGTTCTACAAGTAAAAGTACGAATCAAGTCTAGACCTGTTGCTGGTCAAATGCAATCTTGAACACTTCTTCATACTCATTGACGAAATGAACGTCGATGCCCTCTCTGATGAATGATGGCAAGTCGTCGAAGTCGCGCCGGTTATCCTCAGGAAGGATCACGCAGTTTACTCCCACCCTTTTCGCCTAGAAAGACAAGTATTATTAATATACTTGATGACCTTTTTTACCGTCTAGAAAAAATATGGTGTACCATGTAAACGGAGTAGAAGCTTATGACACCGCTATTTTACAATAATAAAAACAAAAATTTTGAATTAAACATTTGAAATTTTTTTAACAATTACTTTTCCTTTGACCCTGAGCCTGCGACCCTGCGAAGTGACAAGGTCAATAATGCCTACTAAATTTACTGTTATATTGCCGTTCGTATTGTTTGTCCGCGATGGATTCGTAAACTATTTAACTGATTTTAATCAAATTTGCACACCATGTGCAGTGTGGTCCAACTTGAGAGATAGCATAGTTTTTTTGCCCATGAGTGACCCACAATTTTTTATGCGAATTTAAGGATTTAATAGCATGACAAAGGGTCGTGAAAGGATAGAACGCTCTAGGAACGGATTTTTGTAAATTCATATTCAACCGTGTGTAGTGGCGTGTAAGAACATCCACTTCTCCATATTGTCCCGTGGGTGTCGTATAAGCGGCGTCAGAGGAAATCGAAACAGGATAAGGGCAGCAGAATCTTTCTGATAACAGCTCAACATGATTAAAATTGCGGATACCAAACTATTTCTAGACGTGGAAACTATGGCAAAATTCCTCCTATGAGGGAATCTATAGGGGTCTATATTCAGCAGTAGACATTTATTTGTTGTAATGAATTTCATACATAAGCCGTCTAATGATGGCAGAGAATACATTACATTTTAAGTCGCGTTGATGTCGTAAGAGACGATTATAGAGATTACCTGAAAATTTGTTGGCCTATCGTCTTAATCCGATATGGCACTCAAGGTCAGATGAATTACGTCATCTCAACTTTTCTTTACGTGTTCTTGCTATTTAGTGCCATCCCTTGGATACCTCGGGGTGACTTGCTTGCTTCATTTATTTATTTAGAAAAGTAGCATGCGTCCTATCAACCTCCATTTCTGATTGTCAATACCATAGAATAATAGAACGGGGGAGTGGGCGGAGCCCGCGTAGCCACTAACATGTCACTAACACGTCAAATCACACGTATAAATGTCAACACGAGATGTGTTTTGACGTTACAATCGTTTCGAAATTTCGCATGCAAATAATTTAGAAAATGCTAAATTGCACCCTGTTTACAAATAAATATGTATTAAAATTTAATGATGATCTTGAACATTAATCAAAAGTCTAAAATGTGTAAATTTACTCAGTCTGTCAACACAGCGAATCGGGTTTGGCGACGCCAATCCTCGTATAAAATAAAGTTGACAGCCATTCTATTGTTTATTATAGTATTCTATGGTCAATTCGAGTGAGTATGTCGTCGAATTTAGTTTTATTTATTTCTGTTTGTAATCTTATTCGAACATATTTTGAGGTCGCAGTGGAAGGCGCGCCTTGTATTCCTGGTGCACTTTACTTGAGATGGAAAAGGGGGAAGAGAAGTACTTCCCCGAGGAGGGGTTGCCATGGTCGGCGTCGGTTCTGTGCGAAAGCCTTCCCGTGGATCTGCGAATATGCGGCGCAGGTTAGAGTTGGGTTTTTAGTCCGTGCGAGTACTACATAACCCGTCCTTATCCATGCGTAGGCATTTCATCATATAAAAAGGGGTCGAGGGTATTAATAACTGTTTCGAGTGCCGGTATTTATCCTTCTGCAATTTATGTAAGTACAAGATAAATTTTTTAGTGAACCCTAGTTATTAAAAAGGCACTGACCGCGATGATCTTCTCCTTGATGCCGCCCACGGGTAGGATCCTGCCAGTAAGCGAGATCTCTCCAGTCATGGCCAGCTGTGGGCGCACACTTTTGCCCAGCGCAAGCGACATGAGCGCGGTGGTGATGGTGCAGCCGGCCGACGGACCGTCCTTAGGCGTGGCGCCCTCAGGCACGTGCAGGTGCAAGTGGCTGTGGACGGTCACCCACTATGTTAGTGGTTTCCAGCTTCGTTTTTAATAACTTGACAGTGACAAACAACATACACTATCAACAATGGCTGTGTTTGGCAAAAAAAGCTGTGTAAGCAAAATGGGGAAACCAAACAGTTTTCGGCAAGGACACGTTTGCTAACTTCAGTAGCGCTGACACAATCCGCCATTTTGCTTATTTACTTTGTTTGTTTTGAAGTAGAGTTTATAAGTTGTTTTGTGCAATATTAGTTTCAAGTATAATGACATGAATAAACATATTATACATGTTATTAAAAATTCATAAATTGATAGATACATGTTATTAAAAATTCAATATTCAAAAATTGATAGGGGCGTACTCCAATGGTTTTTGGCACGTTGAACGAATGAGTGAAGACCGAATGGTGAAGAAAATATATAGAGCGAAACTAAATATTAAAAGGTGTCGAGGTAGACCGAGACTAACTTTCGAAGACCATGTGAGCAAATTGCTCGAAGAGGGGAGGGTCAAGAGTACTCGGATACCTAGACGTGCATGTATGAAGAAGTTAATGAACCTGAAAGAAGCGAAAGAGATATGTAAGGATCGTGACACTTGGCGATCTGTTCTCTCTGGCTACCCCGTTAGGGATTGTGCGTGAAGATAGTAAGTAAGTAAGTAAAAATTCATGATTAGTAAGTTTTTAATATGAATACTTTACAAACATATATTTAAATTAGGTTAGGTTCCCCGGTTAAAGCTAACTTAGCGTCCTAGAGGAAAATAGCTATTTACCATTTGACAGCGCTTACCGCTTACGATCGCCGTTTGGCTTACTAGCGCTTCCTAGCGCTGTTTTTTGCCAAACACAGCCATTATTTTCGACTAGCGACCCGCCCCGCCATATACTAGTTAGTATCTATTATTAGCTAGTCACTTAGTAAGATAATCACCATAGACCATGTATTTTAGCAATTTTCCGATTTCTCAAAAAACAACTCTGAAGTTTTAGGCGTAAATGTAGCGTAGCTTAGATCACTCCTGGCGTTGCTAGCTCTCAGTTCGTAAAGTTTCATCAATTAATGAAACAATTCCAAAGATCAACCCAAACGTATGTTGCATACGTGCGACTAGTCTGTTCCTACTCTTACAGTCGTATATGTTTTCTCAAGTTCAGTCGAGTATCACATTCTCACCTCGTATTCAAGAAAGTGTTGGTGGGATGATGCTTGGCGAGGTAGTTCCTGGCGACTGTGAGCGCGATCCGGGCGGATTCCTTCATCACGTCGCCGAGGTGGCCCGTCAGCTCCATTGAGCCGAACGGTGACTTATCATCTTGTACTGTATTACGGAGAGCTGTTTCGATGTACAACGTACTTCCACCTGAAAAGAAGCGAAGAACAACGATATGAAGCTTGAAGAATTAAAGCTTTTTTATAGAATACTAGAATTTTTTATAGAATAGATAAACGTGCACAGAGTCCACCTATGGTAAATGGATGCTGTGGCTCAAAGATATCTACATTTATCCTCGATTAAAAATCAAAATGCAGAAACGTTCTCACCCCTGAGTATTAAGATAAAATGCCTCGTTTCCAGTAAAAAGGGTCTCCGGTTCTCTACACTCACCATACGAAACACAGCAGCATTAAGCTACTATTTTACGCTGGTATTCTGAGAGCGTGGTCCTTACCCGGTCGAGCGGAGCCATTCGTGCTACAACCATAATAAAGCTGCAGGTTGGCTCTATCAAATATATCTAATACAAAAACAGGCTATAATGCATTCCATCTTAGTACTCATAAAAATAAAAAAGTAATGTTACAGCCTATATACGTCCCACAGCTGGGCACAGGCCTTCCCTCATTTCTGAGAGGGTTAGTACTTATAGGTGAAAATAATTCTGTAGACTTCATTGTTTCTTACTAGATTGGTTGCGATGCTAATTAGTTATAAGTATTATTGCAGCATATCGAATGTCCACTGCTGAATGTAGATCTCCCTCCAACAGATTATATCATGGGTAAGCTTGGCAAGAGGATTGGCAACCACAGTTTCTTTTTTCATTTATTAGTTAGGAAGACGCTGCCTATCTGGTTCTATTCCATCTGTCGCCTTTTACGGCACATAAAGGAGACGATATGGGGTAGTTGAGATATTTACATCGCGACTACACGATAAATTACATAATTAGATTAGATTACACCATAAACCCTAAACAATTAAACATGTTGATAGAATCAGGCGTTACTTTGCGGAAATCCATTATAATAAAGATATTAATAGTTCATTCGCAACCATCCGCTTAGTTAAATGCAATGATGTGTCTTACCTGGATTGGAGAGCACCTCCCGCCTCCCCTCAATTGCGTGCTATCGTCGATGGTGTGTGTTTATTGGAATAGTGGTGTTGGGAGTAGGGGTGCTGGGATTAGTGGTGAAGGGATTAGTGCAGGCAATTGAGGGAGGGCGGGAGGTGCTCTTCAAACTAGGTAAGACACATCATTGTATTTAATTAAGCGGATGGTTGCGAATGAACTATTAATATCTTTCATTAAACATGTTTTTTTATTTTCCTGGCATCGAAACGATTAATAGACTTTAAACTTTATAGAACCACACCAAAAAAGGTTGGTTACCCCTGTAGCTGGCGTAAAGGTCACTGGCCGTCTTTCTGCCTGCCCTAAAAACAAAATATAGCCATAACTCACCCATAGCGGTCCAAGCGAGCCCCATAACAACCCCGGGCGGCGTGATGTCGTACATGCGGTCGTGCTTGAACGTCGGCTTGCCCACCAGCTCCGACAGATTGCCTTCGTGCACGCACACTTGCTCAACTTCCTGCTTCACGATCTTGAACGCGACTTTACGCGCGATCTGACACACACGAGATGTTACCATTTGTAAATCTCAGACCAACAGAGAAAGACAAACATGACAAATACCATAAACTTACCAATATACATATAAATAAAATCAAAATGTCTAACTGTAACTTACCAGTTGCGGTGAAAGAATATCTACTAACCCATATCATCCCGTGGGTGTCGTAAGAGGCGACACCCAGGAGGGACAAACCAGGAGAAGGGCAGCAGTGTCTTCCAAATAACAACTAAAAAAAAAGCTGCGGTTGCAACCAGCTTGCCAAGCATGGAAACTGCCTAATATCCCCCTATGAGCTAATCGACAAGCGACATTAACCTAATGGCAGGGCGCGGACCGCGAACTCAAAAAGGTCGTGGGTTCGAATCCGCCATTCGACTACTGGCGTGAACCACTCGTAACACAAGCAATTTAAGCTTACCACGAGTGGTTAAGGGGAATATTAGTTATGTTTATAGCATTGTTAATATTCTTTTTAAAAAAATCTATGGGGGAAGAACTATGTTAATTAGTGGATTTTAATATACTGTAATGGTAAGGGTCTACCTGTATCATCGAAATAACTGCCTTTTAGCTAAGGAGGTCATTTGCATGCCGATAAACATGAAAAACTCATTTTAAAAATATTTATCTGTCCGTCTGTCCAAGTTAATCTTCCGAATGGTTGAAGTAATTGTAATGAAACTTCACGAACAGATAAAAAGCAGTTCCAAGAGTGATATATGTAATATTTTATCTGAATAGCTTGGAGTTTTTTTTTAGCAATCTAGAATTTGATGAAACAAATCTTAACCCTTTCCCTGTCCAGTGCAATGAAATATAATTCATTGCTATTGTCTTATTATTATGTCTGCAAACCGGACAGTGAAAGTGTTAAATCTGAATAATGTTACATTTATAGATCCCACGCAGGCGAAGCCGCGGTGGGACGTCAATAATATAAGCCATATTCAGCTTATTACAATAAAATTACCTTCTCAATATGCTTCTGCAAATTTCTCACTCCACTCTCCCGACAATAAGACTTGATAAGAGCATGCAGGGCGTCGGACTTCAAGTCGAGCTGTGCTTCACTTAAGCCACTGTTTTTGCGCGCTGTTGGCACTAAGTACTGTTGTGCGATCGCCATTTTCTCTTCTGCGACGTACCCTTTAAAAAGACAAAAGATATCTTTCAGTCCTATCACAAAACGACGCTACCCCATTCAACTACGACGTAACAAAGTTTCAATGGCGCAGAGACCGCGAAGATGTTGCGCGTGCAATACTTGTTATTTTGTAAGATTTTCTGACATATAAAATAGTTCAATTAAGTTTTAATACTTTAGATTTACCATTAAGTTTTAAGATATATATGTCTATGGGTCACAGCATCCACTTACCATCAGGTGGACTGTATATTCGTTTATCACTCTTATCATATAAAATGAATGCACACAGTCACTCAGTTGTTCACCGGCCCAGTAGCGTCACTCACCCGACATATCGATGAGCTCCATGCGGTCGCGCAGCGGCTCGGGGATGTGCTCGACCACGTTGGCCGTGCAGATGAATAGCACGCGCGACAGGTCCACCGGCACGTCCAGGTAGTGGTCCAGGAAGTTCGCGTTCTGCTCCGGGTCCAGCAGCTCCAGCAGGGCCGACGCTGGGTCGCCGTGGACACCTCTGAGTGCATACCGTTACAGCCTATTAAAGTCCACTGCTGAACATAGGCCTCTCCATAGATAATCCCATAGGAGGGGTATATTTGCCACAGTTGCCACGCTTGGCAAGCAGGTTAGCAAAGGCTTTTTTATTTTTAGTCATTATAAGGAAAACGCTCCTGCCCATCTTCGGATTTGTTTCCCTCAGTGAGTGCATGAAATGAGTAAATTGCAGCCTATATACGTCCAACTGCTGGACACAGGCTCGATTCATATCTGAGAGGGGGTGGGGCTTGACACTCCTCGTGTTGAAATAATACTAGTTCCGATCTATGCAGTATGAACTTATGGTATCTTGAAGTCTTGCAGTTGTATGCTTGGGTTGGGATTTAATTTTATTTATTATAGGATCCCAAGCAGATGGAGGCTATTGAAATCAAAAAACATCCTAATTTCAATAGAGAAGATGGCTGGGTGCTACCATCTGCTTGGGATCCTATAATAAATAAAATTAAATCCCAACCCAAGCATACAACTGCAAGACTTCAAGATACCATAAGTTCATACTGCATAGATCGGAACAAAAGTTAAATTTTAATCTATGGTAACCGCGGTTAACTATGACATATGAACGTTGAACATCTCAGTCCTGCCCGTGACCATGAGTGCTGTAAAGCGTTCGAAACGTCGGGTATTTAAAAAAGTTAAATATACGCGATAAATTCCGTAAAAACTAGTATTATTTCAACGTGTAGTGTTCGCGTAAATATAAGAAAACTCCTCGTGTTTACGGATATCACATTTCCTCGAAGTATTTTCATTCCTCAGACAAATATGTTTCCTCACGATGTATTTCTTTATCACCGAGCACATACATTAACAATTTGAGAGTGTCCATCACTTTTTTTACTAAAACTATTTTTTTTGTAAACACATAAAATTTTCGTAAATATACTGAGAGCTTAATATATATATATAATATATATATATATAGTCTAACAAAAACCATTGTACAAGTTCTAATATACCTTATACATATTAAAACAATTTAATTCAATGTGTATCATACAAATTATGCTACGAAATCTAAATAGGTTTTCGTGCCGGATAGCTGAATTACCATGATTTTTTAAAAGTACAGTAAAGCAAGCCTATATAATGTTCTACAGTTGGACACAGGCCTTTTTTAGCTCCTGAGGTTTTAGAGGGGAAGGTTATTATACGTGGTAGAGCCATGCTGCAGCTATATTATGGTTGTAGCACGAATGGGTCGGCTCAACCGGGGAAGGACCACGCTCTTACAGAATACCAGCATTAAATAGCACCTTAATAGATGTTTCATATGGTGAGTGTTAGAACCAAACCTTATTACTGCAATGAGGCATTCCATTTTTGTTCTCAATGGTGACAATGCATTTGCATTTAATTCTTAGTTGAATATAGATGTAGATGTCTATGGGCCACAGCATCCACCACCACCATTACCATCAGATGGACTGTGTGCTCGTTTGTCAAAAAAGGCTTTGTTTATTCCTGACATATAGGTTACAATTAACTTATTTCTTCTAAAGATCAAGTAAAATTGGAATTCCAATTCATATTAACTTATCACTCTCGACAACATAATCTGATATACGCACTTGCCAATCTTGTCGACCTCATCGATGAGCACCAGTGGATTTTCCGTGTTTGTCTTCTTGAGGCACTGCACCAGTTTCCCTGGCATGGCACCAACATACGTACGTCTGTGACCTTTAATCTCGGCCACATCTGTCATACCGCCCACGGAGAATCGGAAATACTGACGGTTTAAAGCACGAGCAATGGAGCGAGCTGAAAGTAATACATATTTTATGAACAATATATGGAAATTATATATCATATAAAATATCGACATATCATCCTGTTGCGTGTTTTAAGACGCGACAGACAAATAAAATAGGCGACGGGCATCAGCATCTGCCTGATAACAACTCAAAATAATAAAAAAACTGTGGGTGCCAACGCGCCTGACAAACATGGCAACTGTGGCAAATATTCCCCCTTTGGGATAATCCATGAGGGAGCCCCAGGTTCAGCAGTAACTACTACTGCTTATAATTAATAAATGAATGCATTTGACAGTGGACTGTTTACTGTGGGTTACTAACGAAATAGGGAAGGAATGACAGTTTAAAAAAATACTATGTCGTCGCTATAAAGCAAATCGCAAATCGCCGGTATACAAATAACAAGAATAGAATCATAGAGCAAAATATTATTGATATAATAGGAGGAATAGAGCCATAGGGCAAAATCTTGAACGAATTAACCACTGGACCCGACATAAAACACAAATGTATGAAAACTCGTTCAACCAAGTGGAGATTGGAGAATAACGCGCACGAAGATTTTATTACGTTAATATAAACACAGATATGAAATTCGTAGAAGTTTACTCTATTTCTAGTGCTTGATCGTAGTCGATAAAATACATCGATGAACGAATGAGAAAGAAAAGGCGTATCGTAAATAAGCTGTAAAACAAAGGAAATAAAGGGATAATGAAGGTGAGGTAAGCTTCCGGTATTCACATTTTAATTGAAATAAAAGAAGCAGGACATTGTTATGGACTTTATTCAATTATAGTTATGATAAACGTCAAATGTTTTGTTAAGTTTAAATTATTTTAGTAGGTTTACTGACTTTTATTATGTATATCTTATATGTCTTTCTTAAAATGTCTTTCTTAGAAATTGTTGTGTTCGCTTGTTTTCTTATATAAGCAATTCTAATGTTTAAATACTTTTCAGCAACGTCTTTCTTCAAAATTTATGGAAATGAATATCTTCGTACAACGGAAGTTGCAGCAATGTTTCTGTTACTTTCGGCAGAAGAAAGTCTGTTGTGTAATCTTTTTTTAGTGTTTTATTCTGAACACCCCTCCTAAGTTCGAGTTCGCAGTGCTTACAAATAGCTATGGTATCACTTGAGGGAAGTATCAGTTTTCCCTTGTCTTTACGGGCAATGAGACTGCCTTCATTGGTGTAATTTTCTGTTTCTTTGCATTAGTATTAAAACAGGCAGTATCGAAATGTACACTGCATATGGCGCTGTGTTTCGTCGGGATCCAGGTTTCATCTTTACGAACTGCTTCTACCCACTTTCTCTTCCGAGAAGGGTCACTGGGAAATCTGAAAATTCGTGTAATTTATGTGTTTAAATATTTTAAGTACAGATACTAATTATAATTTTTGCATTTATAATATTTTTATTTAATTATAAAAAATATTATTATAAATATAATGACATCAGATTGTAGGATACTGTTATATGTATAAGTATTTTTAAGTGTTATTGTATTGTACAAATAACATCATCATTCATTCGGTCATATCGTCAAATAACGATATATTTTTCGACATGGTCAAGCAATAGTCGATGTCAAATTGACTCACTCACTCCTCAGTTTTAGTCACTCGTTCTGAATGGTATAATCCAGCCATTTTGTGATGGTTGTCAGATGTCAACAATACATAGAAATATACTATATTTAAAATAGTTGGATAATACGAAATTTTATTTTATATTTGATTAATTTTTGTGATAAATAACCATGAATGTAATAAAATAATGTACTTACAAGTGAAAAGAAATAGTGCTGCTTCCTCCGCTATAGTTTTTACACCATTTAACTGAACATTAATTCATTTTTGGGAGATGTTTTGTTGACAAGTAAGTGCTTGAGACTGACGCAAAAATAAACGACCAAGGCTAGAATTTCCTGGTTACTGACAAGACCGGTATAGGTACGTCCGCTTATATGTCGGGTCCATGGTCAATTCGTTCAAGGGCAAAATATTATTGCAATAACAGGATGAATAGAGCCATAGAACAAAATATTTTGGAAATAACAGGAGGAATAGAGCCATAGAACAAAATATTATGGAAATAACAAGAGGAATAGAGCCATAGAGCAAAATATTACGGAAATAACAAGAGGAATAGAGCCATAGAGCAAAATATTACGGAAATAACAAGAGGAATAGAGCCATAGAGCAAAATATAATGGAAATAACAGGAGAAAGAGCCATAAGGCAAAATGTAATTGCAATTACAGGAGGAATAGAGCCATAGAGCAAAATATTAATGAAAAAAGAGGAAGAATAGAGCCATAGATCAAAATACTATTTAATAACAGGCAAAACCTACATATCACATGCTCGAAGGTCAAGTCCACCAACACCGGAGCAGCGCGGCTGACTAACTGCTATACAATCCTTTCAAAAATGAGAGGAGACCTGCCCGCAATAGTAGAACAAAGTTGTAGACAAAGGCCAGCAGTGGTATCCGTTGGTAAAAAAAACAATAAAAACTCACCTATACTAGTTTTGCCGACTCCAGGCGGTCCATGGAAGCACAGTATCTTGCCCTGCGTACTGCCTTTGAGTTGAGAAACGGCTATGAACTCCAGGATCCTCTTCTTAATATCCTCCATGCCATAGTGATCTTCGTCCAAAATGACTTGAGCTTCTTCTAATTTCAGATTCTCCTCGGAAGTGAGACCCCATGGTAGTGAAGTCAGCCAGTCGAGATAGCATCGTGTTACACTAAAAAGATATTCAATCAAAATGAGTACAACGTATGCGTGGTAGAGCCATGCTGCAGTTACATTAATAGTATAGTTGTAGCACGAATGGGTCGGCTAAACTGGGGATGGACCACACTCTCACAGAATATCAGCGTAAAACAGCAGCTTAATTCTGCTGTGTTTCTTATAGTGAGTGTAGAGAACCGGAGACCCTTTTTACTGGAAACTAGGCATTCCACCTTAGTACTCACTGGTGACAAAGTATCTGCATTTTGATTCGTAATAGAGGTTACCGCGAGGAGGCCACAGTAATCACTTACCATCAGGTGGACTGTGTGCTCATTTGTCACCCTATTCTTTAAAAAAAGCATAATTTTAAGTTTGAACTGTAATGATAGCTCTCATTGCAGAACTTGCCTCTCAATTATGACATGCTTTTTAAAGAAGTTAATTCAAAATGTATGATGAAATTATTTGTAAATGATGACATCCTCTACCCAATCTGCCCACCAAGCTTGGTTCACAACATATCCCCCTGCAAAGTGAGGCTACACCCTACATTCGATCCACATTTGGCCATAGGCCTTCCTCTCATTTCTGAGAGAGTTAAGTGGATTACACATGAGCTCAAATGGATGGAGTAGCGGTGTAAGAATATCAACTACCCCTTATCATCCCGTGAGTGTGTCGTAAGAGGCGACAGAGAGAAACAAATCGAGAGATGTGGAGAAGCGTCTTCATAATGACGACTTAAAATAAAGGGTATGTTCCGAAATACAACACAGTACACTGTTAAATGCTAATGACGTCATCAATTGACACTATATTGTACTGGCGTGCCGCCGCTATATTGCGTCGGATATCCTGCCACAATAAAACAATTTTTAATTGTGTGTGCGCTGAATGAAGCATGCCAGAATTTTTTTCTATTTATTCAAATACAAAAAATTATAAAATAATTGATGGTATATCCATTAGGAGGATATAATGATTTTTGGATCACAAAATGACAAAATAATCGCCAACACTTTTCTAAATGGCGCAAAAGTATGACGTCATATACTGTCCAATGTTTTGGAACGAATCACCAGTATAGCGTCGATTCATGACGTCATTTGCATTGGACAGTACACTGCGTTGTATTTCGGAACATACCCAAAAAAAAAACTGCGGTTGCCAACCCGTTTGCCAAGCGTGGCAACTATGGCAAATGCCCCTTATGAGGCAATCTGCAGAGGTGGCCTATATTCACCAGTGGACTTTAGTAGGTTGTAACAGTAACGGCAACGGAAATGTATAAAATAAAGATAGGCTCACACTCACTTGAACTCAGAACTGTGGCTCTCCAGAAAATTGAGTTTGTTGAGTTCCTCGTCGATGACTGTCTGTACTGCCTCCGGCACTTTCTTATCTGCGAGACGTTCCCGGAATTTCTCCCCGATCGCGTCCTTGTCGTCTTTCTCTAGACCCAGCTCTTTCTTGATTACCTGCAAACAGTAACATTAACTCCTCTATACATATAAATAATGTTGAAGTATCTGTCTGTAGTATCGAAATAACCACTATGCAGTGCCGAAGCCTCCATAGAAGCCGAAAAGCCAGGCTTGCTTGCTTTGCTTGCGCAAATAACTCGTAAACTGTTTCAAACTATTTTAATTTTCCCGCGCACTCCTCTGTTCTACACTGGTCATGACCTCGTAACATATATGTAACATCAACACTTGGCAGCTTTCAATTCGAAATACACTGATTCGTGTTCTCTCTGTCTTAAAGCGAACACGCTGTCAAAATCAATGTAAGCAAGGAGTTGATTTAGTCGTCTCTCTCGCACGCGTTGGCTTTTTACCGGGCTTTCGAGAAGACGATCGCTCCCTTTCTAGCCTGGGGCAAAATGTTTTATAATGAAATATAACTACGAAAGGTTTATACCGCAATTACTATGGAACCAAAAGCTGGGCTTTGCTCTGAAGTTATTTAGGAGTGCGCGGGCGTGCGGATGATACATTTGCAAATTCACTTCACATTTCAATGTTGTATGTTTGTTTTGGTTGTGTTTGTTGAAAATTTATGCTTTCTCAAATATTTTAGTGAAAATGGAGGATAATATTGGAGTATATGGTGTAGATCAGGGTGTATATATAGAGAAGTGTTCCTTGTGATGAATTGAAGTGTGTTAAAGTGGTAATCGGCGAGAAAAAAAGTAAAATCTTTCAACTTTGTTGAGAAAATACATAAGAGCGTCTTTCGGACCTATCAATTATCGCAATTGAAAAACAGTTTTTGGTACTAATGGTTAATGGTATTAAAATGTTCACCAACATTTTACGCGTACGTAATCAAATCTTTCCTTAAGAAAGAGAGACCATTCAATTTAGAATATAAATATATTTTTTTTTATTTTGTACATTGTTTATGTGATGTATGTAAATATCTTTTTCTTTCGCTCAAGCAAACCCAAACGGCTTTTTTTCAAAGCCCCCCAAGGTATGCAATTGCTGATATGTCATACAGTCTATCTAGCAGTAGTATGCCTTCTGTGTGCTTTGTTAAACACGTCATTGGCAGCACTGAATATGAAACTGAAGAGTGGAGACAGCTCAAGATTGGTGTGTTTTTATAAAACTGCTAAAAACAACAAAACCATCTCTTGGGCTTGCCCTAGTTTGGAACCCTAACTTTGCCACTGGTACTATGAGGTGAGCGAATTATTTGCAAGCTTTTGAGACATTAATTATATTGACATTTTAAAATTGTTGTCTCTCTGTGTATGTATGTATCAAATGTATCAAAATTGCAAAGAAAAGGACATTCAAATACCCGACCCCTAAAACAAGAAGTATTTATGCGAAAAGACACTATAGTTACATTGCCCCGCATTTGTACAATAAGTTATACAAGGAATTTAAACTAAACTTAAATAATTACAGCAACCACCAAATAAAGGCAAGGATCAGAGTGTGGTTAGAGAATCTCGATTATGACAGCACAGAAGCACTTATGCCGTAGGTTTACCACAAGCAATACTCACACACATATATTCCAAAGCACACACACCCACTCACACACTTACACACACACCAACACACGAACACATACACACATGCGCACACACACACACACACACAAAACAAGCGCTTAAAATAACATTCTTTTTATTTCTTATTTATATTTCTATACTTGTTTAACTTACTAAATAACTAAATTATTATTATTATATAGAAACTGATCTTTTGACAAGGCTAACTTTAAGGGGAGGAACTGAAACCTTAAACACAGTTACACTAGCTCAGGGACCAGGGAATCAATGAACATATGTAAGAAAGGTAGTTATTAAATACATAAATAAAATAATATATTTCCTTCTTGACGAAATATTTCTGTCAGGCTGTCTGTCTCTCCGGACTAATCCTTGCAATGGCTGAATCGATTGTAATGAAACTTGACAAACAGACAGAGTCCAATGCCAGGAATTATCTAGACTATATTTTATCGGAAATATTTGAGATTTTTTCAAACAAAAACGGAAAATTGTAATTATACATGGTCCTTGACACGCCACACTAATAGATTTTACCCAGGCGAAGTTAGGGCGTTTTGCTACTATATTAATAAATCCTGCAGAAAAACTATTAAAAAATATTTCGAAGACCTGTTTGTGAAGTCCGTCAAGATGGCGCAGCGTGACTAATACTTCCTAGCCTCAAAATCTTGGAAATGTGTGGAGGCTTGTGCCCACCAGTCACAATATGTCCCGTATATACATTCTTTAATAATGTAATAATTTAACTTTTCTTTTTACATCTATACTTACTTTAAGTTGCTCGTGCAGTATGTACTTGCGATGCTGTTGTTTCACCTTCTCCTCAACTTCTTTACCAATCTTCTGCTGCAATTTTGACAGCTCGTATTCCTTCTTGAGCAATGAAAGCGACATCATCAGTCGTTTTGGAATCTGTTGGAAAAATTTAAAAGATATTGAATGAGCTTAGACTAAACAGCATCATTGAAACAAATGGTTAAGCATTTAATGTTTTTTTATAAAACTGAAGTGACAAACTTAATAAAATACACTTGTACTCGCCATCAGCTTGAGTTTCAACCTTATACTTCCAAAATAGAGATCATATTCCTTTAAATCTGCAAATTTCTAGGGTTGACGAGGAGCCATTTTTCTTTTTAAATAAGAAGAACTGGACTTTTGATGGACCAGAATTAAAAAAAAACATCTTAATTTCAATAGAGAAGATGGATAGGTGCTACCATCTACTTGGGATCCTATAATTAATAACATCAAATTCAAACTCAAGCATTACACTGCAAGACTTTGAGATATTGTAAACCCATTCTGTGGCCTAACTATGACATCGGGATGTCAACACCTCAGTCTCCCCCGTGACCATGAGTAAACTCCGTAACAAAAAAACCAGTAAAAAAAATTAAGTTTCATTTAACGTATTCGCGTAAATACAATAAATAATAATTAGTACTCACGTCGGTCTCGTCTAGTACTGCCTGTAACTCTGCAGGCTCCGCCCCGGTGAGTGCGGCTCCCAGGTCGCTCAGGTACACCGGGTTGTCCACCACGCGCTGCCCCTGCGCCAGCATGTGGTGCAGCGACTCCCTGCCAACAGGACCTTGGGTTAATATTACACTGAAGCACACTTAGATACTAGCTTAACTAGTTACTCCGCCTTATAGGTCTTGTGGTAGTAATTAAAATTGCTGATCATGAAGTCGCTGGTTCGATTTTTTTTAAATAGAATAAGAGTGACAAACAAACACACAGTCCACCTAATGGTAAGTGGATGCTGTGACCCATAAGCATCTTCATCTATCCTCAATCAAGAATCAAAATGCAGATGCGCTGCCACCCCTAAGAACTAAGATGCTACATTTCCAGAAAAAAAGGCATTCGGTTTTCTACACTCATCATATGAAATCAGCATTAAGTTGCTATTTGACGCTGATATTCTGTGAGAGCGTGGTTCTTCCACGTTTGAGCCGGTCCATTTGAGCTTCAACCATAATATAGCTGCAGCATGGCTCCACCGCGATAAAAATCAATTGAATACCAAATCAGACTAAAATCAGTAATTGGGTTTTTCTGTAAAGAAATTCTCAGTAGCAGCCATTATTCAGATGTTAGCGGTCTTACTTCCGTGCCTTCGAAAGCACGTAAAGCCGTTGGTCCTACGCCTGATCTCTCTCCAGTCGTGTCAGGGTACCGTCCCATCGCCCTTTGAGTGAGGGAATCGATAGTGCACCTGTTCTTCCGCATAGACTCAGGCACTATAATCTCGTTCTGCGCAGATGGCTAGTCTCCATTGAGACTAGCTACTGTGACCGAAATTCGGTCTAGAGCACAATAACTATTTATAAGAAGATTTCCGGTCATATTGCCGACTGGCCTTTGCATAAATTCGAAGCTTATGTAAAAAGAACTACTGTGAGGAAATGATGTTATAAATTATGTAGATGATTATTAAGAAGATAACAATGCATGAACATAATAGAAATCAGTTGCTGTTCATTAGTCTTGCTAAAACTCGGAAACGGCTCGAATGAATTTGATGAATTTTTTTCCACAATTTTATCCGGTAGGTTGCGCTTCTGTCAAGATACGGAAATCACCCGTGCGAATTCGGGGCGGATCGCTATTTTAATAAAGTTAGATTGTAATTGTTAAGAGTACTTGTAAGTTCCTTAACCATTGTTAATAATGTACGGACAGTGTAAGAATATCGACTACCCAATACCATCTCCTGCGCCTCATAAGAGGCGACAGAAATAAAAAAGTAAATGGATAGCTTTCTTATAACAACTAAAAATAATAAAAAAAAATTATGTTTACGCCCACGAGGCCTAAGCCTGGGCATGGGCCTGAGCTTGAGCCAAAGCCAGTACAACAACTATAGGTATTCCATATATATGTATGGAATATATAAAGAAAATATATAATGGAATCCTTTACTATAATATTATAATATATATTATAATAAATAAATAAATTATTTTATAAAAAAAATTGATATGGTCTTTACCTGTACAAGGGATTAAGGTTTATGATATCACGAATTGTCTTAATAACTTCCTGTGTCAGAGCCTTGACTTCTTCATTCTGCTGGAACTTCTCATGCATCACATTCTCAACTTTCACCATTAGAACTTGGTCGATAATAGCTTTCTTCTTCTCCACTTGCTCTTCGGACTCGGAGCCATTCTTCTGTCGCCTGGTGGTACGGTGTTTCCGCCGTCTCCGTTCCGCATCTGATTCTTCACGGGTAACATTAATTTCCACATCAAATATAGGAAACTTGAGCTTCATTTCTGAAATGATAAGCATCATTTCAGAAGTGAAGCTGATATTTATCAAGCACAAATACTTTAATTTGCCAAAATGCGTCTGGATCTGACGTCCAATTGCATATAAGTAATTACCTTCTAGATTAAAAATGTATATAAATCATACTTTTATCTCTAGAGCTTATAAATCTGTGGTAGGTAACATTTATCATCAAATGTTAACTACATTCAATGTTAAGTATATTTAATTATTGCTCTCTTTTCTAATTAAACATTTCAAAGAGTAAAATTAACAAGTTTGATAATGATAAAACTAAAATGAAATATTGTATGATAATTATAAATCTACACATGGTAAATGCATGTATATGTAATGAAAACATCACTTAATATGTTAAATCCATTAATATTAGAATATGAATATTACTCCTTTCAATTTAGAAGTTGAAATATCAGAAAATTTGTTCTGAAACACCGTAGTTACGAAATTCGAAAATTATACATCCGAGAGTTATCTCAGTAATGAAATTGGCCTGTGGTAAGCAGTGAAACATATATAACTAGGAATCAATCTATTTTTTGCACTAATGGTTCAATTGGACGGGGATTCAATTCCAGAAACCGCGATATACTAGCCAGAGCAATCTAAAGTTTCCACATACAGCCAGCCAGCTGTAAAGGACCAAGTCTCAGGTCTATATGATGTCACAGACAATATACACTAGTTGTACCCTCTTGTTTTCAGGTTTTGAGGAATACAAGATGTGTCGTGATCTCCTGAACTCTGCCTATCCGCATCAGATTGGTCCACTTATACTCAGTAAAAATTAAATAGCTTGAGTAAGCTCACCAGCTGGTCCAGTCTCAATTTCATCCTCAATAAACTGTCCTGTGATACGAATTCTTCTATGTGCCATAACAACTAATCTCAACTTATAGTCCATATCTTGCATCTCGTGAATCTGTGCAAACACCCCCACTTGGTGCAGGTCATCAAGACTTGACACAACATCTGACTTTTCATCCTCTTTCTTTCGTAAAAATATACCCACATATGGTTGATTGAGCTTCACCTTACGTCTAATTAAATCAATTAGGGCAGGATTTGATATCTGAAAAAACACCATTAAATTGATAATAAGTTATCTTTTTTACGTGGTAGAGCCACGCTGCCGCTATATTAGTTAAATAGTTAGTAAGGTTTATTATAATCTTTTAAAAAGACAAAAATTACTACTGGTTCAAAAAGAAGGAGATCCATAAAAGTCTTATTGGACATTGGTCTTACCCAAGGTTAGGATTCTCCTTAACCACCACACTTGGCATGTGGATTGACAATTACAGTACCAGAAAAAAGCTTAGACTTTGAGATCATTATATAAGTTTAATTGTAAAAATGTCAAATGGAAATAAATATATGAAAAAGTATAATAGCAAAAACATTTGTTATTTTTGTTTTTTTTTTATTATAATATTTTTGTTCATAATTTAAATAACAAAGAACAATAACATTTGATGTAAACCTTATCTGCTAAATCTAAAGCAAAATTATAACATATACATGATTATTACAAACAATATATTTTATTTATTTTCTCTGCATTAAGAAAAGTCGATATTGTAGTACTTAAATAATACATTAGTCAAATGTACAAATAGTTTTAGTTCATCTCCATTAGTAGTTATCATGGCTTTCATTGAAAAACAAAGTAAATATATATTTGTTTAACTTATTAGCAATTCTAATGAGCCTAATTTGCACATTCACATCTAGGTGATAAAATTAACATATAAAAGAAATTACTTTACTTTGAATTAAAAATATATAAGGCCTTTAACAGAGTCAATAGTATTTATTACTTATACATTGAAAAATTTGCATAATACAAACCATACATGCCTTAGTGACAATTTATATTTATAAATACAATATACCATAATAGTATTGATTTAAATATCAATATTGGTATAATATAAAAGTAAAAAAAAGCAAAGTTACAGCCCTTCCCTTGCTTTAAAATTTCCCCATGATGTCTCAATGTGCATTGTCAGACTTCACATGTATTAATATTCAGAATGATTTCTTTCACCACTAAGCACTTATAATTGCATCTAATCTAATCTGATTGCTCCTACTTTTGAGTGGTTTATAAAAAAATAACCTAGAAGGATATGGCGGGGTCTATTTGCTCGCTTACTCGGCCCCGCCATCTCCTTCTAACCTAACCTGTCTGAATCGGGATGCCCTAAATCCCGAGCTCGCATCACTCAATCTTATACTCAATAAAAACCAAAATAAAAAATTAATAAACAAACATTTTTATTTTTTTTTAAATGTGCGTTTTTTTGTGTAGATTATTTTTCTTCATTTCGTTATTTTTAAAAAAGTTATCAACAATTATATGTGAATGAGTGCATTTTCATTAACATTCTTGCAATTTTTTTTCGAAAATCCGTAATAATGAAGATTTAAAAAAAATCATTTAAATTGGATGATTTTTCAATTTTCTAGAGCCAAAAAACGAGGTGACCGCGATAGTATAAAACTACCTTAAATTGTGTTAGGGATAAGCATGAAGCAGCTATGAAAACGATTAGAAAGATATTGTGGATTCCAAAAGATGGCAGTAAGACCATCCCATTTACATTAGACATAAAATACCCAGGCCTGCAACAGGGAGCAAGATCAAAGGTGTGAGACATATCAAGTACTATGACTATCGATTTGCCTGCCAAGCAAGTCAATTCTTTCTACAAGGTGAGAGACCCATGTCTAGTAGTGGACTTTTAGACTGATAAACAAAAGGAAGAAAAGTACTATATTTTTACGGTTAAAGGTTTTCTGAGAAAACAATGGCTGTTAATTATCGATTGGTGTCTCTAGTGCAACAGCACTGTTCATTTAAATGATTAATACAAACTTCTACTTGTCCCCACAAATTTGTCTTCCCTGTTTTGCTTTTTTAGTTATTAAATTGTTTTACTGTTTATCAATTAATACACAATAAAACTTTGAACCCCAAATAATTCCCTAGAGAACTCAATTTAAAACATTTTTACATAAACTTTGATAGTAGCAAAATGTACCGCATAATGGCACTGTAAGAATATCCACTACCCCATATCATGCCGTGGGTGTCGTAGGACGTGACAGAGGGAAATAAATGGGGGGTGATGCTATAAATCCTAAATAAATCCAGGATGGGCAGCTTAAAAAAAACTGCAGTTGCCAACCCGCTTGCCAAACGTGACAACTATGACAAATATCACCCCATGAGGCAATCCGTGGGGAATATTTGGAGCAGTGGACTTTAATAGGCTGAAACAGTGGTAGAGCATGGCAGCTTTGCTGTTGCACGTATGGGCCGGCCGATCTTCTAGGCTCTTTCTTTGCCTCCAACTCGACTCTCGATGACGGGGCGAGTACGCCGCCGACCATCCCGCGGTGTGAGCGCTCTATGCCGCAAGTGCAGTTCACACAGCGCTCGGTTCACAAAGCACTCCTCTCCCTGGACATGGACAAGTCGAGTGGGCCTGACGGAATCCCCCCAATTGTGCTGTGGACGTGTGCTCCAGAGTTAGCACCAGTTTTAACGCATCTTTTCCGGTACTCCTACTCCCTAGGCGTAGCCCAAAAATCATGGAAGACGGCTTTCGTCCACCCGATCCCTAAAAAAGGCGACCACTCAGACCCGTCCAACTACCGGCCTATCGCCATCACCTCCTTGTTCTCCAAAACAATGGAGTCCATTGTAAACTGCCAGCTCATGAGGTACCTTGAGGATCACCAGCTGATAAGTGACCGCCAATACAGTTTTCTCCATGGTCGGTCAGCTGATGATCTTCTGGTCTACCTAACTCACAGATGGGTGGAGGCAGTAGAATCCAAGGGGGAGGCATTGGCCGTTAGTTTGGACATTGCGAAGGCCTACGATCGGGTTTGGCACAAAATGCTTCTTTCAAAGTTTCGTTCCTATGGGCTTCCCGAGAAATTGTGCGATTGGATCACCAGCTTTCTTGCAGATCGGAGCATCAAGGTCATTGTAGACGGTGCAAGCTCTGATTACAATTCTATTAATGCTGGTGTTCTACAAGGCTGCGTGGTATCGCCAACGCCAACGTAACATTCATTTCTATGCAGATGACAGCACTGGTGATGCTCTGTACACCGGCCGAACCAATATTTCTCGGGAAAACGTCTCCAGAGTGCCGGAACAAACTTGTGTCTGAAGTCGAGTCTTTGCTGAACAGAGTCTCGGATTGGGGGTGGCTAAATCTAATCCAGTTTAACCCCCAGAAGACACAAGTTTGAGCGTTAACCGCTAAAAAGAACCCTTTTGTGGTATCTCCTCAGTTTCAAGGCATTCCCCTAGTTGCCTCAGCCAGTATCGGAAACCTCGGCGTCGTCATCATCAGTCGTCATTTTCGTGGTCACTTGGAAGAGAAGGTCAAACTAGCCTCTAAAAAGCTTGGCAAGCTCAGCAGAGCGGGACGGTATTTCATGCCGGCACACCGCCTGCAACTTTACAAGGCGCAGGTTCGGCCGCACATGGAATACTGTTCCCATCTCTGGGCTGGGGCTCCCCAGCACCAGCTTCTTCCACTTGACCGCATCCAGCATCAAATCGTCGACGACCGAGTGCTTTCCGATTGGCTCGATTCACTGGCACTGCAAAGAGATGTTGCATCTCTTTGCATTTTCTTTCGCATATACCATGGAGAGTGCTCTGAGGAATTGTTCGGATTAATCCCAGCCACCAAATTTCATGAACGCACTATGCGGCAAACGTCCCGATATCATCCACACCATCTGGATGCTCTGGTCCACCACTGTATGTTTCAAAAGGAGTTTTCTCCCGTGTACAACCTCTCTGTGGAATAGTTTACCACCGGCAATTTCTGGACCGATACGACCTGGGGACCTTCAAGAAAAGAGCTTACTCCTTTCTAAAGGGCCAGCAACGCACCTGCAATTCCCCTGGTGTTGCAGTTGATCATGGGCGGCGGTAGTTACTTAACATCAGGTGAGCCGCATGCTCGTTTGCCCCCTCTTCTATTAAAAAAAAAATGTTATGTACAAGTATGTAGACATTATGACCAGTATGAAGAATTTTAAAACCGTAATGTAATCTTTGTCACTTCCATAACTGCTTTGACATCGGCAGAATTTGATACTATGAGATTGCAATAAATTAAAAGAAAAAATAATTTAGAACAAGTTTGCATTTACTAACATGAAATTTTATTACAGACTACCTAACTTTATTTCATAATATTCTTGATGTAATTTAAGTAAAGAAGTCTATAAAAAGCAGAGGAGAAGATTACAATCACACTATTTACATTTTTTCTAAATTAAAAACTAACCTCAATTAATTTAATAAACCTTGGGAACACTGGATTTCTATTGATTGCAATGACCGGCACTTGTGGCCATACTTCGGGAACAGCGACCGTAGCTGGCAACTGACTAGTGAACAAAGGAGTCTCGTCTTTTGCTTCTGAATCTTCTTCAGGAGGGTCATTTTTATTTTCAGTTGAATACAATCTGTTATTAGAAGGCTGTATCACTCGTGGTAGAAATCCAACATTATAACAACAAACTCGGCTGCGTGAACCTAATCCACTATAACTACTTAATAGACGAGAATTCTGTAACTTATTATTATGTGATGCAATTCTAGTAAAGTTCCGAACTAATCGCCCCGATGTGGACTTAAATTTCTGGTTTGATAAAACGGTATTTCTTACTAATATATTCGCGGTATGCATCGTTTATTCTTTATTGTTTTACAATGTTATCCAGTTAATAATCATTTAAAATAATAATATCAAGGTTATATTTCCAGATCCAAATTTTTCAAGCAGAACAAAATAATGACCAAAGATAAAATCGGTGATGAATCTGGATGGATTGTCATTTGTCACACTTGACATATATCAGATTGCTTGTCTGTGTCTTACGTTATGGAATCTTTTTTTTAATTGCCTTTGCGGCTCTGGGTTCTAGTCTTTCTGAGCCCATCATTTCTTTCGGATACTACATTTTATATATTTTTTCGTCACAACATGCTGATGCATCACATTGCAAAGTTTTTGGGAAATTTTGACGACATCTCAACCCAGCTGAAAGTTGATGACGACAACCACTCAAGTTCATAAGGCAGCCTAAGCGATCAAATTAACTTGATGTTTATATTAACATCAAAGCACTTGTTTCGTCGTTTTCTCTTATAGTTTACACGCGCAAACACTTAATTCACAAAATCGCATCACTATTACGAATCAAAATCTATTTCAAACCAATAATCAAGCTACAAAACAGGAACGACAATCCGCTGACGACCAAGTTCCCGCCAAAACTCCTGTCATCTCTTAATAGAATTCTGCCCATGGAGGTTAGAAAACAGAAGGATTGCTACGTGCTAAAGCATAGCCCACCTGTCCCTGAACATTTGTAGAATTTATAGTCGCGGTGCCGTCGGTAAGTATCTAGTATCAACGAAGTAATTTTTTAATTATTTACAAAAAGAAACATTATAAAATGATAAAATATAATTAAAAAAATAATAATAAATCAACAATTATTATTAATTTATATTTATAATAATTAAAATTATAAAAAAACATAATTTATAATTTATTTATTAGTAAGTAATTTCGTTATATTCCTCTTTTTTTTCTTTGAATGATATTGTAATCATTTGAAACTAGCGCACAAAAGCCCGCTTTTATTGAGGTAACTTAGCGATCGCAGCACCTCACTTATTTTGCATATTTCTGGGACACTATTTTCTACAGCGATCGTTCTCCTGTTCTCTAGCCTACATGATTCTGCCTATGGAATGTAGAGATACTTCTATACTTCATGATTCTGCCAATGTCAAGTCTTTATATTATATATCTATGGTCAAGTCAGTTATGGAGTGACAACAAAGTAATAAGTTTGTTGTGATTGACTTCTATTCTACAACAAAAGATAACTCAAATAGTTATAATTCTGCCACCAACAAAGATGAATTAGTATTATGTTACACTTAATATTAGTATCTGGATAAAATCACATAAAATACGAAGAATTGAGAAGAACACGAGAGCCAGCAGACAAGTAGAATTAGTATTACGTTTTGGGGAAGAATATCATACAAGGAGAACTTGAGTCGCCGACATTCAAAAAGTATGTGGTCGGTGGAATCTATATTAAGACCACATTCACATAAAGAATTATCCCTTATCCTTAATTTGGCCAGGTGTACCAGTGTGCAAGAATGACCAAAGCAAAGGTAGCAAAAGGTTGTTGACATAGTAAATTTATTGGCTTCACGAGAGTGGACCCAAGGTTTGTGTGAAGTTACGTCTTGGATCCGAGCGTAGTGTTTACATTTTATATTTTTAGTTTAGTCCCAGATACCTTGCCATGATGTCGTAAAATCGATCACGTATCAGAATTTCGCTCACAATTAAAGTGGTTGACTATACGCCAGCGCGGAGAATTTCGAATGCTCTCCTCTCTGTTTTCAGTTCTTAATGATTCTTCCTCACCCCTTTACCTAAAAGAAAGATTCCAATTCCGTAATGACACTCATTCTCTCAATCTCCGATCTTCACACAATTTATTACTGTCCAAACGTTTTTAAAAGAAAACTGTACGAATATATCCGTAACCAACAAAATTGAGTACACTTACTTTATATGTTTATAGTTATTTCTATATAAATTTATGGTATATATATATATATATATATATATATATATATATATATATATATATATATATATATATATATATATTGATGTTGATGATGATGGTGTAGATATAATAAAAATAAAACTTGTAAACAAAATACAATTCAGGCTAGAGTGTATGGTCCAACCCTTTGCATGTCTTAATTGGCGAATCAAACGAACTGTCTATGGATTGTAGTAGGGATGCACGATGTTGCAAAAATATCGATAATGTCGTCGATGATGATATCGACAGCTTAACATCGATGTTCGATGTTTATCCTACTCAAAACATCGATGTTTACCATTATCGATGTTTGTTGCATATTTACTTATTTAATAGGTTAAAATTAGATGAATGAAAATTAGTAATATTGTTTATGGTTATTATTAATAAAATGAAAGAAATTTATAAAAGTTTTAGTGTCAAAGAGTTATAAAAATGGGAGGAAGTTAAAAAATATCCAGTTCATTTGTTATATTTTTCGCTGATGATGAATGTTATTATGTTTAGCTTTATATGTTTCTATAAACTCATAAATTCTGTATGAAAAAGTTTACTATGGGACCTAATTTACGATTTAGACGTAGATTTTATGTAAACTACTAATTTTTTTCTCTATAATCATATATTTTATTTCGTGATAGGATGAAATAAAAAATATGATTATAGAGAAAAAAATTAACAAACTACACAAAAACTAAATAATAGTCCTTTTCCGTCACCTTTGTTCACAATTTTTAATCAGGCAATCCAAGCAGTAAGTATACACAGGCGTTTATAAAATGCACAGTTGAATGCAATATGTAGTAAAATTGTCTATTCTCATGATTGTCCGGTGATTTATTTTCATAAACTTCAAGCAAACAATAAACTCCTTATGACAAGCTCAAAAAAGCAAATTATTTGTGTATATACAGCACGGGGAAATACAATTAATTTGAATATCAATTTACGTAGAATAGTTATTAGGCGACGACCGATAATGACACCACAGATTAACAAAGTAGTGACAATTGTGACATTACAGTTCACAATTGACAGTTAGGTTTGACACTCCATGATGGAGCTGCTGTTTTTATTCCTAAGTTCAAAATCATTCTTAACTTTAAATGCCCCTCACTATCCTCCACTTTTACTGGTGAAGCAACTGCAATCAGTGAAGCTTTGTTATATGTAGAGTCACATAATCTTAATAAAACAGTTATTTTCACAGATTCAAAAAGTTGTTTGTTAACTATTTTGTCCAATCAATTCCATAACAAACATAAATTTCCACTAATTCTTAAAATAAAAAATACCCTATTCAGATGCCATCTTAAAGGAATCCATGTTTCAGTGGTCTGGATTTCAGGCCACAGTGGTAACCATGGTAACGAAACAGCTGATGTACTCGCTAAAAATGCAATTGCTAATGGCATTCTACAAAATTTAATTTACTCACATGACCTAATTTTGCTAGCTAAAAGGAAACTGAATGAAAATTGGAATAAATTATGGGAAGTTTCCAAAAAAGTTAAAGGTAAGCACTATGCTGCCATCCAAGAGGTTATTCCTCCCAAGCCTTGGTTCTTTAAATTTAACAAAGCAAATAAACATGCAACTTCAATCATTTGTAGATTAAGAATTGGACACGCCTGTACACATGCACATCTGGCAAAAATCAGAGTAAGGGATAGCTCATTGTGTGAATGTGGCTTAGGTGAAGGTTCCACAAACCATATTTTTTTCAACTGCCCCAAATTATCCTCCTCCCTTTATGATTACCTTCCTCCTTATATTCCTCGACCTATAGATTTTAATTCTCTTTTAACATATACCAGTACTCCTTTTGTGTATATTTTATGTGATTTTATTAATACTAATAATATGAAACTTTAAATCCTTGTCACTTTTAACATACGGGTAAGAGTCTAACACCTGTGTTTGTCATATTTGTTCTAGGTAATTCAACAAATAGATTTGTCAAAATTCTCGGAGGAAAACTGAATCCTTGTATTATCACAGACTCTTATTTTAATTAAACTCATAAGCTTTCATTTTCTACTCAATACGTCATTGGCGAATTTTATCAAACCGCCACAAAAGAAAGAAGAAGAAGAAGACACTCCATAATGATATTTTTTATGTGATCGATGCGATTAGGAATTCTGAATTATTTAAAATTTTAAATATTTAATAGGAAATGCAAGATTTTGTTGATATTGCTTTCGTGAATTAAAGCAACGATGCTAAAACATCGATGATCGTCGAACATCCCTAGAGTGTAGGCTACTGTCACTCAATAATCAATTATGTCAACTGGTGTCAACCAATGTCAACAAAGAATTTCACATTCACATCGGTTTAAATTAGTATTAGAAATATAAACACATTTTAAAAATTGCATGACTTTCTTAAAAATTATAAGAGGGTTAAAGGTTAGTGCTTCCACTGTATTTTATCCTGGGAGCTTAATACAGCTACATTTTATTTTTGTAAATTTTTTAACCTTGATAGAAAATAAGATTATTAAGGAAATTATTACTCTCACGGCAAATTTACAGAATAGTAATAGTATATATATATTGGAAAACTTGTAATAAAGTGTATTATTATGTTGTAGTAAATAGACTGATATTCTAAAAACCTTAACTTTCTACTTTCAATTGAAAATTATGTCTATATTTCGTACATGTAATTTTTCTATAGACCGTTATGAAAATGGAAGAGGCCACAAAACCAGAAAAAGCAATAAAAACTATAAAAGAAGGGAAAGCAGAAATATGCTTGAAGATTGAAAAAGTATTTTATAACCCAGTTCAAGAATTTAATAGAGACCTTAGTATAGCTGTTTTAAGTATATTTACTGATGATTATAAGGTAGAAAAACTTAATAGAGCTGAAAAGAAGTTATCAAAGGGTCTAAACAATACAGAGGGAACAAATGAAGTAAGTGAGGTATGGTATAATTATATAACATTTTTCAAATAAATCTCTTCCTTTAATTAAAATGACTTATTTTAAATACTTAAAAAAGGGTTAGATTGCTCTGCATGTAGCTATAAATATCAAAAATATTTTTATAAATAATATAAGTATTTTTCAGAGTTATGTTGACTGCAGTAGAATAGTACATTTTTTATAGCATATGTAGGAAGGTAGTTGAATAGAATTAATTTACAATCACAAAATACACGGATCACAGGTTATCAACTATAAATTGTACTAAGACTAGTTTAATAGTTGATAATAATAATTAATTAAGCTTTCCACGAATTAATTATCCGAGTAGTCTAGGATGAGCTAGTAGCGGGATACAACAAGTGAACCGTGCCACGCCAGAGCCATGACTGCCTTAACGGCAGCCTCTCCATCCATTTTATACAATCGAGACAAGTAGCTACACAAGTGTGCAGTGCATGTGTTGTTTACAATAATTCCGACTACCCACAGAGGCGCTGCGACACATACATAAATGCTAACATCTGTCACTCAGAGGGTAGGCAGAGTATGGACTTCCATTAGGTAGGATTCTGACACGCCTTTCTCACCTTCTTTTACATCCATATACATCTACACTAATATTATAAAGAGGAAAGATTTGTTTGTTTGTTTGAATTGAATAGGCTCTGAAACTACTGAACCGATTTGAAAAATTCTTTCACCATTAGAATCCTACAGTATTCCTGATGAACATAGGCGATAGAACGTTTTCAAAAAATTTAGGGATCCGTATGAAAACTTCGTTAACCTTTTCGCTGCGCAATTCGTTTTGAGATTTTGTGCCTGCTGTGCGCATTTATTTTAGTAGTTTCATCTTTATTCGTGTTGAGCAGTTTGACCATTTAAACGCTGCGAATTAATTCGTGTTGAGCTGTTTAAAGAAATTAAGTATTGCGAGTTTATTCGTGTAGAGCAGTTTATTTTTTTTTTTGTAATTATTAAATCCTATTTGAATTTTAGTATGTATTCTTCAGAATGCTGGTAAGAACTGCCTGTATGCGCTAGAAATTGATAAATATATTGTGCAGGTTTAGACAAGTTCGTAATTGTTATTATAATTTTTATAGCGAGAATACTCGTCTGGAGCAGCGTACGAAAATAAAATTAGAGCGAGAATATCCGTGTAGAGCAGTTAACGCAGTAACATTGGTAGCCTTAAATACGTATTAAACAGCAAAAATAATCGTATAGAGCAGAAAACATGAATAATACATAGTAAAAATAGTCGTATTGAGCAGCTAACTAATTTAAAACTAAGCGCGAAAATATTCGTCGGGAGCGTATGATACACAAGTTTTTTTTGCGAATATATACGTGTGGAGCAGCGAAAGGGTTAATGTAACCCAATGTGTGAAAAAAATACCAAAAAAAAAACCTTATATCGCGTACGCTGCGGAAACTATTGACAATAGAGCAAAGTGATGTGCTACAGTTTTATGGAGGACATCAATATCTACATAAAAGTCTGCAATACCATATGTCTAACTATTATAGTTATCCCACAATAACTACTTTTCCATGTTAAAATATTCAATAGTAACGTCGAAAAATCCTTATATCGCGTACACTGACAGAACCATGCGATGCGGGTGTCACTGGAGTGTGGGAGGGGAGTCTATGTCAAAAAATAAATTGCCGCGCGGCCCACTGATATACGCGGGTGAAACTGCGGGGTACAGCTAGTATGTATACATGCTTGTCGGTTAAGGGTACTCTTATTTTGGTACATTTTCAATACATCGCCAATTTGGTCAATAAACAATAAAATAAAATAGAATAAAATCATTTTTTAAAATAAAGATTACAAAAATACTTATTGAAAGTCATTTAAGCTTTACTACTGTATAAAAATAACCTCTGTCTTACAGTGGTGAAGCTAGGGCTCCAAACTAGGGAACTCAAGATATGGTTTTGTTGTTTTTAGCAGTTTTATAAAAATACACCAATCTTGATTTGTCTCCACTTTTTAGTTTCATATTCAGTGATGTCAAGGACGTATTTAACAAAGCACAGAAGGCATACTACCGCTACATAGATTCTATGACATATGCAATTGTATGGTATAATGAGAATATAAAGCTTTGCAAATTTTTTTACCATAATATAATGACTATTTACTATATAACTATTTATTTTCAATTTTAATAAACCATACAAAATGATATTTTTAACTTTTAAGGTAATATAAATATTATATTATTAAATTAGCTGATAGCGTGTTTGTGCCATCTACCGTGATCTTTATGTACCACTGTGAGAATCAATCAATTTTTGTTCGATAAAATGATTTCACCTATAGAATTAAGGCACTATTAAAATTTTATATACTGAACTGAGAAGATAAAGCTAAGCTAAGGACTAAAGTAAATATTCTTTAATAACCTCAATACATCTATTCATTTAACTTATTACATTAAAATTTGGACTTCACATTAAAAAAAGATTGTAACAATTATTTTCTATAGAATTAAACTTATACCTAGGTATCTCATATTTTATGCTGAATTTCAAAATGATATTTTTAACTCATATGGTAATATAAGTATTGAGTTATTAAACCTTTAAATACGCCTAGAATAATTAAACTTGAATACTAAAGAGTCTTGTACCTATTAAGGTATGAAGAAATGTTTATTGAATAAAAATTTCATTTTTAAAGATTTTACCTTTTTCTACCCGATTAGCACTTTAACACACTTATATTCATCACAAGGAACACTATTATCCTCCAATTTTCACTTTAAATCTTTGAAAAAGCATAAATTTTTAACAGACACCTCAAAAACAAACATAAACATTGAAATGTGAAGTGAACTTGCAAACATATCGCCCGTACCCCCACTCGATAACGCATTCCTAAACAACTTCAGGGCAAAGCACGGCTTTTGGTTCCATAGTAATTGCTATATAAATACTTCGTAGTTATATTTCATTATAGAAAATTTTGCCACAGGTTAGAAAGGGAGCGATTGTCTTCTCGAAAGCCCGGTAAAAAGCCAACGCATGTGAGAGAGACGACAAAATCAAAATCTTTACTTTAATTAATTTTGACAGTCCAGTGTATTTCGAATTGAAAGCAAACTGCCAAGTGTTGATGTTACATATTATATGCTACGAGGTCAGGAGCGTGCAGGAATTTGAAACACTTTGAGAAAGGGAGCGATCGTCTTCTCGAAAGCCCGGTAAAAAGCCAACGCGTGCAAGAGAGACGACAAAATCCACTCCTTGCTTTAATTAATTTTGACAGTCCAGTGTATTTCGAATTGAAAGCAAACTGCCAAGTGTTGACGTTACATATTATATGCTACGAGGTCGCGCATAGCAGCGCGCAGGAATTTTGAAACAGTTAACGACTTATTTTATTAGTTGATATTACTGATTGAGCATTTTTATAGAGCAAGCCCGGCTCCTGGGCTTCTATGGAGGCTGCATGTCCTCTGTTATCTTCATAAAAGTACGGCCCAATAATGCAGTTTGCTGACATAGCAACCCACATGGTCACTTTGGGGCTATGCAATAGGCGTTTATGTAATGTCTGTGGATTCATTTCTCCCCAAAAACGACAATTTTGACGATTGACGTATCCGCCCAAATGAAAATGTGCCTCATCGCTAAAGAACATGTTGAAATTGTTAAATCTCTTTAACATTACATTCATAAAATTCAATCTTGTAACGTAATCATTTTCATGAAGAGCTTGCACAATCTGAATTTTATAGGCCTTTAGGTGTAAATCAGATCGCATTATGCGGTGAATTGTCGCTCTTGATAATCCCAACTGAGACTCACGCTTTCTAACGCTGAGTCGAAGGTTGTCGGCTTACAGAATCTGCAACTGACTGAATGTTTCCAGGCATTTTTGCTGTCCTTGGACATTGGTGATGGATTTCGCCAATAGTATTTCCAGTAGTATTGAATGTCTGGATCCAAGCTAAAATTGTTGTATTGCTTGGAGTTACCACAATGTTGCGCAGTCGATAATGTAACCAATACATCTGTCGAACGCGAATGAGTGATCGACTGTTCTCGAAATACGCGCGCACGCAAAACGAGCGTAACTCTCCCGTATACGGCATGATGGCAACTAAAAATTTAAGGGACACTAGTAAACGACGCCCGCGCCACCACTCCCCCGCGATTTGTTCGCTTCTCGCTCACTCTTGAAATAGTTGGATCGTTTTGAAACACCCTGTATGAAATTCTCTATCCTGTAGTCTAAACAAGTCACTTACTGTATGGATTTTCATTTTTAATCTACTGTCAATTAGCGCCTTTTTTGTGTGGTTGTTGTTGTGCTTTATTGTGTTGATTTTTGGATATATAAAACATAGGTCTGTTTTCAAGTGTTTATTATAAATATCTCAAGTTATTTCATAGAATTTTTTTACATTTTTAGATAGCTTTGATCCTTGTTTATTGTTTTTTTATTTGATTCCCAATTATTTCGTGAAATCAAGCCCACTAAATAGTTTGCAAATTTTGATCATGTATAAGAAGCATATTGTTTTGATAAAAATATTAGATTTGATAATTAAGTTAAAAATATGTTTATCAATTAGTAAATTGTTGTTCACAAAATGATAAAATATGATCTGGTTGCAGAGTAAATACATTTAATGTTTAGGGTAGTATTAGCAACGCCGTTTTTTTAAAAAGCGCGGGTAATTGCAATCTTTTTCAATTGTTTTAGCCGTGGATTGAAGGGTTAAATGATTATATTATTTTAAATTATTGATGAGATATTGTTAGTAAAAAGTATAATTTGATATTTGCTAGTGAAGGAAAACATTGTGAGGAAACCTGCATGTCTAAGAAATAAAAAATATTTTGATGTGAAGTTTGCCAACATGCATGGGGCAGTGCGGCAGACACTTCCTTGCCCTAAAACCCTCTCAGAAATGAGAGGAGGCCTGTGGCCAGCAGTGGGACGTATATAGGCTGTAACTTAAAGTTTAACTAATTTACAATATAACGGGTGGGCCAGAAAGGAGTACGATTTTAAAAACACTCTTGCGTTTGAAGCTTTAGAGAGGGGACTGCGCGGGTGGTGGGGTTAAGTAGCTCGGTTCTCGGAAATTTAGTCGCGATGGATCACTTCACGGGAGCGCAACGTGCTTTCTGCGTTAAACATTATTATAAAAATCACGATTCGTGCGCTATTGTTCGGCGTTTATTTCGACGTGTGTTTGGATTACATGACCTAAATCAGTGTCCAAAGGAAAGCGTGATTCGATCGTGGGTCAGAAAGTTCGAAGCTACTGGTTGGACTCTCAAACAGAAGCCTGCGGGACGCCCAAGGTCAACAAGAACGAAAGACACAATTGAACAAGTTAGAGCTTCAGTTCAACGTAATCCTGTTCTATCGACTCGAAAGCGTTCAGCCGAACTTGTGTCCAGAACATCTTTGCGTCGCATTTTGTTGAAAGATCTGAAATTGCATCCGTATAAAATTCAACTTGTGCAGGAATTACAGCCAAATGATCCAATTTTAAGGAGAGCTTTTGTTGAAACGATGCTGGAACGCTTTCGGAGTTTCAACAATATTCTGTTCTCCGACGAAGCCCATTTTCACATAAATGGGCAGGTGAATAAACAGAATTGCCGTTACTGGGCTGCAGAGAACCCACGTGCAAAACATCAAAAGCCTCTACATTCGCCGAAAGTAACCGTTTGGGCGGCCATGTCAGCGCACGGAATTATCGGACCCTACTTCTTCGAAAATCGACAAGGCCAATCTGTCACTGTAAATTCTGACCGATACATAGCCATGTTAAGGGATTTTTTCTTTCCACAACTGCAACAATTTGAAGCCTATAATCGTGCGACATGGTTTCAACAAGATGGCGCGACATGCCACACAGCTAATGCCTCTTTGACGGTCGTAAACGAGATGTTTGGTGAGAAACTGATATCGCGCCGAGGTGACATTGAATGGCCTCCTAGAAGTCCGGATCTTACACCACTGAACTTTTTTTGTGGGGATACCTAAAAAGTAGAGTCTACTCCAATAACCCAGCCACAATTGACCAGTTGAAGACCAATATCCGGAAAGAAATGGCAGATATTCCCCGTGCAATGTGCCAGCGAGTTTTTACCAATTTGAGGTTCAGATTCGAAGAATGTTTGCAGCGCGATGGTGCACATCTGGATGATGTTATTTTTAAGAAATGAATTTCCCAGATGTAAATTTTTGTAGAAATAAAAATTTGTATGTGAATTGTACTTAGTTTTATGATTTTTTCAAATTCGCAATTCTTTCTGGCCCACCCTGTATTATATTATTTTAAATGATTATTATGAAGACATTTAGAATTTAGAACAATAGACATTTAGAAACAGCATGGTAGCAATCACCTCATTCCCTGGGATTATTATCTATTATGTACTCATTAGTACAACTATTTTTGTTAAACAAAAATTTAACTGCATCCACATTTGTAACTGTGGAAGAAATTAAGCATAACATAGGGAATGATCATGAATCGCACGTGTGGTACTTTCTTTAATACGCCAATTTTTAAATTATATAGTATTGTTACGAGCTTGAGGTTCATGACAATAAAAATTGCCGATAAAATTACCTAAATTAACACTTTAATTTACTTTACACAAATTAAAACTTAAAACACTAATAATTAAACACACTAATTCACTTTATTTCGCTCCGAAGCTTCGCTTGTCTCGCCAAATCCAATACTGCCCCGATCGCATCTTGCAGCGCCTATATATACAAATTAGCAATGAAGCATCCGGAATATTCAAGTAAATGCGCGCAAAGCGACGAGTGTTCGAGTGTAGATTTTCTAGAAACTTAGTTCTTCGGATGGCGCTGTCGGTTGAAAGATTTGTGATGTCATTTTCTGCAAAGCTCACCTCACTCTCGTTCCTGACACTAGATGGCGCTAGTGTATGACGTTGACTTATTCACGCAACACTGCCCCCTCCTAAGACATGCTCGTCCCGAGCATTATCGGTCTCATAATAACGCGCCAAGCGATCCACATGGACGATCTTAGGAGTCCCTCTTGCGCCTTTCTGTATCCGGTAGGTCACATCGTTGATCCTGGTTACAATCCGATACGGGCCGTCCCATTTAGCTTGAAGCTTAGGAGATTTCCCTTTGCTGCGGACTGGATTGTGCAACCACACTAATGAACCATCGTTGAACCCTTTATTGTTCATTTTGGTCGTACCGGGTTTTCATTTTCTCAGACATTTGCTGGCCCGATTGTCTGACGTGCTCATAAATGTCATTCATTTTGTTCCGCAAGTCATTTGCATAATCGGTTATACTGCGTGGGGCGTCAGGTGTCCCGGTGATCAGGTCTGCAGGCAGCCGTAATTCTCTTCCAAAGTTTGCGAAAGCTGGTGTCACTGCTGTACTTTCGTGAACAGAACTTCGATATGACAACAAAAACGGTTGTATGTGCTTGTCCCAATCTCGTTGCCGATTGTCTACAACTTTTGCTAGGTACCTCTCCAATGTCTGATTAAATCGTTCCACCATTCCATCAGATTGCGGGTGATAAGAAGTCGTTCTTGTTTTATGAGTACCCATAACTCGGCAAGTTTCCTGGAATATTTGAGACTCAAAATTCCTTCCTTGATCGCTGTGAATCTCTAAAGGTACTCCAAAACGACAGAAGACTTCATGAACTAGTTTATCTGTAACTGTTGAAGCTTCTTGATTTGGAATGGCGAAAACTTCTGGCCACTTTGTGAAGTAATCCATCACAACCATGAAATACTTGTTACCGCTTTCACTCTCCGGAAACGGCCCCGCCACGTCAATGGCTATTCTCTCCCATGGTGCACCAACATTGTACAACTTCAATGCACCTCTACTACGAGTCTGAGGTCCCTTTACAGCCGCACAACTTGTACATTTGCGACACCAGTCCTCGACATCGTTTCGACAGTGGACCCAATAAAACCGTTTTCGGATCTTCAGTAGAGTTCGTTTGACTCCCAGATGGCCTCCAGAACAATCATTATGGTACAGCTGTAGAACATCCGGTACTTTAGCTTTAGGGACAACCATTTGCAAATGACAGCTGTCTCCCCTAACATTTTCCCATTTACGGCACAGAACTCCATCCTGAAGCAGCAAGCTGTCCCACTGGGTCCAATAGCTTTTAGTGGTCGAACTCATTGCTGAGACGTCGCTCGACTTAGGCTTGGGATCACTGGCCTTTATCCATTCCAGAATCGGCTTGATGTCCGGATCTTCCTGCTGTGCATGTTGTAAGCTGTCCTTCCATTCGTTGCTGAGGTGGTCCGTCCTGAGCATCCTCACGGATACCTCCTCCTTACTCTCTTGCCTAGTACAATGGTTGCAATCTTCAGGACAAGGTCTTCTTGACAATGCATCCGCGTTGCCGTGAGATTTTCCGCTGCGATGTTCGATCTTAAAGTCGTATTCCTGCAGCTGCTGGGCGGTGCTGTTAGCCGCACTTCCTTTCTGAGACCGTTCACCTTCCCTTCCTAGGGTGTGCTTAGGGCAGCTGGACCGAAGATGGCCCCTTTCCCCACAGCCGTAGCACCTAGGGCTGTATCCTTTATTGTGGTCGCGAACCGTAACTGCTGTAACCTCCCTAGCGTGAGGTGAACGATGATCCTGTCGCCGCCAGGCAGTGCCGTTAGCTGCACTACCCTCTCGAGATCGATCAACTCTCCTTTCCACGGTTCGCTTAGGGCAGCTGGATCGAAGGTGGCCCTTTTCCCCACAGCCGTAGCACCTAGGGCTGTATCCTTTGTTGCGGTCGCGAACTGTAGCTGTTGCAACCTCCCTGACGCGATGGGAGCGAAGATCCTGCCGCACGGCTTCCACCTCCAGTGCATGGACCAAGGTGTCCTTAAGCGTCTCGTGGTGCCCGAGCCTCACAGCAGCTCTGACTTCCAGGTCGCGGATGCCGTCGATGAATGTCTGCACCAGGTTCCCTTCAATGAACGCCGGTACAGACCGGTATGCTTTTCGCACCAGCTTCTCCACCTCTAGAGCCCACTGCTGCAGGTTTTCGTTGATGCGCTGCGCGCGATCTTTAAGCTGCGCACGAAAGACGTGTTCCAGGTGAGCGTCGCCATATCTCGCCTCCAATGCCTCAAGGAGTTGCTCATAAGTCACTTCCTCACCGAGAGCTTCCAGAACAGTTAAGGCCTGGTCGCGCAGGCCTAGTGTGAGAGCAGTCATAGCCTGACTTTTATTCCAGCCGTTTGCCTTCATAACAGCCTCGAACTGGATTTTGTAGGCTGACCAGGAAGAAGTCCCGTCGAACGGTGGCACTTTGAACCCACGTAGCGAAGTAACTACTACGGGAGCTGTAGTTCCATCACCCAGTTTGGGGTCGTCCAGCGTTTTCTTCACGTCAGCCACCACGTAATCAACCCGATTGTTAACTTGGTCGATTTGGGTTTTAGCTTCCTTGATTTGGGTTTCAGCTTCCGACAGGCGGTTGTCATGTTGAGCAACCCTATCCTTCACCTCCTTTATCTCTTTCCCAAAGGTAGCATGAAGGTCCTTAATGAGGAACATCTGCTCTTCCGACCGACGGGCCTGTTCCTCCTGTCGGCGGGCCTGTTCCTCTTGTCGGCGGGCCTGTTCCTCTTGTCGGCGGGCCTGTTCATCCTGTCCGCCTCGCAGCTGCTCTTCCAACTGACGGACCTGTTCCTCCTGTCGGCGAGCTTGCTCCTGCAGCATCACCATCAGAGCACCTAAGTCAGGTGCTGCAGGTGTAGGAGCTACTGACGGGCCTGCAGCCGGCGGCTGTCCTTCCGAAGTCTGCGATGTTGCACCACCAAATCTTCTTTGGTCCGTCTCCTGCTGGCGTTGACTTCGGGTACGGACACCCTCCATTTCCTCCTTAGGTAAAATCGGCATGATTTTATCCCACTTCTGACACCAATTGTTACGAGCTTGAGGTTCGTGACAATAAAAATTGCCGATAAAATTACCTAAATTAACACTTTAATTTACTTTACACAAATTAAAACTTGCAGGGAATAGAGTGAATGGGGCACTACACTCTATTATGAAGAACCAGAATTTGTCAAAACAGGCACGTATGGTAATTCATAATGCTGTGTTAGTCCCTACTTTAATGTATGGTAGTGAAAGCTGGGTGTGGCAGAAGAAGCACGAAAGTAGAATAAATGCTGTAGAAATGCGGTCTTTAAGGAATATGCTAGGGTGTAATCTGAATGACAGGGTGAGAAATTGCGTGATAAGAGATAAATGTGGTATGCAAGATGATGTTGTGACCAGGATTAAGAAAGGAATGCTTCGGTGGTTTGGTCACGTAGAAAGAATGAATGAGGAAAGAGTGACAAAGCAAATTTATATGGCAGATGTGAATGGCCGAGTCGGGAAGGGACGCCCTAGGAAAAAGTTTATCGACCAAATTGGCGATATTTTGAAAATGGGCCACGTTAGAAGTACCCTTAACCGACGAGCATGTATGCGTAGATATATGGATGTAAAGGAGGCGAAAGAGGTATGTCAGGATCGTACCAAATGGAAGTCCGTAGTCTCTGCCTACCCCTCTGGGTGACAGGCGTGAGTGTTTATGTATGTATGTAAATTAAAACTTAAAACACTATTAATTAAACACACTAATTCACTTTATTCCGCTCCGAAGCTTCGCTTATCTCGCCAAATCCAATACTGCCCCGATCGCATCTTGCAGCGCCTATATATACAAATTAGCAATGAAGCATCCGGAATATTCAAGTAAATGCGCGCAAAGCGACGAGTGTTCGAGTGTAGATTTTCTAGAAACTTAGTTCTTCGGATGGCGCTGTCGGTTGAAAGATTTGTGATGTCATTTTCTGCAAAGCTCCCCTCGCTCTCGTTCCTGACACTAGATGGCGCTAGTGTATGACGTTGACTTATTCACGCAACATTATTAAAAAAAAATGTTTCATTTATTTATGTAAGTCATCTAATAAAAACTTGAAATCATACTAAACATACATATTATAAACATATACAAACCATATTGGCTTCTGCAAATGTGAGCCTCCAATAATTCACATCTGCAGATAGAAGAGATTCAGCATCCACAACTTTCCTAATACAGAACCCTTTTTTATTTTTTATTTTAATATGTAAAATTTGTAAAGATTACAAATCGTTGATGAGATATGGTTAGTAAAGAGTACAATTTGATATTTGCTAGTGACTTCAATCATTACAAAATATTTTAGGTACCTGTGACAATATTGGAGGCACTATCTGCTACAGGTTTGAGAAGTATTCGTTATGCTAAGGAGATACCAAATATCACTAAAATTGTAGCCAATGACCTGTCAGAGCAGGCGGTTCAAACTATAAGGGAGAATGTTGTTTTCAACAATGTTCAGAATATTATAGAGACAAGCCACGATGATGCTTGGTAAGTAACAATATAATAATTTACTTTGTCTGTGAAAATTCATCAACTAATAGATGACAGATATGTAGTTGTACACACAGGACACATATACATATATGAGACAGGTATGAAGTTGTCTTTTAAATAATTAATAAATTTCAAGCTGCTAGCTCTCCTAGGGGCAGTCAGAAAAATGGACTTTTGTTACATTAGAAAATACTAGATTATATGACATTTATTGTGTTATTTTATTTTCATAAACCTTTTAGGTAAAAAATATTTCACCAAAAGGCGTGAACCCCATTTTGTGGTTTGTGCCAAAATATATGATAAATACTTGTAAATCAAGTTACAAAATATTTATTTTTTGTTTGTTGGTTCCAAAAACCTCTTATTACTATTTAATTTAATTATCTCTTACTTGAAAATTGTTTAAATGAAATTCTCATTCTAAAATGATATAGACAATACCAAAGTGCAAATATATGTATATTATTGTATGTATTATAATTTAAAATGTTCATATAACAAGTACAATACTTTATCATTGGAGATAAATTTTTTTATCCATCATTTAGGTAACACGTATGTTTACTAGCTTCACTAGTTGACCTGTTGTCCTGCTGATACACTAGAAGGGTTGTCGGTAAATAAAACAATCCACAACAGTGTATGATCTAAGCTGGTCTATATTTTAAACTATATTTTCAGTGCCTTATATAACAAAAATTGACACAACAACGTCAACGTCATTTCTCAAAAAAAGAATTAAAACTTTTTAAAATAACAAAAATATGTTTTCTTCATAAACCATAGACTTAGAATATACTGGCGTATAAGTATATGTCATAAACAAATAACCTATATTAAAATAATACATTCCAAAAAATATATACTATGACTATGATTAAACTACAGCTTTATAAGTATAATATATCTGATCCTGTGTGGTCTTAAAGTGATAGAGTCAACACGAGACTTAATGGCATCTTAAAATTGAGTAGCGTTTGGGCTTTTTTTTTAATACTAAATAGGAGGATAGTTTTTAAATGCCACACAGCCACACACTCCTAGATTGGTGGGGACAAAGGTGAATTTACAACAGTGATAAATACGATTTAACACTCGAAAGTATCCAATACAGCATATTTGTGCCAAATGTGGGCTAAACTTGTATTATAGATATAAAAGACAATCAACTCATACTTAGGACAGTAAATAACACTACAAGCTCTTTTTAACAGAAAAATAAACACAAATACAAAAGTAAATCATAGTTGTGTAGCAACGCATCAATATCACACTTAGAGCTACCAAAAAATGCATTGTTAAGTACAACGCGGTCACATTAACGTAAATGACGTATCAAGCCAGCAAGCATGGCTTTGATGACGTCATTTACAACAGTGTTATAACAGAGACTATGCTAACCATACTGACAATTGCCGGGCGAGCTAAGGGAGTGCGGGGGCTAGCGGGCGGGGCCTCGCATTCCAGCGATGCGTCAAGTTAATGTGACCGCAATATATGCGCCTAGCTGACGCAGCACTAGTGTTTAAACAAATCGAAGTCAAACTCATTGGCTAGCTTATTGAAATTATTGCTCGCTCGACATATAAATGTATTTTGCCTATAATTTTTTGGTATGACTTATCGCATGCAAGCACATTTTTTTATATTTATGCAGTTTTTATATATTTTTCATTGTTGAAAAGTTTATAAATTTTTCTGTCTTTCGATTCAAAATGCTGGAGTTCTTTTACAGTATGCTAATGTACAAACACAAGCATCCAATTAAACGTTTTGCTGCTATTGATCTGGATCCTTACGGATGTCCTTCAATATTTCTGGATTCCGCCGTACAGAGCGTGCAAGATGGCGGTCTGTTGCTTGTCACTGCAACAGACATGGCGGTTTTGGCGGGTAACTCGCCAGAAACTTGCTATTGTAAATATGGTGCTGTTAGCTTAAAGACAAAGTGCTGCCATGAGATGGTAAGAAACAGAAACTTTTTTATTTAATATAAACTATGAATAATACTTATTAAAAGTCACTCTTTGTTTTACCTTACCACTGGTTCGAAAAAACTTCTGTCCTGGGAAGAACTAGCAAGAAACCCAGCGGGACTTTAAAAAATATAGCTTATAATCATATATGTTACATAGTTAACAACACTCCCAACATTCCCAGGAGTTATTATTATCTTTACATGGTAGAGCCAGGCTGCAGCTATATTATAGTTGTAGATGAAAGAGTCGGCGCGACCGGGGCGGGACCACGCTCTCACAGAATACCAGCGTAATGCTACTGTGTTTCATATGGTGAGTAAACCGAAGACGCATTTTACTGGAATCGAGGCATTCCATCTTAGTTCTCAGGGATGACAACGCATTTTTTTGATTCTTAATTGAGGATAAATGTGGATGTCTATGGGTCACAGCATCCACTTACCATCAGGTGGACTGTGTGCTTGTTTGTCGCCCAATGTTTAAAAAAAAAATCCATAAATTCTTTAATATTATAATAACCCTTTTTATACAAACTTTGCTTAATAAAGTGTTTGAACTTTGAGCAGGTCAAATTTTGTATATTTTCTGCGATTTTGTTGTAAAAGAGTGTACATTGTCCCAAGAATGATTTACTGACTGACTCGGTGGAGTGGAGTAACTGTTACTACTAACTTATGTCTATTCCTAGTATTTACAGAATGAATATCACTTATTTTTATAAAGCTTCTTTTATTTTTGTCTACGTACATTTTCATAAATGTATTGAAAGTTAACATATTAATTTCCTTAAATTCTTGTTTGAGCGACTCTAGATTTTAAAATAGATTACTCTTATGGCCTTCTTCTGTGTGTGAAATGGAATTGATGAATTGACGGCCCCGTGGGTCCGCGGCGCAGTGTTACCCACGCATTGAGTTGCAGCACTGAGTGCCGCGGGTTTGATTCCAGCACGAAACAAGTATTTGAATGGCCTATAAATAATTGTCTCGGGTCTGGATGTTTATTCTTGTGCAATTTATGTATGTAAACTGCCTCCACAATGTAGGGAAAATTCAGGGTAATGTTTTACAAAAATACGTATGTATACTATGAATAAATCAACACTTACAGATTTTTGTGTCATACAAGAAGCGTTTATTATATAATTTGTTTTTATTTTTTTCAAAACTGTTATAATGAAATATTAATAACAATTTTTTTTTCGCCCCATAAAAGTCCATTGCTAGACGTGGGCCTCATCAGTTGTATCGTGAGTTTGTCTCAAACGTTTCGCTTAGCAGGTGTAATCACGCTGCAATTGACGTAGTAATCGTCAGCGATCCGAAATGCCAAATGTCTCGCCTCTTCGACGTTGCTACCTGTTGCCTGTCGTTTGATTTTACATCTGATATAAACAAGATGTTTACAAAAATATCATATGATTCTTTTGCCTTTATTAATAATTTTACTATCATATAATAATGTCCTCCAGACCGAATTTCGGCCATCGCGGCCTGCCTAAACGGAGGCTAGCTATCGGCGCAGGACAGGATTATAGTGCCCAAGTGTATGCGCAAGCACAGGTGCACTCTCTATTCCCTCACTCTCATAATCCGATGGGACGGTAAACCTACACGACCGGAGAGAGATCAGGCGCAGACCCGGGATTCGAACCCAGGACCTCATGATCAGCAGTCGCACTACTACAACCACTAGGCCAACGAGGCAGTCACTATCATCATCATCATTCTCTAAACAATTTCCCATTATCTGGGGTCGGCGCAGTAAATCTTCTTGTTCCATTCCTCTCTATCAGCCGTCATTTCCATACTTACTCCTTTCATTCTCATATCACTCTTCATACAATCGATCCATCTTTTATTCGGCCTTCCTCTGCCCGTGTGTCCCTCCACATTCATATTCAACACTCGTTTTGTGACATGACTTTCATCCCTCCGCATCACATGCCCAAACCATGCCAATCTGCTTCCTCTCACCTTTTCTACCACTGGCGCTACTTTCAGGCTTCCTCTTATATACTATTTCCTTATCTTATCCATCCTTGTCACACCACACATCCATCGTAACATTCTCATTTCATTCGCATGCAATCTACTTTCATTCTTCTTCTTGACGGCCCAGCATTCACTTCCATACATGACGATAGGTCGGATGGTCGATTTGTAAATTTTACCCTTCAGCCTTATTTGCATTCGGGGATCGCACGTTGTGGCTGTGACCTGTCGCCATTTCATCTACCCTGCGTTAATCCTATGCTGCACAGCTCTATCTATTTCGCCGTCGCCTTGAATGAGGGAACCGAGGTACTTGAAATCTGAGCAGGTAGGCAGTATAGCGCCATCCAACGACATGGGTACAGGACTGGAAAGACCGCCGAAATCACAGCACAGATATTCGGTTTTGGATCTGCTGATCTTCAAGCCAACACTTTCCAGCCTCTGTTGCCACCCCGTCAGTCTGCTCTGTACCTCGATGCCCTCTTCCCCGACAAGCACGATGTCATCGGCAAAGAGCATGCACCAGGGTGCCTCATCCTGCAGGTCCGACGTCAAAGCGTCCATAATCAGTAGGAAGAGGTAAGGGCTCAATGCCGACCCTTGGTGCAGCCCTACAGCCACACCGATACTGCCCGTAGTTCCCGCGGCAGATCGTACACATGTACGGGATGCTCTGTACATAGCACGGACTAACCTCACATACTTCCCAGGCATACCTTTCATCTTTAACGCCCACCACAAAACCTCACGGGGAACCCGATCGTACGCCTTTTCAAGGTCGACAAAAACCATGTGCAGATTTTTATGCACGCGCTTGTACTTTTCGCACAATTGGCGTAATGCGAAAATGGCATCTGTCGTACCTCGACCGGGCATGAATCCGAACTGGTTTTGTGTTATCTCACACTCTTCTCTCATTCTTCTCTATTATTCTTTCCCAGACTTTCATCGTGTGTGACATGAGTTTTATTCCCCGGTAACTGCCGCAGTTTTGAACGTCTCCTTTGTTTTTAAAAATGGGGACCAGTATACTACTGCACCATTCCTCAGGTATTTGTTCTTCCTGCAACAATTTACCGAAAAATAAACTCAACCACTTCCATCCATCCGCACTCAGCAACTTCCACACTTCTACTGGTATTCCATCTGGGCCGACCGCCTTCCCATTCTTCATATTCCTAACAGCCATTTTTACTTCTTCCACACTAATTTCTCTCACTAAGCCCATATTCACTGGTGGGTTTTCAAGCAAGAGGCAGTCACTATCATATAAATCATTAATTTAGCAATAACTTAAATTAATTATTTAGTAGTAGTAGTAGTAGCTCAGGGGCTAAAATGGCCGTAAATTTCTTGATTATTGAGCAACCTGGGTTCGATCCCACTGATACAATTTATTTTTCTTTAATATTAAGCAATGAAATTATTAAATGAAATTTTAAGTGCTGACTATATACAGACTACAGTGAAGGGAAATATCGTGAAGAAATCTGCATGTTTGAGGAATAAATATATTAAAGTTGGTAAGAATTACGTCGCCCACATCCGCTCAAAGAAATAAGGTGTTTACCTAGTTTGAAGAGCACCTCCCGCCCTCCTTCAATTGCGTGAACTATAACGGGAGGTGCTTTTAAAAAGGAGTAGGCTCAATACTCCTTTTTTAAAAGGCCGGCAACGCATCTGCAATTCCCCTGGTTTTGTAGTTGTTCATGGGCGGCGGTAATCACGTACTATCAGGTGTGCCATATGCTCGTTTGCTCCCTCTACTATAAAAAAAAACTAGGTAAGATACATCATTTTGTTTCATTGAGTGGATGTGGGCGAAGTAATTCTTACCAACTTTAGTATAATGGATTTTCGCAAAGTAACACCTGATTCTATTAATTAAAATAAATATATGTATTTCAAAGAGTTGTGAAGTCCACCAATACACCCTGGAGCAGTGTGGAGGACTATTTTCCCCACAACTCTCAAAGATGTGACAGGAGGCATGTCCCCAGGTGTGGGACATTATATAAGCTGTAATTTCACTTTCACACACTCAAGAGTACCCTTAATCGACGAGCATATATGCGTAGATATATGGATGTGGAGAAGGCGAAAGAAGTGTGTCAGGATCGTGCCAAATGGAAGTCCGTAGTCTCTGCCTACCCCTCTGGGTGACAGGCGTGAGTGTTTATGTATGTAATTTCACTTTTAATTGATTTCAGGCATTAAGAATACTCTTACAATGTATAGAACAGCATGCGAACAGGTACAGTCGGTACATAGTACCACTGCTAAGTATATCAGCCGATTTTTACATACGCGTGTTCGTTAAAATCTACTCTGGAGCATTTCACTGCAAAAAAACTACTAGGTAAGGTTTCACAAATATTACGCAATGTATCCTACATTGTAAATAAAATCATTGAGTTTTTCCGTCAAGAAATTCTCAGCAGCTCCCCGGGTCAGGAAGTTGGCAGTTTATTTTTTCATAGAATAAAGGTGGCAAACGAGCACACAGTCCATCTAATGGTGAGTAGATGATGTGGCCCATAGACGTCTACATTTATCCTCGATTAAGAATCAAAACGCAGATGCGTTGTCACCCCTGAGGACTAAGATGGAATGCCTCATAAAAAGGGGTCTCCGGATCTCTACACTCACCGTACGAAACACAGCAGCATTAAGCTGCTATTTAACGCTAGCATTCTGTGAGAGTGTGCTCCTTGCCCGGTCGAGCCGACACGTTCGTGATACCACCATAATATAGCTGCAGCGTGGCTCTACGTGTCTCACCCCCGCGCCTCGGAAAGCACGTAAAGCTGTAGGTCCTCCGCCTGATCTGTCTCCGGTCGTGCCGGCTTACCATCAGACTATGATAGCGAGGGAGTAAAGAGTGCATCTGTACTTGCACTGTAATCCTGTACTGTTCTGATGGTTAGTCTCCGTTGAATCTGGCCGCCGTGATCGAAATTCGGTCTGGAGGACATTTCTTACATAAGTTCTCACACCTAACCTAAACCTCCGTGGCGCAGTAGCGTAGCAATGAATTGCAGCGCTGGGGGCCACGGGTTTGAATCCCACACGGAGCAAGTGTTTGTATGAACTACAAATAATTGTTCTGGGTCTGGATGTTTGTATGAAAAGCGACTATACGATACAGGAGAGAATCCTAGTGTAAAGGTAACATTTAAAAAAAGGAGCAACAATACTTTTATCATATAAAATATTCAAGACCTAGTGCAGCCTACTTAAAAAAGGAGCGGTCCTGAATTCGATCGAATGTGTTTTGAATTATTTTTTTTAGTATTTTGGTTGTCAATACTATAATTTTGTTGAGCTGGTGTAAGCACAGATTTTCTTAAACCTACATCAAACACCGGTCTCTCACAGTTTGGATCTAGTCAGTAACTCAAAAAAAAACATAACACTAAGCTTATCTATTGTGTAGAGAATAAATAAATAAATTTATTTAATTTTGAAATTACAGTAAATTGTCCATGGTTTATCATTGCGTGGGTTGCGATAACATAACTTTACATCCCCTGGGGGGTTTCAAACCGAACCCTACGGAGAAAAAACCAGAGCAGATGAAAGCATATTTACCCAACGTTCCTCCTGTAGGCGAATTCTGCGTCCATTGCAATCAGAGGCATCATGTAAGTATAGATTTCATCGCCATTTCATTTCTTATTTGTTCCATATTTTTTATATTTTATTTATTTATATGGACTTAACCAAAATAGACGGCTCCATATAGCAGTTGCTATGTTACTGTTTGACTACAGCGCTGTGTGGCTAAAGGCTTGAATCCCAAGTGGAAAAAGTGTTTCTATCTGGATGTTTATCCATGTGCAATTTATGTATGCAAGATACCTCCACGGTACTGGACAAATTCTTATTGTGGGGTAACGTTTTTTAAAGATAACAAAATAAAGAGACCCTAAAGTTTTCGAAGCTGAAAACATTCGGTTCCTAGATGGACGGTAAACGGCTAAAGTGCGAAAAGACCATACAGGACAAATGATAACTCAGGCTATATGACATTCCATCACAATCTTTAGAAATGACACAGTGTTACCTATTTTTGCAGTGAAACATTACATTTTAGTCCTCAGAGGTACAAAATATCTTTCATTATTCCATTCTTTAATTTGATTAGAAGACTGCAGTTCATGGGGAACAGTAACCACTTACCATCAGCAGTTTTATATGCTAACTTTATTGATATAAAAATGATAATCACTTTGATAGTACATTGCGTCGTACGTTTAGTAATATTTCTGCTCTTAAAGAAAAGCAACATAGCATACGAAGCAATGCACTTCAAAGTAACTTTCATTGTGATGTTAACTAAGTTGAAGAATAGGGTCGCAGGTGGGCAGTAAATACATTTTTCACTTTATTTTTGTATAAAAACTAGCAACACGCCCCGTCTTCGCTTGGGTAGGTTCTATTAATGCGGTGTTGTTTACATTTAAGATAACTAAGGACAATTTGCTTTATAAATTTTGTTTTTACAAAAATGCCCAAATTTTTCGGATTAAAAATGTACCCTGCAGTAAATACGTTTGTCACTTTATTTTTATATATAGACTAGCAACACGCACCGTCTTCGCTTGGTTAGGTTCTATTAATGCGGTGTTGTTTACATTTAAGATAACTAAAGACAATTTGTTTTATAAATTTTTGTTTTTACAAAAATATCCAAATTTTTCGGATTAAAAAAATACCCTGCAGTAAATACGTTTGTCACTTTATTTTTTGTATATAGACTAGCAACACGCACCGTCTTCGCTTGGTTAGGTTCTATAAATGCGGTGTTGTTTACATCTACACTAATATTATAAAGAGGAAAAATTTGTTTGTTTGTATTGAATAGGCTCCAAAACTACTCGACTGATTTGAAAAATTCTTTCACCAATGGAATCCTACATTATCCCTGATGAACATAGGCTATAGTATATTTTCAAGAAATTAGAGATCCATATGAAAACTTCGTTAACCCACGGCGTGAGCTATTGTGACATAACTGTAACTATTACAGTTATGTCACAATAGCTACTTTTTCATGTTAAAAAATACAACAGTAACGACGAAAAATCCGTATATCGCGTACGCTGCGGAAACTGTTGACAATAGAGCAAAGTGACGTACATCAATTTTATAGAGGGCATCAATATCTACAAAAAAATCTGCGATATCAAATATCTAACTATGACAGTTATGTCACAATAATTTCTTTTTCATGTTAATAATAATATATGCAAAAGTAACGCCGGTACAAACTAGGCCACATTATTCGTACCTTGGTATTAATCGCTATATTAAAATAAATCACTTCGTATTCAAGGCTATATCAGTGTCTGTACCGTCCATAACCACCAATTACATTAACCGTGTAATTTAAGTATTTTTTTTTACTTTTTAAATCTTTGTTAATTCAACAACCATCCGTGATGATGCCTCTCTCGAAGTTCGCGCTTCCCATTTGATACTTGCTAAGATACGACAATCGGAGAAGATAGCGATAGCAGTTACTTCGTCAGGAATTGCTGCAACTCTCTTAAAGAATGGAAAAGCTGCTCATTATAGTTTTAAACTTCAGTTATCCGTAACTCTTGAGCAACAATCTACATGTTCTATCCGCAAAAATGGGCCTCTTGGTAAATTACTACAAGACGCCTCATTGATTATGTGGGATCAATGCACCATGAGCCATAGAGCACATATAGAGGCCGTGGACAGAACCTTAAAAGATCTTAGAAACTCCTCTGCTCTCATGGGTGGGATCACTTTTGTATTTGCAGGAGATTTCCGACAGACTCTTCCCGTAAATAACAGAGCTACGCGAGTAGATATCATCAAAGCATGCTTGAAATCGTCTCCCCGGATTTAGATTAAAATTTTAAAATTACGGACAAATATGAGCGCTCAAATATGAGCCGTGGTAGCTCAGTGGTTAACGCTCGCTGTAAATATAACAGAACGCGAGTAACCCGGGTTCGAACCCCGCCGGCACCAATGAAATTGTTAATCGCAATTTTAAGTGCTGATTTACCACGTGCTCGGCGGTGAAGGAAAACATCGTGAGGAAACCTGCATGTCTGAGGAATAAGAAAAAAAAATATTTCGAAGACATGTGAAGTTCGTCAACACGCATTTGGGCAGCGCGGCGGACACTTCCTTGCCCTAAACCCTCTCAGAAATGAGGGGAGGCCTGAGCCCAGCAGTGGGACGTATATATGCTGTAACTTTACTTTTTTTTATGAGCGCTCATATTTATGTAATCACGATAGTGATTTCCCAAAAGAGCTGCTAAAACTTGGGGAAGAAATTTTTCCCACTCCAAATTTAAGCAGAAATTGTGACGTCCATCTGGACAAGTCTCTAGGCCAAATAGAATTTAAAATTTTTTATACAAGCAGTATACCCTGACATCGAGAATTTGCACAAAAGGGACTTTCATTGGTTGTGTTCTTCCGTATCTAGAGCAATAGTACCGCCTAGCAATGATACTGTCAACGAAATAAAGAATCTGATTATTTGAAAAGTCCCCGGCCAAATAAAAAATCACAAATCAATCGACATCGTGACTAACATCGAAGACGCAGTCCATTACCCACAGGAATTTTTAAATTCACTAAACCATTCTGGACTGCCACCACACGAATTGACGTTAAAAGTCGGAACGCCAATCATGTTTTTGAGAAATTTAAGCCCCCCGAGCATGTGCAATGGGACTACTACTTGTTAAGAGGCTACTTATTAAGGAACTGAAGGAATATTTAACTGTAGCGGCCATCATCACCGGCCTAGCAGCTAGTCAACTATCTCATATACCAAGGATACACTGCCACAAAATAAAACAACATCAAATGTCGTTTACAGGGAAGCTCTAAACTAATAAATTTATTGACTTATGTTTTGTAAATATAATCTTTTTACAAATAATATAATATTTCTAATTAAAAAAATAATAAAAATTAAAAAAGAAAAAAATCATTGTCTGTACTAATATTATGAAGGAGAAAGATTTTTTGTTTGTTTGTACCGAATACGCTCCGAAACTACTAGACCGATTTTAATAATTTTTTCACCAATAGGAAGCTAAATTATCACAAAGTAACATAGGCTATAATTTATTTTCAAAAAAATTGGAGATCTTTAAGAAAATTATAACCCAAAGTAGCAAAATTTTACCTATAAAATTCATTACCTGGCGTGCGCTGAGAAAACTTGATGATACATAAAATTATGTGTTACATGATTACTCATTATTACCTGCAAAGAGTCCGCGTAAGGAATATATCTTACTATCATAATTACGTCACAATAGTAGCTTTTGTGTTTTAAAATTTAGTAAAATCACCGCACCGGTCGAAACTAAAGTCGGTTACAGTCTTATCGTAGTATTTATTTGAATAAGAATTAATACTACGGTTCGCAGTATTAATTCTTATTCAAATAAATAGTTTTATCATAATGAAATGAAAGAGTTAAGAAATAATTTGTACCTCTTTTTAAAGAGCATATTCTATTCTTTATCATATTTTGGCTGTAAAGTTGGAAATTTTAATGAACTTAAACTTTGAGCAAAAAAAAAATCGATTAAAGATAAGAAATGTTCATATTTTGTGGAAGATCGCGCAAAAACTATAAATGATATCGCTTTCACATGTATGAAAAGTTGATAGAAAATTCATCAAGGATCGTTTCATACCTCCACACTTTATTCATCTTTAAAACTGAAAAAAGCCGCGTTTTGGTGCACTTTCTGGGGCGTTCATCCAGGAGGGAGAGAGAGAGAGTTGATAAAATTAACTTTGCTGTAAAACGTACATATTATGCCGATAGATAAAAGTACTACATTAATTTTGCCAATTTTTTAGCTAAAATGATTGAACTAAATGAGCGAGGTGTCATGTCATGTCGCACGGCGCAGACACGTGATATACGCGGGTGAAACCGCGGGGCACAGCTATATGAAATATTTTAAAACAAAAAAACAATTTTTAAAATTTTTGTATCTGCTTTTCTATTTGTTCCGGCTAATCTCCGAAATGGCTGAACCAATTTTGTCAAGAACTTCACTGGCAGATAGCTGATGTTATAAGGAGTAACTTAGTCTCATTTTTATTTTAGAAAAAGAATTGGGGTCTTTCGCAAAAAATTCTAATCCATGGAATTCAATTTTAATAAATTTTACGCGAACGAAGTCGCGGGAACAGCTAGTTTAAGATAATTAAAGACAATTTACTTTATAAATTTTTGTTTTATACAAAAAAATGCCCAAATTTTTCGCATAAAAAATCTACCCTGGCATTGCTCTCTATCTGTTCGTGAAGTTTCATTTCATTATGTTCAGCCATTCCGAAGATTACTCGAATAAACGGAGAGACAGACACACTTTTAAAAATGTTTGTCATTTATGTCTTAAACTCATGCAAATAACTCCCTGAGCTCTTTATAAGGCAGTAATCTGATATTGCACAGACGTGGTAGAGCCATGCTGCAGTAACATTAGTAGTATAGTTGTAGAGCGAATGGATCGGCTCGACCGGGGAAGGACCACGCTCTCACAGAATACCAGCGTCAAATAGTAGCTTAATGCTGCTGGGTTTCTTATCGTGAGTGTAGAGAACCGGAGACCCTTTTTGCTGGAAACGAGGCATTCCATCTTAATCCTCACGGGTGACAACGCATCTGCATTTTCATTCATAGTCGAGGATAGATGTAGACGTCTATAGGCCACAGCAACGACTTACCATCAGGTGGACTGTGTGCTCGTTTATCACCCTATCCTATAAGAAAAGACACTTCAACTGTATTTATCTGTATAGATATATTACAGCTAGGTGGTCCCATATGGTCAGCGCCTATACACGACGAAGTGTTTGTATCGAGGGTTGTAAGCCACGTCCAAGACAACCCTCAGCTCTTCGGCACAGCAAAGCGTATAGAGGGTGTCCTGTCAATGGTGAGGGAGGAGTTACAGGAGGTGCCGCTATACTACACGTTGGATAAACTGTTCGGGAGAGTCCATTTGGAAACCATGCCGATGTTGGTTATGCGGTAAGTTTTTATAAATAATTTATATTACCAAATATGGGCAAAACTCATAGACTTAAAACTCAACTATTAGAAAACCTTAGATGTCTTTATTCCGTTCGGTAATCTAACTCGCGAACCACGATCTCGCAACCAAACGTCACTGCGCAAAAGAAACGCCTTAATGATTTTTTTCATTCTTCCATAGTTTTATTATGGCAATTTTTATGTACGTAGGCGTTTTTTTCTTATTTTAATGCATTTTAAAGTTACCAACTAGCAAAAAATGGTATCCTACTCAAGCCTATCCAACGTACGGGAGAAAGATAAGCTTTTCGTGGCAGGAACTTGACCGTCGACGGATTGCTCCTGTTTTATCGTTTAAATAATAGTTTAAAGTGGATTTTGATACGAAAAAGTGATGAGAATTTGTGTATTAAGTGCCTGCGCATGTGAACTATTAGAGAAAACGACGGAACAGGTGCTTTGATGTTGATATAAACTTCAAATTCTTTAGATTGCTTAGAAGCCTTAAGAACTTGAGTGATTGTCGTCATCCACTGTCAGCTGGATTGAGTTGTCGCCAACAAGTCAACAAAAAGTCTCCGAAAAACTTCGCAATGTGATCATCAACATATTGTAAAGAGAAAAAATCTATTACTATAACGAAGATCCCGAATGGAATGAAGGCATGGCTTAAAGGACAAGCATCCAAGCTGGATATCTACAAAATAGTTGGGGAATCAAATAAAGAACATTGTATAAAAACTTATTTCCATCCATCTATAATTATTCTTAAGGTAGGCAAGATTAAATGTGGCAGAGATAAATTACAGCATATAATTGCAACGCGAATGGTTCTGCTTGTTCAGAGATTGACTACGCTCGTCGGAGTACCAGTGTGAAGTAGCAGCTTAATGCTGCTGTGTTTCATATCGGGAGTGGCCTTTTTACTGGAAACGAGACATGCCATCTTAGTCCTCAGGGCTCACAACGTATCTGCATTTTGATTCTTAATTCAGGATAAATGTAGATGTCTATGGGCCGCAACATTCACTTACCATGGTTAGTGGATTCTGTCAATGATGAGGGAGGAGTTACAGTGAGGGACGAGTTATAGAAATCAGTTTCAGATGGAATGTGTGTTCATTTGTCACTCCTATTGTAAATAAAAAAAAACCAGTAACTTAATAACGTCAGTGAGAGACTCTTCCGCTACATAGCATAATTTGTTGTTATATAAAACTAATATCTTTTTATAGTATAAGGGTGACAAACGAGCACATAGTCCACCTGATGTTAAGTGGATACTGTGGCTCATAGACATACACATTTATCTTCAATTAAAAATCAAAATGCAGATGCGTTGCCAGCCCTGAGGACTGCGATGGAATGCCGCGTTTCGAGTAAAAAGGATATCCAGTTCTCTACACTCACCATATGAAACACAGCAACATTAAGCTGCTATTTTACACTGGTATTCTGTGAGAGCGTGGTCCTTCCCCGGTCTAGCCAACCCATTCGTGCTGCAACCAAAATATAGCTGCAGCATGGCATTTCTGCATTCTACTCCGTAAAAAAATATATGTTACATAACAGGTTTTATCGCTTTTAATTTGACTTATTTAAGGCCATGGCCACGGGTAAGACCCAATGTGAAATACCTATTAATGTTGGTGTGTGACTACCTCGTTGGTCTTGTTGTCGTAAATGCGGTTGCTGATAATGAGGGGTTGGAATCTCGAGTCGAACCAAAATCAGTTGTTAAGTTTTTCTGTCAATAAAGCCCAGAGTCAGGAAAATGGCGGTGTTTCACCCCCGTGCCTCGAAAAGTACGTAAAGCCATAAGTCCTTGCTTCTGATCTCCCTCCGGTCGTGTCGGTTTGTCGTCTCATTCTACTATGAGAGTGAGGAAAGAGAGAGTGCACATGTACTTGTGCATACACTCGGGCACTATAATTCTGTCCTATACAGTGGCTGGTCTCCGTTGAGTTTAGCCGCCGTGACCGAAATTGGGTCTGGAGGACATATCATCATAACTTGTTATAACCTAACCTAACCATCAAACTAATATGGTTTATATTTTATTAGGTCAGCGATTCTTAACGCTGGTTACAAAGTGTCATACTCCCACGCATCAAAGCTGTCAATAAAGACCGCTGCGCCTGCTCAGGTCATTTGGGATATCATACGCACTTGGGAGAAAACGCATCCAGTCAAAGCGGCCAAGTAAGTCCCTCTAAATTGTAATGATTTCTTAAATTTACGCGAACACTACACATTGAATAAAACTATATGTACGGATATTATCGCGTTTAATTAACTTATTTTTAATCCCCGACGTCTCGGTTTCATATAGCCGACGTGAAGCACCGACGTTCCGGAAAGTTTGCAGTCTGTGAATATGTTCAAGATCGTCCCCACCATTACGTAAGATTTGATAAACCACAAATCCTTGCAAAAGAACACCGATTGCAACCAAGGATGATACGCGAGGCTATTGAAATTAAAAAAAAAACACCCAAATCTCAATAGAGAAGATGAATGGATGCAGCTATCTGCTTGGGATCCTATAATTAACAAAACTAAATCCAAACTCAAGCATACTGCAAGACTTCAAGATACTGTAAGCTCGTTCAGCGTAGACCGGACCAAAAATTAATATTCGAAAACTGAAGGTAGCCGAGTTAACTATGACATTGGGACGTCAAACATCTTAGTCTCCCCCCCCCCCCTGTTAAACACCCGAAACGTCGGGAATTAAAAGTAAGTTAATTAAACGCGATAAAACCGTATATATAGTCCTCTAAATTGTTTTAGGCATTTTTCTTTACTTTTCTTAACACTTGATATTGACTTGACTTGACTGATGATGCTCTCCATCGCCGGTCTGTTTAATATAAATCTGTCAAACTTTTTGACTTCTATTCATCCATTACAGCGTATAAAAGTCCCTTAATGAGTATAATTAGCCATATCTACAAAAATCGCCAATAAAAAAGCCAGCGCCCAAACCCGAATTAACATTTGACCTAGTGAAAAAAAAAAGATTGCCTCGTTGGAGGATTTTAACATAGTCGTCACGTTTGGCAGACGGGTTGGCAACCGCAGTGTTTTTATAATGTTGGCTTGTTAAGGATGCTGCTGGCAATCTGTTTCACTCATGCGATATAGGCTAGTGGATGTTCTTACACCGCCATTGCACGATATTTTCTTTTACTTGATATAAATTATTACTCTTAAACGACGAGCATGTATGCGTAGGAATATGCGTCTACAGGAGGTAAGATAAGTGGTCGGATCGTGCCAAACGGAAGTCCGTAGGCTCCGCCCCTCTGGTTGACAGGCGTGTGTGTATGTTATTTTATAAAAAGTTACAACCTATATACTCGTATGTCCCAGTGCTGGGCACGCACAGGCCTCCACTCATTGCTGAGAGGGTTTTTAGAGCAAGGAGAATATTTTTTTTTCTTATTCCTCAGACATGCAGGTTTCCTCACGATGTTTTCCTTCACCGCCGAGCACGTGGTAAATCAGCACCTAAATTGCAATTAACAATTTCATTAGTGCCAGCGGGGATCGAACCCGGGTTATATTTACAGCGAGCGTTAACCATCGGAGCTACCAAGGCTCTTTACGGTTATTTTATAATACGATAGTAATTATTGAGATTTCTCTCTTTAGTGTGCGTGAATTATACTTAAGTATAAATTTAAATCCTTTGTACAGTCGTTAGACCTCTAAGAACATTAAGAATGTACTGTTTAGTTGATGATAATTGATAACGTACACTGAAGTAGTTAGTTATATGTATATTCACAGTGAAATTGTTGGGAGCACTTTCTCTTGTGCTACCGTAGACCGTAGTAATAAATAGTATATAACGCCACTAGGGAGGAAAGTATGACATCGCAACCCGCGTGGTATTGTCACCCGAGCGCGGGCGGGTGTGATAAGAACGCGGGTTGCGATGTCATACTTTTCTCCCGTATTGCGTATACTATTTTTTATTAGACCAGGATCGAAAGCTCAATTTAAATTCAAGTAATGTCATTTATTCTCAAAGTATCAAGACATATACTTTTGACGCTTCAAAACTAATAGATCTAGAAATTTGACGCATGCGTACTAAATCAATTTCATTAAATCGGGAGACAATGTGGCACTTTCGTCCCTAAAAATAGGGTCGAAATATGAACTTTCGATCAAGGTGTAACAAAAAAAATGTATAGTAAAGTTGTAAATATACTATTAAATATAATATTAACTTAAAAGTAATTACTACAACACCCTCGACCAAGTACGAAATGATAAGTCGTGGATTTGATCCGCCATTCGACTACTGTTTGACAATTTTCGTTTGACAACTTTCAACACAAACATTTTAAACTTAGATAGAGTGGTTAATGTGGTTATAAGTAGAGGTATAGTTCGGCCGTTCAGAGAATGCGTTCCTGACACCTATCAGTTAGTCACGACTAGTGATGGGCACAACATAACACTGAGTTCGTTACCGTTCCTCCAAAATGAACCGCCGCGTTATTTTTAACATTATTTTCGTTTTAAATTGGCGGAATCATTTAAAATTTATATTTTAGTAATTTAAGTGGAAACCAAAAAAAGGTAATTATAATATAATAAAATTGTTTTATTTAGTCTTTGTTACAAAGTTACAATCTGTATTTCTATGCAATAAAGTACATTGAATTGAATGTGCGTACAGAATATTAATCAGACTCCGATTCGCTTGAGGAGGTGGTGTCTTCATCATCATCATCTTCGCCGACATGTATAATTATATTATTATCAATAACAGAATCAATCCTGATATCTCGGTCAAAATGTGCCACAATCAGGTTTTTAGTCTTCTCAACAACCTTTGCCCAGTCATTTCTTGTGACTTCCCCGCAGGCTTCTTTTAATAGGGTCATCATCTTTTTCGTGCTGAATGGCGGGGAAGTATTGTGGCGGGCGGCGTAACCTTTTATTTGAGCCCAGATTAGCTCAATCGCGTTATATTGGCAATGATACGGTGGAATTCTTAGAACGCGATGACCGTACTTCATTGATTTCGTATCGCACATTTGCCGCTTTATTTTCTTTAACTAATTTAATTAGCTCTAGTTTTAGCATCTGCATATTTGCGTCAATGTCTTTTGCTTGTAACCAAGCCACCATTTCTTCTTTTTTATTAGCTTGGATAGGTGGTTTCTGTATTTGAACCGAGTGATAGGAGGCATTATCCATGAATGCAAAAGCACGTTCTGGAACCACTCTTTAAATGTAGTGGCATTCATTTCCTCGTGGTAGTCATTTGTGGTTTTTGATTGAAATGCCAGTAACGCGTTCTCCACAAAGCCGTATTTTGCAGAACCTGCGTGGCATATTATCAGACGGGCCCCCTTACCCATTGGTACTTTCGACGTCGACGCTTGTGTATCATCAGTCCAAGAACGGGAAACCGTGTGATTGGCGTTTAGCCATGTCTCGTCAATGAACACGACATTATCCCAGTTATCAATATTTTTTGCTTCTCTCAAAAAACTTATCCGTTTTAAAATTATGTCGTATCGTTCTAATAAAAATTTTCTTTTGTCTGTTTTTTATACGAAAAACCAATATCTTTTAAGATTTTGGTTAAAGCAGTTTTACCCCCGCTAAACAGTCAAGCTTCTCTTAACGATGCCAAAAGCTTCTTCCTGTGTGTGTTCATTTCTGGAATAGTAACCGTATATATGATTTCTGATTGCATCGGCGTCAAAGGTGTCAATATCTGTCACGGGTTTAGTTCTACGTTTCTTCTTCGGAGTACTTAAAATATTATCTTCCGTGCCAGTAGAGCCGAACTTTTCTTTATTAATATTTGTTATAGTTCGTTTGCTAACTCCAAGCACCTGAGAGACGCGTTCTTGTACTTGTTCGACAGGTAACAGGGGTCCCCCATCTTGCCGCTCCCGCTCAAAGTAATCTTGCAGCTTGATGATTAACTCACGGGCTCCACTTTTCAATGTTTGTCCACGTTTAGGCATTATTATGCACCAAAAGTAAAAAGAACGCAATACAAAACACAATCGAAATCCGATTTAGCGCCGATGTCAGTTTGAAAAGCAGAAACAGTCCATTAAACGTAAGCCGGGTAATCAAAAACTGAACTGATTGTAATGCAACTTTACGAACAGTGAGCGGGCAATGCCAGAAGTGTTGAAGTGTTGAGTGCCAGAAATGTCAGAAGTGTAGGCTAGATTTTTTTTTCGAAAAACTTAGAGATTTTTTGAGAGAGAGAGAGAGAGAGAGATCGAAAAAGTGATAGTCTATATTTTTTATAGAATAGGGTGACGAACGAGTACACAGTCCACCTGATGGTAAGTGGTTGCTGTGCCCCATTGACATCTACATCTATCCTCGATTACGAATCAAAATGCAGATGACAACGCACCCGTTAAGACTAAGTTGAAATGCCTCGTTACCAGTAAAAAGGGTCTCCGGTTCTCTGCACTCACCATACGAAACACAGCCGCATTAAGCTGCTATTTTACGCTGGTACTCTATGAGAGCGTAGTCCTTCCCCGGTCGAGCCGATCCGTTATTGCTACAACTATACTACTAATATAGTTGCAGCATGGCTCTACAACGTATCGTTATCTTAAATTAATTAACGCCACATTAATAGATCCCATCCAAGCGTAACCAAGGCGGGTGGCTACTAATTTATATTAAAAGAGAAAGAATAACAGTAGATATTCGTTGTTGCTTAGATTAGAAGCTGATCCGGTTTCGAAGTACATTTTAAGCCAAGAGATAAAGACAGCAATAGATCTGAGCGAGAGGGGCGATGCGAATCCGACGAGTCGACGCGATGGCCGCCTCCGCTTCCAGTTCAATCCCGCGCCTTATTGGGGACCCGGGTCTAGAGCTGCTGTTAAGTAAGTAACACTGGATAGGATGGAATAGAATATTATGAATAGAATGGAACGGAAAGAATTATATCTTTCTATCCATTACTGTATAATTTGTATGTAAGTTTCAATACAAAACATTAGTAATTGAATAATCAACCTACATAAACTCTATTAACCGCTATATTAACTTTATTACCAAACGAGAGTACTTTGTTGGGCTATCAACCAGGGTTGTGCCCTGGTATTACAATTACAGACTATGAAAGTCTACTGCTAACCATAGGCCTCCCCTTAGAATACTATAATACATACGTAATAGAACGGGGGAGCGGGCGGAGCCTGTGTAGCCACTAAAATGTCACTAATATGTCAATTCACACGTATGAATGTTATCACAATCAATCGTTTCCAATTTTCGTGTCAAGCGTCGCTGCATGCAAATTATTCAAAAAATTGCAAATTGTGCAATAATTACGTGTCGAAAGATCAGCGGGAAATGTAATTTAACTAAAGGAGATATATTATACAAGCAGTAAGTCGAAACTATTTATATTTTGTGAATATTAGAAACAAAAGTAAAGGAACATTTATGTGTCAAAACATTAATCAAAAGTCTAAAATGTGTTTGTAGTAGCGATAACTGATAATACGACGTAAAATTGCTTGTATGTGTGTTTCCGGCGACGCCGATCCTCGTACAAAATAAGGTTAACAGCCATTCTATTGTGTATTATAGTATTCTATGGGCCTCCTCCACAGATTAGTTTACAGGGGGCCACAGATACCACGCTTGGCAGGGGGGTGGCAACCGGTTTTTTTATGATATTAAGTTGTTATCTGAAATTTATGGCCTGTACACCACACTACGGCTGCCTGTATTATTATAATAAATATATATATTTTTTTATTGCAGCGTTGGAGATGAAAAAATATCAAAGGCGATACGAAACCAAAACAAGAACAGCAATAAAGACCGGCACGCAGTGAAACGCGGTCACTCACCGCAGAACGACGAGGATGCCCGAAAGAAGCTTACTCAATCTGAACACACAGACGTGTAAATAAAATTAAAAATATTTTGTCATGTTTTTTTTTTCGCCTTCTTCCTTTTATTTAGAATAACTAACTAGTGCGGCTAACTATACGTGGCAGAGCCACGCCGCAGCTATATTATGGTTGTAGCACGAGTGAGTTGGCTCGACCGGAGAAGGACCACGCTCTCACAGAATACCAGCGTAAAATAGCTGCTTACGAGGGGCGATCCAAAAGTAATGATAATGAAAATAAAACACGGTAATTAAATTTAAAATAATTATTTATTTTTCTACATAGTCTCCTAACAAATCAATACATTTAGTCCATCTTTTTTCTAAACCCAGGATTCCCTTTGAAAAAAATTCTTTGCTTAACCCTCCCAAAACGCGTCAACAACGGCCATTACTTCGCTATCGTCTTCGAATTTCTTGCCTCGGAGGCGTTCCTTGAGCCGAAGAAAAAGATAGAAGTCACTAAGAGCTAGATCTGGTGAATAGGGAGGGTGTTCCAGCAGTTCGAATCCCGTTTCTTGAATGGCAGCCATCGCAACTGCGGCTTTGTGAGCCGGTGCGTTGTCTTGGTGAAACAGCACTCCAACTCGTAGTTTGCTACGTCTTTTTTCGTTAATGGCCTCTCGTAATCTTCTTATTCGGTCTGCTTAGTAAGAGCCCGTAATAGTGGCTCCCTTTTCCAAATACTCCACCATAATTATGCCTTGAGCGTCCCAAAAAACAGATGCCATAACCTTCCCGCCGACTTGAAACTTTGAATTTCTTTGGCATCGGTGAGGAGGCTCGCTTCCAAGTCATCGATTGTTGTTTCGTTTCAGGATCAAAATGGTGGATCCAGGTCTCGTCCATAGTCACAAAACGGAACAAAAAATTTTCTTGATCTGCTTGGAACCTTTCGAGAATGACCCTCGAAATGTCAACTCGATTTTTCTTTTGCTCGTCGGTTAACATTCTGTAATAACATAAATACAACATAATAACAACTTCGCGTTGGGTACCCAGAAGGGTACCCAACGCGCAGAGACCTTTTTCATATGCAACTCGTTCGCAAGGATTCTTTGAACGCTGCCATATGAGATCCCTGTGACCTCAGCTACATGCCTGATGGTCACTCTTCGATCTGCCAACACAACATCTTCGACTTTTTTCACGTTGTCTTCAGTGAGGGACGTGGACGGGCGTCCTTCGCGATGTTCATCTTCAGTGGATGTTCTGCCCAGTTTAAACTCCTTAGCCCAGCGTGCAACTGTAGAATATGGAGGAGCAGAGTCCCCCAATGTTTCCACTAAGTCACTGTGTATGTCTTTTGAAGACATTTTTTTCAAACAGAGGTACTTGATGACAGCTCTAATTTCGTTTTTCTCCATCTTGATGTTATCTCTTTGACAGTTCGTATTCAAATGAATGTATCTCCCGGAAATCGTGATCTATTTATATGATTTTTTAGGCTGACGTAGTGAGTATATAAGCAAGCAAAAAATATTTTTTTTGGATTTTTATGCGGACCTGAAGTAACCGATTATCATTACTTTTGGATCACCCCTCGTAATGTTGCTGCGTTTCTTGGTTTATTCCGTTTATCCACCCTAAGAAATCCTCCCTAGGGTGGACGCTCGGAATCGCGTGTTCGTTTATCCACCCTAGATTGGGTGGATAATCGGAATTCGTATATTATTTTTGTTCTGATTTTCTTCCTCGGCTGTGTACAATCGTTTATAAAAACATGGTAGAAACTGTCCCAAGGTTACTTAGTAGACATTAGCGTACTTACAAAAATGCATACATAATTCTTGTTTAAAGGTCAAAACTGAAATAATTTTAATTGTTCAGTGACATATCATTCCATGTGACATAATTTACGTAAAATTTACGTCATTTGGAGATATGATGAAAGAAATGTTTTACTGCCATAGACTTATCGATGTTTACTGCAATTAGTTTTATTTTATTGATGTAGGTATTTAAATTTAATAAACATATTGCTAATTATATAACCACAATATTGGAAATAGTACAGTACTTAACAGATGCTGTACAATAATCGGAAGCGCTCGTCGCAATGGCTGAACCTTCGATACCCAGCCAAATTCTGACTTAACGAAAATTGACTCAGAAAAGTTACTTGTGAGTGCTTAGTGGACAAGCGCCGGTGTCGTTCACTACAGCTTTCTAAAATGTGGCCAAACGATTACGGCAGATATCGAAATATAGATTAATGGTTTGCTGACTATTGTCAGCAACTGCAAACCATTAAGGAAGAACTAGCTGCTAAACAACCGAGATTGGTCAATCGCTCTAGGCCACTGCTGCTTCACGACAACGCAAGACCACACACGGCACAACAAACAACCACTAAGTAAGATGAGCTACAATTGGAATGTGCGACATCCACCGTACTCCACGGACCTTGCTCCAACAGATTACCACTTTTTCCAGAATTTGGACAACTTCTTATTAGGAAAAAAATTCAACTCCGATGCGGCAGTCCTAACCGCCTTCAAAGAGTTTATTGATTTTCGCCCTCATGGCTTTTTTAGTAAAGGGATCAATGAACTACCTATGAGATGGAAAAAGTTCACAGATAACAACGGTACATACTTTGATTAATTAAATATATTTTACAAAAAAAATGACTTTATATTCCTCCCGTACAAAACGCCAATTTCATATGGAAGGACCTATTATAAAGTATGAATATAAGTATTTTCTGTTGAACTGTACTTGGGGTGGAAAGGCGGAACAACAATCAAAAAGGGAATTCCGATTATCCACCCTAAGGTGGATAAACGTAATAAGCCAGTTTCGTGTGGTGAGCGTTGAGAACTGGAGATTCTTTCTACTGGAAACGAGGCATTCCTGAAATGTGTGCTCCTAATTTAAAAAAAAAACATTCTACAAGAACCTGAGTGCGTCGATGGTCATTGGTTAAGTAATTATCAGTTGCAGCCTTGAGTCTTTGGTTCACTGCCTCGTTGATCTAATGGTCGTAAATGCGTTTGCTGATCATAAGGTCCTGGGTTTGAATCCCAGATCGGACCAAAATCAGTTATTGTATTTTTCTGTCTTGAAATTTTTAGTAGCAGCCGGAAGTCAGGAATTTGCCGGTGTTTCACCCCCGTACATCGGAAAGCATATAAAGCCGTTGGTCCTGCGCTTGATATCTATCTGCGCCCCCCTTTCCCCAAGGGGGGTCGCTTCTGATACGGCTATAAGATTTTACCAGGTTAAAGCCAGTCTCACAGGTGGTGTTTAGTGGGTAGGCACTAAGGTTCTCTCAGTGAGTCTCACATAACAACGCAGCGGGCTGCGTGGTGTGCTTAAAGTATTCACCACCTCCCTCCCCCGCTTCCAGGAGGGTAGCCTTTTACTTTTGCTTCTGGGCGCAAAAGAAAAGCTTGATCTCTCTGATCGTATCTGATTACCGTCCCATCGGACTATGAGGGTGAGGGAATAGAGAGTGCACCTGTGCTTGCATACACTCGGTCACTATAACTATAATCCTGTCCTGCGCAGATGGATATCTAGTCTCCATTGAGACTGGCCGCCGTGACACCTTCGGCCTGGAGAGCATTATTATTATAAATTTGGTTGTGTGTGGTGGCGGTGGTCAGTGCCGGATAAAGCAAGCGCGGGGCCTGTAGCAAATTCTATGGAGGGGCCCTTGATCTGCTATGGGTTCTTAAGCATAAAGTGGTAAAAAACAAATACTGAATACGTTTATTTACCATCTATAGGTTACAATATTGTTGGTGTTTACAGTAGGGGACCGAGTGGAGTTGAAACAATCTTCACATTTTGTTTCATATACCAAATACTATATATAGAAATCGTATGATATTATTCTTTACACTTGCAAATGACTAACATAAAGAAATTGTAAGTGTTAAATATTGTGGTGAAGAACCGACTTAACCGTAACAAGTCAAATTGTTTCAACTCCCGTCATACCGAGGTAAGATGAAACAGGGGTCGAGGGGAGATGAAACATATGAATTTTGAAAAGCATTAAGAGCTGTAAAATAAAAATGATGATATAATTTAAAGGTATTTATTAAAATTAAACTTTTCAAGTCCGAAACAAACTTTTTATTAATATTTTGTCCTGTTATATCAGTTAAGTAGGTAACTACCGGTCGCTACGCTGATGTCGTCTGCATGGACTATGGAGTCCTGCAGGTCTCGGGCCTCGGGGTATGTCCCCATTGCCCGGCATTTCCTCATGGCCCACCACTATGGGCCAGTCCTAGGAGCCTTTAATCAGGCTGGTAATCCAGTACGGATGCTCCGTAGTAAGAAAAAGTTTCTTCCCGTAGTCGGTTAACTACGGGAAAAAAGCAGGTTATCCGGTAAAAGTTGAAGTTGGCCTATCAGCGGCATTGAGGATTGTTACTCGACTCTCTAATCGCTATAGAGAGGAGTTCTCTTGGAAGAGGTCGCCCGTCCGGGAGCCGGGTGTGCAACGGCGCGAAGCCGTTGAGGTGTTCGTGAGGCCCATTGTCGGCGCGGTCGAACATGCCGCGCGCCAGCCGGACCACGAAGTCGGTGATGGTCTCGACTTTCAGATCGGCCGCTATAACGTCATTCCTGACGTAACGACCTGCTCCGACGATCGTCCTTAATGTCAGATTCTGCTGGGCCTGCATTCGCCGCCTCAGAGGGTCACTCAGAAGCGCGTACCAGGCCGGTGCAGCGTAGATGATGATGGTCCGGATATACATCTTGTATATCCGGAGCTTGGTTTTGATTGGCAGCTTGGATGCCAGGACTGGCAAGAGCGTCGCCCGCGCACATCGGGCTCTGCGGATGACGAAGTCGACGTGAGCGGTCATGCGCAGCGTCCTGTCGATCCGGCACCCAAGGTAAGTCACAGCCTTTTGGTACGCGATCTTCTGGCCATTGCGGATCAGCGGAGGTGGAAATTTCCTGAGACGGCGAGTGAGCAGAGCGGTCGTCTTACCAACGTTTACGACCATCCTCCACTCGTCCAGCCATGGTGGCAACAGGTCCAGCAGACGCTGCATCCTGGCAGTGGCTATGTGGGCTCTTCTGGACGAGGTGAAATAGGCGCTATCGTCCGCAAATAGCTCCAGCTCAACGTCGTCCTCCCACTCTTGCAGTCTGCCTGCCAGTGTCGGAATGTCGTTAGTATAAGCCGCGTACAGGACTGGAGACAAACAGCTGCGGAACGCCGGCTCTGATGGATCTGGTTGCGGACTCGGCGTCTTCTACGCAGACGTAGAACTTCCTGTCTTCCAGGAAAGACGCCACTAGCCGCAACATAGCAAGAGGGACACTGGTCTGTTCGTACAGCTTGTAAAGCAATCCTGAGTGCCACACCCTGTCGAACGCCTTCTCGATGTCGAGGAAGACTCCCAACGATATGCGGCCACGATTGTACTCTGCCGCAAGCAGGTGCAGCACTAGTCAACTGTGTGACTGTAGAGTGACTCCCCCCTGAATCCGTGCTGCTCCGCCCGAAATTGGATGCACGGACGGAGACGTCTTAGCAGCAATCTTTCTAGCAGTTTACCAATGTGCGGTAATAGCGTGATCGGCCTGTAGCTGGCAGCTCTACGCCTGTCCTTCCCGGGTTTCGGCAAGACGATAACTTTGCCTTTCTTCCAGTCCTCCGGGAAGTGGGATGTCCGCAATATCCCATTGTAGAGTCGACCAAGCTCTACTAGGACTCTATTGGGCAGCTGTCGGAGTGCAGCGTTGGTAATCCCATCGTGCCCCGGCGCCTTCCTCGGTTGCAGGCGGGTTACTGTCCTCCGCAGTTCAGCGGTGGAGATGAACCACTCTCCTGCAAGAGGCGGCGTGGGCGACGACAGGAACTCCTGTACGCGACTTTCCTTCCGGGCATGAAGCTACATGAACTCCGCGCTTGCTGGGTTCGGCATAAATTGCTCCTCGAAGTGCTCGACTAGGATATCCGCTCTGCCCTTGGCATCGTAGCAGCGTTCACCCGCGCTGTTGGTCAACGAGCAAACGGGAGGTCTGGTTTTGGTCAACTGCAACCGACAGTTCCTACGACAAGGTGTTGAGTTGTTTTTTCAATCTAGGGCACCTTGTGCGCGCCCAGAGCTTCCTCAACGCTCTCTTGCGCCTGATGTGCACGCATATCTCTCCGGCAGATTGTCTCCTCCTTGCAGTGATCGGGACGATCGTAGAGGCCGCGTGGAGGGCCTCCTGGATGTTCTTGGTAATCTAGTAGCAGCGGCCTGTACGTCGTCCGCTGTGCTTATGGGATGGTGGACTGGAGGTCTCTCCTGCAGATGTTGGCAATAGAGCCTCCAGTCGATACGTGTCTTGAATGCTCTGGGCGGCGTTGTCACCGCCTTTAGGCCAAGGGTTATCAGAATCGGGAGGTGCTGTGAGCTGAGGTCGTACAGCACTTCTACCACTATCGGGTAGTTGACGTTCCTAGTGAGCACGATATCCAATACATCCGGATGTCTCCGTTGATCAGATGGAACGTGTGTTGGTTCTTCGGGACCTAATACGTCATAGCTGTCGTTCTCTGCGTCTTCGTAAAGTTCAAGACCCGGCGGGGTGATCACTCTGGACCCCCACGCCGGGTGTTTGGCGTTTAGGTCCCCGGCGACGATGGTGGGTGTTTCGCCTTCCATCACCGTCCGGATGTCTGAGGAGCAGAATGGAGTCCCTGGCGGGCGGTATGCTGCGTAGATCCTTAGTTCCTCGCCCGCCGCCTCCATTCTTATGCCGATAGAGCGCATTGTCTGGTATGATGGTAAGTCCAGCTCTTGATGGACGATGTCCCTCCTCACTAGAACCGCCGTCCCTCTGTAGGCGGCCCCTTGAGAAGTGACCTCGTCCCTTCTATATAGATGGTAGTTTGGCAGCTTTATATGCGTCTTTGGATTTAACTTTGTCTCTCCCAGCAATATGACATGTAAGTCCTGTTGTTGGGCGACTGTGCGGAGTTCATGCAGCTTCTGATGTATTCCGTCCGGGTTCCAATAGAGGAGGCGCAGATTACTCTCCTCCGTAATGCCGGGCCAGGAGGTTTGCCAGCGCCTTCATTATCGCGGTAACTGGGTCGGTCCCGGCTCTTATATCGGCCAGGACTTGAGTGCCGACCTCGATGGCAATGCCAACCAGTCGTTGGATTGCATCTGCTGTTTCGAGGCCGGCAGTAGGTAGTCTCCTATATGAAAGCGTTGGCACTGGTCTCGGGTGTTGATAATTCTGCACTCTTGGCTTATGGGTAGAGCGCGCTCTATGTGTAGAGCGGGCTCTATTTTCAGATGGAGTCCTTTCTGGCACTCTACCCACGCTCTTTTTGGGCGTCTCCCGAGTAATCTGCGCCTGTGAGGCTACTGGTCCTGTTGGTGTCGGGGTAGAGGTAACAGCCTGAGGAGGCTGCGACTTCTTCCTGCTCCTCTCCCGCCTCCTCCTTTTAGAGGGTTGCCGTTCTGTGGCGGGGTTGGCGGGGGGGCTGTAGAGTGCAAGTGTAGGGTGGGGGGGGGGGGCTGGTTGCCTGCCCTTCCCTGTTACGATAGCCCACCCGTCCTTCTGAATGGTTACTGCTTTTGGGCGACTCTGGGGGATCCTTCTCTGGTCCTCCGGGAGTAGTCCCGGTAGAGTAATCCCCTGCCTCCTTGCAGTCCTCCTCAGGACTATGCAGCGGCGGTCATTTGCCGTGTGGTTTTTACCACAGTTGGCACACTTGGGTTCCTCATCTCTACCCCGAGGGCAAAGGCTCGCTATATGCTCCCCGACGCAGCGCACACACTTCACTGGCCTGAAGCAGTTGGCGGAGGCGTGCCCGAAGGCCTGGCACCTGTGGCATTGGGCTGGTCCTGCCTTCCTCTGCCAGGCCTCGATAACGACCCCTCTCATGTAGAGGAGTTCGTCGACCTTGTATAGGTCCTGGAGCTGCTCCAGGCTCAAGTGGTCCAATTGGGCGAAGTAGAGACAGCCAGGTCTGCCCCTGCGTGGTGGGATTGCCTTTACATACTTTATGGGGAAGCCCTTTGCGCTAATAGCCTCCTCTATGATATTGGTATCCGTGCCCATTGGTAGACCCCGGATGCCCACTTTTGTGGGCTTGTCTTCCTCCGGGGTATAACAGTACCACGACAATGATGGTGTCTCTTTCGTGAGTTCTACCATATACCGTTGGACGGTTCTGAACTCCTCTGCGCTTTGCGGTGTGAAACGTACCCCCCTTCCCGAACGGACGGGCATTTATAGGGTGGCCCAACTTTCTGTTGAGCTCCTTGAAATGCCTCGTCCAGTCCGGGAGGCATTCTGCCACTATGGGCGGATATCTAGTTTTATCCTGGTCTGCAGGCTTATCAGCAGGCGCTGCCGCCGGTTGTGGTCGTGGCACTGCTGGTGCTGCTACCATATGGGCATAGCTGGTAGATGACCGTTGGCCATCATCCTGCGGGATCCCGGGCGGGTTAGTTGTTGCTGCCGGCGATGATCAGCCGGCGGATGCTGCGAGGGTCGCATAGGTGGTTGACCCCCAGCTATAGGATTCCTCGCCCATAGGAGTCATGGCTTCGACGATCCGGTAACATTGAGCGGGGGGGTTGTGGTGGTGAGGGCGACTTTGGCGGTAATTTGTGCACCTTCTTCGTCGTCTTCTGGTGGTAATCTTTCTCTTCCGATAAGGATGTTGGTTCATCGGAGGATAGCTGGGAGCCGATTCGTTGTCTCTTTTCGTATAAAGAGGCTTCGGTCTCTAGAGGCGTATGGCGTCTGGCCGTTTTCTTTGCCCGCTGCTGCTGGGGCGACGGTTCCTGCCCGACCGTGTGTTCAGACACGGCCGGCGTGAGCGCGACGCCCGGTGCGGGCTCTTTCCGCGGCGAGACGGGTTTTCTTTGGGGGATCTGCGAGAAGGATGACACTATTCTCGTGCGCTCCGGATCCGCCAGATCCCTCACAACCAGTGGTCGATTCAACACACCTTTTCGGTCCGGTGGTTTTCTTATCGGAGGGGAGGTTCCCCCTTATCTCTACCTGACATGTCCTAACCTACCCTAACAGTCAGTGGTAATCAAGGGCCCTATCTATATACCAGCCGGTCGATGATGCGCGACACGGATGGTGGTAATAATAAAAAGTGGCTATCCACACTTGGGGCACTGCCTACCCCTTTTGCAACAAAAGGGTTGGGGGAAGTGCGGTGGTGGCACTTTAAAACGCGACTGGGCACAAAATGCACGGAACGCTTAAAGTGCCAAGAATCTACCAAGGGGCCGGTGACCTCGACGCCTCATGGAATCATGGGACTCAACGATCGGCGGAGTATGTCGTACCGGCGGTTGTATGCAGCCACTGCTAACTACAAACAACGCACACCTAGGAGATCCTTATAGCAACTACCGGTCTAATACAAATAATGAAGTCCTAAAGTAGTTAAAAGTACCATAACGTCCTACTATTCGTAACATCAGTTAAAAAAACAGTCAGGTAAACAAAATGTTTTACATTCTAAATCTTATACATAAAATAATTATTAACTTTCAGTTCTACTTTCAGTTCAGTTAACGACAACAAAAAAGTCCTTACAATATTCTTGGACTTAGCTAAGGCTTCTGATACGGTTCCCATCAATACTCTCTTATTCCTTTCTCTTCTCTTCTTATTTCTTTCCTCCCGGATCTCGATTTCGAGCAGACGTGTTTAGTGTTGTTGTTGTCTTTCTTGTTTAAATATAAATTTCATCAATATTTAATTAAGTGCAAATAATAGGAGTGCATAATCTGTAAGAGCCTAAAACACCAGGCGCGCCGTGGAAAATTCCTTGCTCGACCCTAAGAGTGACTCACCTGTCAATCATCGCTTAGCACCGCCCCTTTGTTGCGGTCCTCTCTGGCGTACCGGTTAGTGATAACTGTTGCTAAATTACCTGTGCTCCTGGTATCTTACGTCTCACACGCGGACGAATATTGTAATCGTAATTAAATAGAGTTGATTATTATCACATCTACCGTCTTTTTAAAAAAACATGCCACTAAAGCGTACCTACTCCTCCAAAGGATCTGCAAACATCAAATTGTAAGTCGGATTCAAGCCCAAAAGGTTCGACCGAAAATGTCACTATCGCTAGTAGAAATAAGCTGCGGGAACATGGGGATTGTAGTGATGAACTCAAAGCTTTTAAATCTGAGCTTCTGGCCTTATTTAATTCAAAATTTACCACTCTTCAATCTGTTATAAATGATATTAGGATGCAAAATACCGAAATACGAAAGACCCAGGACCTTATATCTGAAAAGTATGATGAAATAATACTCAAAATAGAAAAACTGGAGTCTGAAAGAAATAAGAATCTTATCTACATTCAATCACTTGAGGCTAAATTGGAAAATATGGAAAGACACCTCCGGGCAGCCTGTCTGGAAATTAAAAAAAATTTCGATAAAACAAGGGAATCAAAGGAAGACTTAGCTAATTATGTAATAAATCTTGCTCGGTTGCTCAAATTATCAGTGCAACCTTCAGAAATACGGGATATCTTTCGCACAAGCAATAAAAATAAACAAAACACCTTAATAGTCGAGTTCAGCTCTGTCCTTCAAAAGGAGACTATCCTGCAAAGTGTCAAAAAATTTAACAAGGAGAGAAAAGACGATAAATTAAATTCATCACATTTAAAAATTACAAACACTCCAATACCTATTTTCGTTTCCGAAAACTTAACACAAAAGGTAAAAAAATTATTCTTCTTGGCCCGAGACTTTGCCAAGACCAACGGTTTTACTTACAGTTGGACGACGCGTGGTAAGGTCTATTTACGTAAAAGTGATGGTGCTAACTATACACGACTAGATAGTGAAGAAGATCTGATGAAGCTGCAACGACAGAAATTACTATACTGTAACATGTTTTGCAATGTAACTTTTACTTTTTTCTTAATTTATATTGTTTTACTTATAATTATATACCATTTCTTTCATTTTTTTAACGAATTTGTAATATTTTATGTAAAAATTAGTAATTTCTTTTCTGTACAAGCACACAATACACAAACTCATTTATGTTACCTACAATCATTCATACATACCTAACTTGCAAATACATACGCAGTCAATACATCATTCAATTATATACATAGGTACATTACTTCACATCGAAAATATACACATTGTAAAGTTATCTTACTTACAAAATTGTGATTGAGCACATTTATTTTCATAAACTATTATTGGGTATCTTTTCATACATATACACATTACTTATTTACATAATACTGTTACGAGCTTGAGGTTCGTGACAATAAAAATTGCCGATAGAATTACCTAAATTAACACTTTAATTTTCTTTACACAAATTAAAACTTAAAACACTAATAATTAATCACACTAATTCACTTTATTTCGCTCCGAAGCTTCGCTTGTCTCGCCGAATTCAATACTTCCCCGATCGCATCTTGCAGCGCCTATTTATATAAATTAGCACGGAAATATCCAGAATATTCAAGTAAACACGCGCAAGGTACCGAGAGTTCGAGTTTCAACTAGGCGCTAGTGCCGTCGGCTAAGGCGCGTAACAATACATAACCAAAATTTTCATAATTATTACTTAGTCGTCTCATATCAAATAATTTTGTCTAAATTTTTTTAAAATTGTGATCTATTTATGTATATAAAAATATTTAGATTCATTGTAAGTACATTGTTTAAATATAAGCACTATTTGCAAACCCCTAAAAATACTTATGCCTACATTTTTGTGTATGGGCTAAAGAGATACATAGAATTATTTGCTTGTTATACAATATGACTGATACGGAATAATTCTTAACAAAATTTCTCTATACTTTGAGTGTATTAATAATAGTTAGGTTAGAACAAGTAAGAAAAAACGGAATAGTGGTTATCCATTACTTCACAGCGTCTTTTAACAGTTTTAACGTAACAACTTTTACAAATTTTAAGCGCACCCTATTTTGTGATGAATATAGTGCTAAATATAGTAAGCCGGCATTTAATCTAATACTGAATGGCCTTAGTTGTTGTTTCGTTATAAGCCACTCGATATCTCGCGCTTTTGTATGTATTATATGTGTCTCATATAATACCGTCATTATATTAAAACTTTTCTATACTATATATAATTTTTACGGGATGTTATTAAATAGACTAGCCAGTAGGAGAACATTAATAATATTTTACATAGTCTCATTATGTGATAAGATAATTATTAACAGCCTGCGGTTGATTGGAGTAGGTGTTGCGGTTTTTTGGTGTATTATCGATTTGGACAAATGTTTTTTATACACATTTAAGTGATAAATAAATTAGATAATACGAGTATAGTAAATGAATTGCACTCCTATTCGGTTTCTGAATCTGCTCTTTGCGATGTTGAGGACTGTTTCCATTTATATCCAAGCCCTAGAACGTCCCTTAAAATTTTAAGTCAAAATATCAGGAGTATATCACACAATTTCTCTGAGTTTCTTTCATTAATTGTGAGAACGAAAGTACACTGCGATGTTATGATCTTAACTGAGTGTTGGCTGCAAAGTGTTCGCACACTCCCTGTTATTAACGGTTATAAGACATTTAGTACAGAAAACAACTACACACAAAATGATGGCGTTGTCGCATACATAAACAGTGATCTTAATGTATCGTTTGAAGAAATTTGCTTCCGTAACGCAAATTGTCTTCTTTTAAAAGATAAATAAAGATATTGTTATTTTAGCTTTATATCGTTCTCCGGATGTTAAAGATTGTACTGAATTCTTAAATTCACTAGATTCTTTGCTTGTAAAAACAGCTAATGTTAATAATGTTGTTCTTGTAGGAGATATTAGCATCAATATTATTGACTCTCAACAAGACTTACATAAGCTTAACTACTTAAATGTGACTGCTTTACACGGCTTGTTGCCTGCTCATACTTTTCCTACTCGTAAAGATAGCTGCCTAGATCATGTTATGCTAAAAACCAAACTCCCAGCTAAAACTCTTGTTGTAAATTCTGCGTTAACTGATCATGAGACTGTAGCATTTTTTCTCGATATGAAGGTCCCAAAACAACACACAATGACGACAATGTTTCGTACAAATTATAGTGGAATTACAACTGATCTTACTAATGATTTCTTAAATTTACGCGAACACTACACTTTGAATAAAACTATAACAAGCTTCGGGTCCCGTCCGGGTCCCGGCCCACAGTCGAGCGCGCGCCTGCTCTACTACCATATGTCAGAGGAGTCACTGACAAGATTAGCTACATCTTGAGGCGAGCGTCCATTAAGACATACTACAAGCCGCTGAAGAAGATTAGTCAATTTTTACCATCCATCAAATGTAATATTCCTCTACAATATGCAGGTGTGTACAAGCTAGATTGTGAATGTGGTCTCTCTTACATAGGTCAAACAAAGAGATCTATAAAAACCCGCGTGAAGGAACATATAGCTGATGTGAAGCACCGACGCTCCGGGAAGTCTGCAGTCTGCGAACATGTTCAAGGTCGTCCCCACCATTACATTAGATTTGATAATCCACAAATGCTCGCAAAAGAACACCGATTCCTACCAAGGATGATACGCGAGGCTATTGAAATTAAAAAACATCCAAATTTCAATAGAGAAGATGGTTGGGTGCTACCATCTGCTTGGGATCCTATAATTAACAAAATTAAACCCAAACCCAAGCATACCACTGCAAGACTTCATGATAATATAAGCTCGTTTTGCGTAAATCGGACCAAAAATTAATATAAAAAAACTGAAGGTAGCCGGACTAACTATGACATTGGGACGTCAAACATCTCAGTCCCCCCCGTGACCATGGGTGCTGTAAAGCACCCGAAACATCGGGATAATAATAAAAATAAATTAAAGTAATTAAACGCGATAAAATCCGTAAATAATAGTTTTATTCAATGATCTTGCTAAAATAAATATTGATTTAGTATACTCTACATAAAATCCGAATATTGCCGCTAATTGTCTCGTCCAGTCCTTACAAAAAGTATTAGACGCTAATACTAAGAAGATTGTTTTATCTAGTCGTAAAAAGATTATAAAGCCGTGGATTACACCAAGACTCTTACGTTGTATGAAGCATAGGGATAATTTACATAAAAAAATTAAAAAAGAGCCGGAAAATGAAGTACATAAGTTATCTTTTACGAGATATAGAAATTATTGCAACAAACTTCTAAAAAAAGTCAAGAATGAATATGAAAAAAATCAAATTAGAAATGCAGGTGCAAACAATAGAAAGCTAATAAACAGCATAACCAACAGACATGCCGCAAAAACATCTTCCACTCAATTATTATCAACACGTACCACATCGAAAGAATCAGTTAATAATGTCAACACGTAATTCGCTAATATTGGTAGACAACTGGCCGAAAAAATTCTTGAGAACTCTGAATTGAATATTTCTCCTACTATTGATAGCTTAGCCCATTCCATGGTTCTTTTGCCTACTGATGAAGCTGAAATTACATCTGAAATAAATAATCTTAGAAGTGACTGTGCCGTTGGCTGGGATAAAATATCCGGTGGCTTCATAAAACAAAATAAAAAATTTATTGTACCTCCACTTATATTACGTATGTAACCTGGCCCTCACTTATGGCATATTCCCAACAGCTTTTAAAAAATCCCTCATCCTGTTTACAAAAATGGAAACCGAGACTGTGTAAGCAACTATAGACCAATGTCTATATTACCGTCACTATCTAAAATATTAGAACGCGTGATGAATAATAGGTTGAAAAATTCTTGATAAAAATTCCATACTTTCGCCAAATCAATTTGGTTTTCGTTCTGGTAAATCTACAGTTGATGCGGTTCATGAACTAATTGAATTTATTGTACTTAGCCTTGAGAGAAAAAAAGAAAACAATAGGAATATTTTTAGATTTGGCTAAAGCTTTTGACACGGTCTCTGTTCCCATATTGTTGCATAAAATGGGAAGCTTGGTATAAGAGGTGTACCGTTGCAGCTTTACAGAGATTATCTTACAGATAGAACACAGTTGGTAAAAATTGATAAACATGTTAGTGATGAGCTTCCCATCTGCTATGGTGTTCCCCAAAGAAGTATTCTTGGCCCTAACTTATTTCTTCTTTACATTAATGACCTCTGCAAACTGAAACTAGTGAACGGAAAAATAGTTACGTTTGCTGATAACACAGCACTGCTATTTACTGGTGATTCATGGCCAGATGTGTTTAACTTCGCTCAGATTGGCTTAAACAGAGTGTCCAAATGGCTACGCGATAATGTGTTAACCCTCAACGTGGATAATACAAAGTACTTGTCCTTCACCAAATATAATAATAAATATGCAACCTGTACAGACCATGTTATTACTGCTCATTCTTGCAATTTTCCTTATTGTCTGACATGTTCATGTACACCTTTGCAAAAAGTGAATTCAATTAAATACCTTGGCATTTTGTTGGATGATAAGCTAAGTTAGCTTATCATGATCATATTTATTCACCTTCAAATAGGATACGGAATTTTTTTTTATAGAATAGGCTGACAAACGAGCACACAGTCCACCTGATGGTAAGTGGTTGCTGCGGCCCATAGACATCTACATCTATCTTCCATTACAAATCAAAATGCAGATGCGTTGTCACCCGTGAGGACTGAGATGGAATGCCTCATTTCCAGTAAAAAGGGTCTCCGGTTCTCTACACTCACCATACGAAATACAGCAGCATTAAGCTACTATTTCACGCTGGTATTCTGTGAGAGCGTGGTCCTTCCCCGGTCGAGCCGACCCATTCGTGCTACAACTATACTACTAATATAACTGCAGCATGGCTCTACCACGTAAGCAATTTAGGAAATTAACATATAAGGTGTAAGGAAATTAACATATATCTTCAAAAAACTCAGTTGCGTAGCAGATTCTAACACTATTAAATCTGTCTATTTTGCTCTATGCCAATCTTTAATAATATATTGTATTACGTGCTGGGGTGGGGCTACCAAATCATCTCTTCTGTCCCTCGAAAGATCACAAAGGTTAATCTTAAAAGTAAGTAACTCTCTTCCATTTAAATTTCCAACCAGTCAACTTTATAAAATTTCCAAAGTTCTTACAGTCCGGCAACTGTTTATTATATACACAGTACTAAAAAAACATGCTCAATTAAAATATGACCAAAAAATACACAGCACACGGGACGCAAAGAGCGAGTGTGTACTTCTCATTATGGCCATTGTACCTACTTTTCCAGGAGATTTTTTTGCTATCTTGGCGGATACCTGTATAATAAAGTTAACAAGGAACTTAATATGCACGTCCTACCTAAAATAAAAGAAAAAATGTATCCATGAATGGTTACTGAAGACGGACTATAAATATACGGAAGATCTTTTTACATCACATGTGTAAATGTTGTAATTTTCGCATTCACACAGCACACGCGCGCACACACACACACACACACACACACACACACACACACACACACCACACGCACGCGCGCACGCACGCACGCACGCACCACAAAAAAAACGCGTATCATTATTGTCAAATTATGTATATACGCGCAAATGGATTATAACGTATCATTATTGTTAAAATATGTATTCCAAGATAACATACTTTTGTATTTGTTTAACTGGGAGGGAGACCTGATGACCTGAAATACAGGTTCGTCGCCTAGTTTAGGCATCAGTCTTTCACATTAATTTGTGCCTTTTTTGTCAAAATTCGATATTGTTAATTTAATGTGGAGAGAAAAATAAATTATTATTATTGTGGAGTATCTATATAGTTTTCTCATCTGGTTGGGTTCTATAAAAATGAAAAGATAAATATACATAAATATAATTAAAATAAAATAAATACAAAAATACATGAATAAATAAAAGCCCAACCAGATGGAAGCCCTCGGCAGAGGAGACCAAACGGTAGGAGGATTCGGGCGGTATCGAGGAGCACTGCCTTCTGCATTTGAGCCCGGAGCGGTCCGTCACGGAGTCCCAGTCGCCTCAGATAACCCGAGAGGCTGACTGGGATTAGCCCATTCGCAGAGACGACTACAGGAATAATTTCGGCCGGCATACCACCCCACATGTCGGTCACCTCGTGAGCCAAGTCCAGATATTTTGTTCGTTTATCTGTTTCGGCTTTCACGAGGTTCTCGTCTTACGGAATGGTAATGTCGACCAAAAATATCCCTGACTGTGCCCGGTCCATCAGCACAATATCAGGCTTATTTGCAAGAATAGTCCTGTCCGTGATGATGGCCCGGTCCCAGTAGAGCCTGGCAAAGTCATTTTCGAGCACGGCTTCCGACAAGTACTTGTAATACGGCAATTTCCGGTCCACGAGACTGTATTTCAGAGCGAACTCCTGCTGTAGAATTCTGGCTACTAGGTTGTGCCTGTGCAAGTACTCAGAGTTAGAAAGCGCCGAACAACCGGAGATGACATGCCTAAGTGACTCCTCGGGATGGCGACAAGCTCGACAGATGTCGACAGTGCCATCCTTTAGGATGTATCTCCGATAGTTGTTGGTCTTAATAACCTGATCCTGTATTGCACAGATAAAATCCTCAGAAAATTTCCCCGAAGAGGTCACCGAAACGTAGCCAGTTGAGGGAGGCGGCTGTATCTACGTGGGGCTCATGTAGAGCCCTGTAGTACCTCCCGTGGAGTTCCTTCTCCTTCCATACGGTCTCCCGGTCGGAAATGCTCTGTACTGCCGGGTCCTGCCATTGCTCGTTGGCTAAGGATAGAGGGGTAAGTCTTATGCATGGTGAGCGCGCTCAGGAAGCCACCCACCATGCTTTCGCGGCAAGTACAGCCTCATTACCGACGATCTCGGATGATGCATCCTATGGGACGTCATTGTAGAGCGGACTTTTCTATCCAGGGTGTTTAGTTCAGTCTGACTCCACCTGAGTATGCCAAAGGTATTTACATGAGGACAGGCATGACCTAGCCGTTATATGCGTGTGTCTTATTCACACCGGACAAAAAGCTGTTAAGCACTTTGGTCAAGCGTGCATAAAACATGTCGCAAACTTACTGTTTCATACCAGCCTAATCGATACCGATGTTCTGTGACATACCCAGGTATCGGTATGTTTCAGCCTCGGAAAGGGTCCTTAAGTTGACGGGCATAGATAAGTCTATGCCCGCAGATTTAGCAACCCTTCCCCTTTCAATATGGAGGACCGCACACTTATCCTTCCCCAGCTCCATTCTAATAGAATTGCTAAATTCACAAGTGATGTTTAGCAATTCTTTAATATAATAATTTGAGAATAAAATAATTTGAGGTCATCCATATAGAAAAGGTGGGTCACTTGTGTACCTCCTTTCCGAAGCTGAAATCCCCTCCCGGAGCCCTCCAGTAAAGTACTGAGAGGGTTCAAAGAAAGGCAGAACCAGATTGGACTCAGACAGACGCCCTGGAATATACCCCTTCTTATCCTTATGCGGCTTTCCGCAGCCGTCATCCGCTCGCCTAGATGACAGACGATCGTACTCCACTGCCCCATACACTGCTCGAGGAAGTCTCGAACTGTACAGTCAATCTTGTACAGCTCGAGGACCCTCCTTTAGCCATGTATGGGGCACCGAGTCAAATACCTTTCTGAAATATATCCAGGCGGCGGAGAAGTTCCGACGATTGCGTTTCGCCATTTTGCCAATGACCGCGTCAATGAGGAGTGGTTCCTTGGTTCCACGACCGCCGCCCCGACATCCATTTTGAGCCCGCGACATCACCTGATTTGAGTCAAGGTGACGAGTGATTCTTGCGCTCAAAATGGATGTTAGTTACTTTTATATGATCGGTAGACACGTGATGGGGTGGTATTTGCTCGGGTCTGTGGCACCCTGATCTTTAGAAACCAAATGAGTGATCCCAGTAGTGAAGGGGCTCGGGAGCGATTTCTGGTTGAGAGCCTCTTGAAACTGTTGAGCGAGCACAGCATGACACACCATGAACCCCTTCAGCCAGTAGTGATGCAGCCCGTCAAGCCTTTCGGACTTTTCCAGTTCGGGGCCCTACGGACCGCCTCAGCTACGTCATCCGGCGTTATGATGACGGGATCCACGGGCGTAATACCCGCACACTGACTCGCCACAACTTCCGTCCAAGGGCCCTCGTTGTGGTTTACGGGCTCTGACCACAGGCTGCGCCAGAATGCGACCGTGTCGGCCTGATTCGGTACTGAGCCCGTTCCACTTACCATTGGTCGCTCAAATGATTTATAGAGCCTCTTCTGATCACTCTGGAAGAGACGATTCTGGTTGAACCGTGTCGACCTCTCGGTATATCGCCGAATCCGCTTTCCCCAAGCAGCGATTCTCTGCTTCAGGTCGTCTATGCGCTCCGTCAGTTTTTGCATTATATCCGGCTGGGACAAACTAACATTTGCTATTATTATTATTATTAAAACTAGAAAATATAGGTATCAGGGGTTCTCAACTTGATTTTTCCGTAGCTACCTTTCAGACCGGACTCAAAGAGTAAAGATAGGCAACTATACAATTCATTACTTGTACACTTTCTATATCTTACGGTGTATATTATATAATAATCAATTTTCACTAAGAATAACACAACGAAATACTTTTTTTCTCACATAAATAGTCAAACCGTAAGCATTTGCCGGCAATTTGCTCAGTATTAGATGATGCAATAATATGTCAGGTTTGGCGGGGGAGCGAGGGGAAGGCTCCTACGCTAATCCCACCCGCTTTACGGTAACAAGTTTCGACATAAATTGGTCAGGTACCGAGGTAATCATGCCGAATAATGTTCGGCCGAATATTCGGTTCGGTAAAAATTTTACCGAACTTTCATCCGAATATTCGTATTCGGTGAAATCCATATTCGGCCCATCCCTAATATAAACCTCAACTTATTTTGATCGCTTAGGCGCCTTATGAACTTGAGTGGCTGTCGTCATCAACTGTCCGCTAGGTTGAGCTGTCATCAAAATCGCCCAAGGGCTTCGCAATGTGACGCATCAGCATATTGTGGAGAAAAAGAATATAAACATGAAGATTCCGAAAGAAATGATAGGCTCAGAAGGGCTAGAACCCAGAGCTACAAAGCCAGTTAAATAAATAAAAAAGTACAAAACAAAATTATGATTGTTTTTGTTACTGATTGCAATTTTCTTAGATTTCATAAAATGACGTATCACACGCAATAAAATAATTATATAGGTACTCACTGATAGAGTTATACAGGAAATAAGTAAATATTTACCAATAAATGTATAAATTCTTAATGTGTACATGAAATCAATAACCTATGTTGTTCTGTGATCAATAGAGTATCTTTGTCTGGGACTCTAGTCTACCGCACGTGCTGTTCGTTTATCGTTTTATCAGTAATTTGTGACATGTTTATTGACTTGTGAACTCTTTTTATTGTTTATCGACAGAAAGTGTTGTGAGAAAATGTTTCCTTCAACGATAAAAGTGTATATAATTTTTTTAATTGTATTTTTATTGCAAAGTACTGCTTATGGACAACATAGAACGGTGAGTTTTTTTTTTTCAATATGTTCATGTGTATGCGTTTTTAATAACTATGAAGAAACAGAACCACTCGACAAAGACATTATTGGTGACACCAACATTGAAATGCAATGTTTTCTGTAATATTAAATGATTTGTCTCAGAGGTAATTGACACGAGTATTTGAATTGACATCAATTTTGAGCATTTAATTTTTCGAATATAAGTCAGATATTTTATATTTGCATAATTTTGGGTTTAGTATCAAGTCGCCTGAACTTAAAAAGTCTGTCGCTGTGGGGAGTCAAGGGGGCTTATCTCAAGCACCCCCATGCAATTTTAACTGCGTCGAAATGTTTAAAATCATTTTCCAAAAGTTTCATTAATTACTAATTATCTAATTAATACCTAAAATTGAATGTTTTAAAATAATAACATTTTAAAAAACAAAATTTATTTTTAAATTAAAAAAATAATTTAAATTACTCTTTTTTACGTGTGTAAAAAAAAATGGTGCCTTAGTTCTACGTTCATAGAAACAGGCACCACAATTCACGCGGAGAGGGGACACACCAACCTAATACCTACTACATACCTACCGCTGCCCTATTAGGGTGATTTTTCTCAGATATCATTTATTAAAAATTTCAATCTAACATTTAATATAAAAAACACTACACACCTCTGGCGGGAGGAAAAGGCGGCAGCCCCTTTTTCCCCGCCTGACACCCCTTATTAAGGTGACTTGATACTAAATCTTTACCAATTTAAAAAATGGTAATATTACCTATGTCAAAACCTATTATTACTGAAGTTAAAACACCCATCTCACTATCCTGTATCTTGTGGGTGTTTTAAAAAGTGACAGAGAGAAACAGAAACAAGTTGGGCAGCAGTATCCTACTGAAAAATCAAAATAATAAAAAAATTGGTTGACCCTGCAAGCCATCCCTGGAACTTTCCTCGATTTCAAATGCAACGCGCTCCAAATTTCACCAAATTATGTAGCGAAATCTCAAAATTACGTTAAAAAATTTTTTTTTTTAATAACCACGGAATTTAGAAAATATAAAAAAAGGTGAACGTGTACACATTTACACATATTCTATTACCGTTCACTTAACAATAATTCAACAACATATTATTTATAGTGTCCACCGATTCATAATTCATTTGGGCAAAGATATTGCCATTTTACTGACAATCCCAGATAAATTGGACAGTATCACCAAAGTGACCGTTTGGAAGACAGTTGAGAGGATAAAAAGGGTTATTATTATATTAAGAAATTTATGGATGACAACCCCTGGGAAGGGTGATCGCTACCAAGCTATTTCTAATTTGTTTTGTGTTGTTAATTGTAACATACATGATTGTAACTTGTTATTTTTAAAAAAATAGTCCTGCTGGGTTTTTTGCTGGTTCTTCCCAGGATAGAGGTATTTTTTGCGAACCAGTGGTAAATAAAAAAAAGTGACTTTCAATAAGTATTATTTATAATCCATATTGAATAAAAAAGTTTTTGTTCCTGTTTCTGAGAGGATAAAAAAATATTTATTGGCAAGAAAATTATTGGAGCCGTGGTAGCTCAGATGGTTAGCGCTAATTGTAAATTTCACTGTACACAAGCAACCCGGGTTCGATCCCCGCCTTTGCCAATGACTTTGTTGAATGCAATTTTTAGTGCTGATTTACCACATGTTCGGCTGTGAAGGAAAACCTAATGAAGAAACCTGTATGTCTGAGAAATCAGAAAAAAAAATATTTTGAAGATGTGAAGTTCAGTAACATGCATTGAGGCAGCATGGCGGGCACTTCCTTGCCCTAAAACCCTCTCAGAAATGAGAGGAGGCTTGTGCTCAGAAGTGGGATGTATATAGACTGTAACTTTAAACTTTTTTAAGAAAATATTATTTTAATTTATATATATATTTATATTTAATTTATTATTAGAATTTGATATTTAATAGACAAAATACAAGTTATGAAGTTACATATATTGTAAATAATTACTTTCTGAAACCCCTTAATTTCTTTTATTTTATATTTGTATTCTCTAAATAAAGTCACATGATATGTCCCACTACTAAAGGTGCGCTTACACGGACAACTAAAATTGCTCAATTCCAGTCAATACTCGTCAACTATGACGTCACGACTACTTCAAGCAATTTACGGCAACGGCAACAAGCATCAATACTGCGCAATACAATATTGAGCGATATGGCGCAACTTCATCAACTAGGCAATACTGTCCTACACGAGCATTTCAGTATTCGCTCGCTATGGATGACATTGTTCTTGCTGCGGCGGCTTGTAGCGCTTTTATTATTATTAATCAAAAACAAAAAAGAAAGAGAAGGAATAGCCGTATATGGGTGCGATCATTTTTAGCAAAGAGGCCGCAATTTTCATTGTGTAAAGAATTAGATGATATATTATTCAAAAACTTTACTAGAATGTCATGAACAGACTTTGAATTACTTTTGAATAAATAAAATTTGAAATAATTTTGCGCGCGCACCCCAAAAAGGCAAGCCGCAAAACAAAAAAAGTGCAAATGAGATATATACAAAAATTGCTAGGAATTTCCAAGCCCATTGGATATTCGTCAATTCGTATCTGCGACATTGAGCGATATGAAATATCTGGAGCAATTAGAAGCAATATCGCCGAAACAATTGCCGCAATTTGCTCCATTGCTTTGAAATTGCTCCAGATCGGTCCATTCGTGTCGCCGAGCAATTATTGCCCTCGTGTAAGCACACCTTAACACAGGCCTCCTCTCATTTCTGAGAGAGTTTTGAGGCAAGGAAATGTCTGCTGCCCTGCCCCAATGCTTGTTAGCGAACTTCACACCTTTGAAATCTATATTTTCTTATATCTCAGACATGCAGGTTTCCTCACAATGTTTTCCTTCACTGCTGCATTGTAATCTTTATATAATTTCATGTTATTAATATTGTGTATTAAAATTTGTATGTCATCCCTAACAATTTAACATAATTTGTTTTTAGATCACTTCAAAACTCAATCCTGGATGTAAGGACTGTGGTTTGAATTCTACCTTAATTTATGTCAAGGCAGAAGGGCTGGTAGATACCATACATCAAATATGGGATTTCACTCAAGGTATACCCACAATGATTTTGGCAGTAGGGTCAGGCAACTCATCTATTGATATTAATTGGAGTGGTTCAAAGCCAATGAACTTTTCAATGCTTGAAAAACCACATTACAGTTATGCTACAGCTATTGATAAGGTGAGTTAAATGATTTTGTATTTTGGATGACCTAATTATATTCCTGATGACATAGTTTTACCTTATTTGATTACTGTCTTATACCCTAATACTTAAATGTTGCTCAATTTTAAGATGCTGTTAAGTTTCGTGCTGTATAACATCACTAGGTCAAAGTGACTGTTACACCATAAGACTTCTTAACTTCTTATCTTAAAATTGAGTAGCATTTTCGAATTAGCCATTAGATGTTGTATTGCTTTGTGACAATTGTTCAAAGATTGTTGCAAAGTATTGTCCTTGTTCATCTGAGGACTTTTGTGATGGACTGTAATGCGGTTAATGTTTATATGAAAGTAACTATATTAACAAACAATCATAGAACAAACACATATACATATATATATAATAAAAAAAAAAAATATATATATATATTACTAAAAATCAATTGTAACATTAAACAAAATATTATGTTAAAGAAAACAGATGGTCCCCTGTATACAGAGTATAGTGTATTAGTTTACATTAAAGTATGACTCCATGCCCTAGATATATTGTTTCAAAGTAAAATAGTTCTTACTAATAATGCATTAAAATGAAATATTGTAAACCAATTAGGTTTATTAAAGTGATAACATATTGATTACTCATTTGAAACTCAATTTCAGACTAGAATTTTTTATATGATGAATGATGAGAGATATATTTAATTTGTAAGATCTCCTTTCAATTTCATAAATTCCTTTACTTCTCAATTATCCTTACTTTTATTGTAATTTAAAATTAATAAATATATTGCACTTATCTTCTGCTGCCCCTTTTTAAAAAAAAGTAAAAGTAAAACTAAAATAAAAGTAAAGTATATATGCCCAACTCGTGTTGGTGGTCTTAACATGTCTTTGAAATATGTTTTGAACTTTGAACAACATGCTTATTTCATTTTAATCTTCAAATGGGCCACCACTCAACCCAATTTAATTTATAAATCATTAAAATCACCTTTTTTTAAAAAGGTTTATGAAGCAGGAAAGATAAAATATTTTTAATTTTGCAGATATGTAGGCTTCCATGATATCATACTTTTTCACTAAGCATGTGGTGAATATTTCAGTATCACTGTTATCAAACATGCATTGCCTGGATATTATGAAATATAACATGAATGAGATCTGTTTACGACCGCCTTATATGGTCTGACATAACTGGTCACTTAGCCCACGCGGATAGCAGATGTGGAGAATCATGCACCATCCCTGTTGGACCTTCTGTTCACCTCTCATTTGGACAGCTATCAGGTCTCCATTGATGTCTTGGCTCTTCGGATTACTGCCTGATCCATATGGTGTCCATCACATGCTCATTGCAGGTGCGATTTGTTGACTGACGTCGTGTGGCACTGTAGGTCAGCGGATTGGGAGTGGATGCAGGGTTTTTTGCTTCCTATACATAGGGGTGCATTTGCTTCTCGTTGGATGATCCTAACGTCGTTGCCAAGTCTGTCGCCGATGTCGTGCTTTCAGGGGAAATGGAACTTTTCATCCAGTCATCTGTAGTGCCTAACTGCGGCAGATCCTAGCGTTGGTTTGGTCGTTCCTGCAAAATTGCGTCACGGCAAAAGCAGGAGTGTCTCAACGCTTGTAAATCTATAGGTTTCAAAACTTGTTGTTAACCCTTCAATCCCCACAAAAAATATCATGCAGTCGCATGCGCCCGGTAAATCCCGAGCGGTCGCATGCAACGGCACCCACCCACAGCACTTAAAACCATTAAAACATATATTTAGAGACTACTTTTCTATGAAGAAGTTTGGCATTATAAAATCTATACAAAATTCTCTATATAAAAGTCAGGTTTTACTTCATTACAAAAAACTATTGTATTTTGATAACAAAAACAAAACATACCAAGCGAATGTCGGCAGCGTGAAAATCGCAATTATTTCAATATATATTACTCGAAATTATTTACGTAAAAAGATAAATTATATTCACACAAAAACTTTCATTACAATTTTATAATAAAACAATAGAAAAAGCCAAAAATCAACACAAAAACATTCACCCGAAAATGGCGTACGTAATGAACGTAGATTATAAATAAATAATAAATATCCATAGGATAACTGTTTTTTTTTATTGCACTAGAGGATAGAACATTTTATATTGATTCTATAATGCCAAACTTCTTCGTAGAAAAGTAGTCTCTAAATAATAATAATAATAATAATAATAATCTTTATTGATAAACATATTACATGCACCAAATTTACTATATAAGTTTTAATTTTTTTAATATTATTTATAAGTTTTAATATTTATTTAATAATTTATATAAGTTTTAATGGTTTAAAGTGCTGTGGGTGTGCGCGGTCGAATCCGACCGCTTGAATTTTGACGGAATAGTTATGTCGAATAGTATAGTCGAAATCGAAAGTCGAAATCGCGGCGATTTCGACCGCTAAGAGATTGAAGGGTTAAACATGTTCCTAAAAATTTTATCATTTTATTTATTTAATCTTTATTATACACCTTATATACTAAGGGATATAAAGCACGGACTTAATGCCTTATGGCATTCTCTGCCAGTCAACCCTGGTTTGACAGTGCAAACGCAATACGATAGCATACGCACAGTTACCAAGAGGAGGGTCATGTGGGTTAGCAATTGCAGTAGTACCTATAATGTATATGTATGTATATTATAGTGTATCACGAGTTTGACACTTCTCATCACCAGTATGGGTTTCAAAATCTGCCAAATACGGGACAGTTAATATACCGCCATCTGTCGGGAGGCAAAGATATTTTGTAGTATTTTCTATTGTTGCCCTTTACAACACCAACTAAATGAAAATCCTTTAATTCTTTTGCCTTGCGTGAAGAATTGTCGTAACGTTTGATATGCACATTGACAAGTGAGGTACATACCTCTGTGATATATTTTAGAGCCATATTTTAAAACCTTAATATATATGGAAACAATTGTAATTTAGAAAGGGTGTCAATGAGAAGAGGCGTGTTGTCCTTGCTATCTTTAATTATACTACTCTTATTCTCTATTATAAACTTTACTCTTATATATATTGTCGTGCGGGCTACACTACACCTCCCACTGATAAAATAGTGCTATATTTTTTATAACAATCCTTAAAATTATTCTAAACGAAATTAATTATCCAAATAAAAACTATAATCTAAAGCATAATATCTACATTTAGGACGGCGTTTGGTCAAACCCTCTAGCATGTGAAAACGCGTAGTCACAGTTTAGTATAATCGATATAATCAGGCATAATATTATGTTTTACTTTCACAAACATTAACAATATTATTTATTCGTATCCTTAGTAGTATCGATAATTCATCTAGTCCGGACATGTAATAATACATGGTACTTTTTTCTTATTTTTCCTACTTATTATTATCACTTCAATATTTAACTTCATTTATTTTTGATTTCTTAAATTTACGCGAACACTTCACATTGAATAAAACTAACTTTTACGTATTTTATTACACATCTCAGTACCCCCCCGTGACCATGGGTGCTGTAAGGCACCCGATACGTCGGGAATTAAAAAAAAAAGGAAAATCAGTTAAATAAACGCGATAGAATCCGTAAAATTTAGTTTTATTCATTTATTTTTTATTTTTACATTTGTTTAACCAGTATTTATTTTTCTTTTTACACTATAGTATTTTAGCTATTTATTGCCTACATATTTCTTTCATGTACACGTCACCTCACGTCTTTACAAATTTAACATAATTAATCTCTTATATTGTCTCTTGTAGTATTTAGGTACATCATTTTTAATCATTTTAATCATCATTTTTTAACAAAATTTTAATAAATTAATTGTATACATATTAAGAGTTTCAAATTCAAATCAAAATAATGCATAAATAAATAAAAACCCAACATGCATCTGATGCTCTTGTCAGAGGAGATAAACGGCCGAGGGTTAGTGGGAAATGAAAAGAAACTTCCGGACGAAGGCTATATAGAGGAGTACTGCCTTCTGCATTTGAGCCCAGATCGGTCCGTAACAGAGTGCCGATCGCCTCAGATGACCAGAGAAGCTGACCGAAATTAGTCCGTTGGCAGAAATGATTACAGGAATAATTTCGGTCGGCAGACCACCGCACATGTCGATCAACTCGTGAGTCAGGTCCAAATATTTTGTTTGCTTATTGTTTCGGCTTTCACTATGTTCTCGTCATACGGAATGGTAATGTCGACCAAAATATCCTTGACTGTGCCCGGTCCATGATTACAATATTGGCCTTATTCGCAAGAAAAGTCCTGTCTGTGATGATGGCCAGGTCCCAGTAGAGTACTTATAACAAGGCAGTTTCCAATCCACTCGACCGTATTTCATGGCGAGCTACTGGTGTAGAATCTTGGCTACTAGTTTCTGTGTGTGCAAGTACTCAGAAAGCCCTTATTATTATTAATAACGATAAATTCTTCATACAATGAGTGAAGCCCATTATTACCTGTAGACAATTTTACAGATTTACGAATACAACGACCTGGAGGACATAGGGGCCTTCGACGTGAACCGTCCGTATCGTATACAGTCGCTGAAGAATGTGTCGTGGGAGTTGAAAGAGAGTGTGCTCACCAGTAAGAAGGTCATGGTGAGGTTGCGTGGAACTCTGCGCGACAAGGAGGGAAGAGGCACTGTCGAAATGAAGGTCAGTGATCTTGAAAAAAGTTGATAGTGGATAACCAGTTGGCTATTGGGCTTTTTTTTGATCAAATGAGCGAACATTCCACCTAATGGTAACTGGATTAGTTTAGTTTACGACAGGCTGTTTTCCGCAACTCCACGTCTAAGCGCGTATTTTGCGTGTGGGCAGGAATTATGTGATTATTCAAGCCATAATATCTCCCCGAAGAAGTTCAACAGTCCTTTGGTGTTGCAAGCAACTTCAGGGAGCGATCCCGGCGTACCGAGATGTTTAGCCCTGTATGAAGCGACTTCTGGACATGTCAGCAACACGTGAGCCGCCGATTCTTCCTCTCCCATGCATGCTCTGCACAGGGGGCTATCAGTAACACCTATGGTAAACAAATTTTTGTTAAAAGAGCCATGTCCTGTGATAGCACTTGTTGTTATCCTGATCTGTGGCCTGTTCAGTCTCATTAGAACCTTAGTTAGACGACTGTTTAAGGTAAGTGGATACTGTGACCCATATAAACATCTACATTTATCCTCGATTACAAATTAAAATGCAAATGCGTTCACATTTGATGAATTAAATGAATTGGTTCGTATCCAGTAAAAACGACTCTCCGGTTGGTATTCTGTGAGAATATTTCCGCACGAAACAAGTTTTGGTGTGATTTTGTCCGTCACCAATTTTAAATTTTATATTAAAACAGTATCAGGGCGACTGAGATTTGCACATCGTTAAAAAAATAAAGATTTTTAACGCAGTTAGAAAATCTAGACTATAGGAATTTAAATACCAAATATCATCCAAATTTTTTAGAGTCGTTTCGACTGCTCGTACTGGCGCCCTCTGCCGTAGTAGACCCACGCTCTAACTATTGAGCTATTGAGAAGGCGATCTCTGTAGCGAAATCTAAAAATTTTCCCAAAAATGAGGATCGCTAAAAAGTTACTTAGCAGAACTCTAATGGGTCCAAAGCTAGTAGGTTGCAGCACTTTGTCCTCTATTAAATTAAAGATTTCAAATTTAAGGATATGATCAATTTTTGGGTCTGAAGAAAGTCCTTTAAAATAAAGGACGTCTGGCAATCCTAGGCAAGCGTTACCTGCGCAAGTGGAGGAAGGCAGTGTAGCAGAGCTTGCGGAACTCGTGGAAGTGCTCCGAGTGAATTCCACCCATGGCATACACTAGACGGCAGTTATGAAAATAGATTCCTTTAAAATAAAGGACGTCTGGCAGTCCTAGACAAGTGTTACCTGCGCAAGTGAAGGTAGGCAGTGCAGCAGAGCTTGCGGAACTCGTGGAAGTGCTCCGAGTGAATTCCACCCTTGGCATACACTAGACGGCAGTTATGATAATAGATTCCTTTAAAATAAAGGACGTCGGGCCATCCTAGGCAAGTGTTACCTGCGCAAGTGGAGGAAGGCAGTGTAGCAGAGCTTGCGGAACTCGTGGAAGTGCTCCGAGTGAATTCCACCCTTGGCATACACTAGACGGCAGTTATGAAAATAGATTCCTTTAAAATAAAGGACGTCTGGCAATCCTAGGCAAGTGTTACCTGCCCAAGTGGAGGAAGGCAGTGTAGCATAGCTTGCGGAACTCGTGGAAGTGCTCCGAGTGAATTCCACCCATGGCATACACTAACGGCAGTTATGAAAATAAATTCCTTTAAAATAAAAGACGTCTGGCAATCCTAGACAAGCGTTACCTGCGCAAGTGGAGGAAGGCAGTGCAGCAGAGATTGCGGAACTCGTGGAAGTGCTCCGAGTGAATTCCATCCATGGCATACACTAGACGGCAGTTATGAAAATAGATTCCTTTAAAATAAAGGACGTCTGGCAGTCCTAGGTAAGTGTTACCTGCGCAAGTGAAGGAAGGCAGTGTAGCAGAGCTTGCGGAACTCGTGGAAGTGCTCCGAGTGAATTCCACCCATGGCATACACTAGACGGCAGTTATGAAAATAGATTCCTTTAAAATAAAGGACGTCTGGCAGTCCTAGGTAAGTGTTACCTGCGCAAGTGAAGGAAGGCAGTGTAGCAGAGCTTGCGGAACTTGTGGAAGTGCTCCGAGTGAATTCCACCCATGGCATACACTAGACGGCAGTTATGATAATAGATTCCTTTAAAATAAAGGACGTCGGGCCATCCTAGGCAAGTGTTACCTGCGCAAGTGGAGGAAGGCAGTGTAGCAGAGCTTGCGGAACTCGTGGAAGTGCTCCTAGTGAATTCCACCCTTGGCATACACTAGACGGCAGTTATGAAAATAGATTCCTTTAAAATAAAGGACGTCTGGCAATCCTAGGCAAGTGTTACCTGCCCAAGTGGAGGAAGGCAGTGTAGCAGAGCTTGCGGAACTCGTGGAAGTGCTCCGAGTGAATTCCACCCATGGCATACACTAACGGCAGTTATGAAAATAAATTCCTTTAAAATAAAGGACGTCTGGCAGTCCTAGACAAGCGTTACCTGCACAAGTAGAGGAAGGCAGTGCAGCTGAGATTGCGGAACTCGTGGAAGTGCTCCGAGTGAATTCCATCCATGGCATACACTAGACGACAGTTATGAAAATAAATTCCTTTAAAATAAAGGACGTCTGGCAATCCTAGACAAGTGTTACCTGCACAAGTGGAGGTAGGCAGTGTAGCAGAGCTTGCGGAACTCGTGGAAGTGCTCCGAGTGAATTCCATCCATGGCATACACTAGACGGCAGTTATGAAAATAGATTCCTTTAAAATAAAGGACGTCTGGCCTTTGTCTTTTAAATTGGCAATAAAAATATTGAGGGTCACTTATCGGGATTAAAACTATCCTATCTTTCAAGTTGGAGCAAGCAATACACAATTTCATTTACAAAATTTCATTAAAATCTGTAAAATTTTCGAAGTTCATCGCAGCCAAATGACACGTAATGTTTATATTATAAAGTTTGTTTGTATAAAAGTATAGGATTATTTTAGTATATATGAAAATATTGTTTTACCTAATTTCCAACTGTTTACCATTTTGATACCGGGACAGGACCACGCTCTCACAGAATACCAGCGTGCAATAGCAGCTTCATTCTGGTTTCGTATGGTGAGTGTAGAGAACCAGACACCCTTTCTGCCAGTAACGAAGCAGTCCATTTTAGTTTTCAGTGGTGGCAACGCATCTGCATTCACCCTTAATCTAAGACAGATGTAGATATCTATAGGGCCTTAGCATCCATTTAGCATCAGGTGAACTGTGTGATATATATAACCTTTATTATATATATCACATATATAACCTTTATTCTACAAAAAAAAAAAAAAAGATTTCTAATGATCACGAGTTTCTATTTCGGTTTTGATTCTAACACAAAAATCTGTATATTCGGATCCTTATAAATACATGCCCGTATTTGAACTTTTCAAACAACTGCACAGAGACTTTTAACGTCCATTTTTATTGATTTATAATTCCGATTTATATTATTTTAGAACGCATGTTTTTCTACCTTTGTCATTGCCTTAATAAAGATGAATAAAAATTATGCGAAGTAATTTGTCATGTTTGCTATCGGAAAACGGTTGAGTAATTATATAAATATTAATTTACAAGCATTAAGAACACAGATTACCGACGTGTGATATGAAAGTGCACTGGAGCAAACCGATTACTTGTGTAAACAATAGAGACCCCAGTGAGGTGACAGAGATAAACATTGATGCACTTTTACAAATGGTTTTGAACTTTTTATTTTTTAGGTATTTTGTGAAAGCGTGTTATATGAACATGCTACTATAGGTTACGCCAGTGTTTCCTAAAATAGTCATATGATTTTCAAGAGTATATCTCAAACATTTCGCGTACGACCTCTCTGTGAAATAGTTTACCACCGACGATTTTTCTGGACCGATACGACTTAGGGGCACTTCAAGAAAAGAGCTTACTCCTTTCTAAAGGGTCGGCAACGCACCTGCAATTCCCCTGGTGTTGCGGTTGATCATGGGCGGCGGTAGTCAGTTAACATCAGGTGAACCGTATGCTCATATGCCCCCTCTTCTATAAAAAAAAACCAATTTGTCATACTAGCAATCCGCGACGGCTTCGCACGGGTGATTTTTGCATCTCGACAACAGCACCACCTACCGGGTTCTATTGTCAATCTAAACCATTAGGGGACCCACTCAAAAACACAATTTTTTTTAATCAAGATTGGACCGTCGTTCTCCGGTGATGATCTTTCATACATGCGACAATATTGATTTTTATTAATAGAGATACTATGACGTTAGTGTTTCAGGCCAACAAAGAGAGATATTTAGGACAATATGCATAAGCGCCGTGGTAGCTCAAGTGCTAAGCGCCCGCTGTAAATTTCACAGTACACGAGCAATCCGGGTCCGATCTCCGCCGACACCAATGAAATTGTTAATTGCAGTGTTAAGTGCTGACTTACCACTTGCTTGTGAACATCATAGAAATGAGAGGAGGCCTGCGGCCAGCAGGCCATATAAAACATAGGACTGTACATGACGTCATACATTTACGCCATATTGGAAAAGTGTTGGTGATTATTTTGTCATTTTGTGCTCCAAAAATGATTATATCCTCCTAATGGAGATACCAGCAATTATTCTATAATTTTTTGTATATGAATAAATAAAACAAATTCTGGCATGCTTCATTCAGCGCACACACAATTAACAATTGTTTTATTATGGCCGGATATCCGACACAATAAGGCGGCGGCACGCCAGTACAATATAGTGTCAATTGATGACGTCATTTGTATTCGGCAGTATACTGAAACGTTTCGGAACATATCCATAGTATTCTATGGGTCATAGCATCCACTTACTATTAGATGGACTGTCTGCTCGCTTATCACACCCATTCTATATTTTTTTTAATATTTGATCCTACACAACCCGTTATTTATTTTTAGTTTTCCTCCGAGAATTATATTTTAATTTAAACGTGCCATAAACTATTATTGAACGTCTTTCCATCTTTTATTGTGCAGCTGGAGTATGTTAACTTCACGGATTACGCGAGGACCCTGCCCCACCTTATCCACAACGCGAACAACACTCTGGTCGACATCAGCCTGGTGAATCTTACCACTTCGCGCCACTTCAATTCGTCGCGCTTCGCAGTACATTTGGTCCTCGTCTCCGAGGACCTGAATAACCTGACCATGCATAGCGTTACCAGGAAGAGCTTAGACGATGAACACACACCTGGCGTGTTCGAGGTAAGCTCAACAAGGAAGTTACCTTTTTATTCTTAGCTTTACGAAAACTCTCAAATATTGTAAGTTAACATTTGTTTCGTATGTGACGTTTGATACTTCCCAACAGACTGCCTCGTTGGTTTAGTGTTGAGTGTTGATCAAAAAAGCACGTCAAGCCGTTGGGCTTGCTCCTGATCTCTCTCCGGTCGTATCGGACTACCGTCCCATCGGATGATTCGACGGATCGGATTTCGGAGATCGGATTATGAGAGTGAGGGAATAGAGGGTGCACCTGTGCACAGGTGCCCGAATTTTCTACAAATGGCTAGTCTTCTTTGAGGCCCGCCGCTTTACTGAAAACATGCAACCTGGTTATTATTACATATTACTTTGATGTACATACATATATGACATTTTACAGATAATCGAAATTAACAGCCCGAGGTTGTGGTTCACCGGATCTGGCGGCTTCTTGCAGTTCCGTCCCGTCGCGTACGTGGAGAGCCAGCGCAACGTTGCCAGCTCTACTCTGGCACACGTCTCCAACTTTACCAAGTCAGTTTATAGTGAAACAGTAGGACCACGCTGCAACTATATTGTTTTTTTTTTTAAATTGAAACCTGCTTCAGAGTTGTTGAAACTTGAAACTCGATGATGAAACGAAAAAGCGACACTAGTAACAGAGGAACATACATTTTTAGGATTTAGCCTTCGAGAGAATTAATTTATATGTGGTAGAACCATGCTGCAGTTATATTAGTAGTATAGTTGTAGCACGATTGGGTCGACTCGACCGAGGAATGATCACGCTCTCACAGAATACCAGCATAAAATTGTAGCTTAATGCTGCTATGTTTCGTATGGTGAGTGTAGAGAACCGGAGACCCATTTTACTGGAAACGAGGCATTCCGTGTTAGTCCTCACGGGTGACAACGTATCTTCATTTAGATTCGTAACCGAGGATAGATGTAAATGTCTATGGGCCACAGCAACCACTTAACATCAGGTGGACTGTGTGCTCGTTTGTCACTCTATCCTATAAAAAAAAGAATAAAATAAAATACAGCATTCACTGTTTTCTATTATCTCAGTCTCCTTTTCGGAAGCTTTCACTTGTAACGCGTGTGAGCTGCACACGTGTTTTTTTTAACCACTCTAAGCCAGCGCTTGGCTACTATCCCACCTGATGGTAAGCGGTGATTCAGCTGAAGGTGGTGAAGCGCACCGACTTAAAAGCCTATTCACTCTTGCCTTGAAGGCATCTTAAATGTATGGATAGATAGATGCTGGTAACTTATGTACCAGCATCCATGACGGACAATTTAGCAAACCGTTGTAGTCCAGTAAAAACAGAATAGTAAGCTATCTTCTAAGAAATGTACCGTACGCCGCTAATAAGTGTGCGTGTCTGGCAAGTGACTCGTACGCACGAGCCACAGCACGCACACAACGACACTTGCTAAGTCGGAAAATGATATGTGTTAGTGACTGGCACGTGACAGTTCGGACTCGTACGCACGAGCCACAGCACGCACAGAACGACACTTGCTAAGTCGGAAAGTGATATGTATTAGTGACTGGCACGTGACAGTTCGGACTCGTACGCACGAGCCACAGCACGCACACAACGACACTTGCTAAGTCGGAAAGTGATATGCGTTAGTGCCTGGCACGTGACCGTTCGGACTCGTACGCACAAGCCACAGCACGCACACAACGACACTTGTTAAGTCGGAAAGTGATATGTGTTAGCGCCTTGCACGTGACAGTTCGGACTCGTACGCACGAGGCACAGCACGCACACAACGACACTTGTTAAGTCGGAAAGTGATATGTGTTAGTGCCTGGCACGTGACAGTTCGGACTCGTACGCACGAGCCACAGCACTTAAGTCGGAAAGTGATATGTGTTAGCGCCTTGCACGTGACAGTTCGGACTCGTACGTACGAGGCACAGCACGCACACAACGACACTTGTTAAGTCGGAAAGTGATATGTGTTAGTGCCTGGCACGTGACAGTTCGGACTCGTACGCACGAGCCACAGCACGCATACAACGACACTTGCTAAGTCGGTAAGTGGTATGTGTTAGTGACTGGCACGTGACAGTTCGGACTCGTACGCACGAGCCACAGCACGCACACAACGACACTTGTTAAGTCGGAAAGTGATACGTGTTAGTGCCTGGCACGTGACAGTTCGGACTCGTACGCACGAGCCACAGCACGCACAGAACGACACTTGCTAAGTCGGAAAGTGATACGTGTTAGTGACTGGCACGTGACAGTTCGGACTCGTACGCACGAGCCACAGCACGCACAGAACGACACTTGCTAAGTCGGAAAGTGATATGTGTTAGTGACTGGCACGTGACAGTTCGGACTCGTACGCACGAGCCACAGCACGCACACAACGACACTTGTTAAGTCGGAAAGTGATATGTGTTAGTGCCTGGCACGTGACAGTTCGGACTCGTACGCACGAGCCACAGCACGCACACAACGACACATGTTAAGTCGGAAAGTGATACGTGTTAGTGCCTGGCACGTGACAGTTCGGACTCGTACGCACGAGCCACAGCACGCACACAACGACACTTGTTAAGTCGGAAAGTGATACGTGTTAGTGCCTGGCACGTGACAGTTCGGACTCGTACGCACGAGCCACAGCACGCACACAACGACACTTGCTAAGTCGGAAAGTGATATGTGTTAGTGCCTGGCACGTGACAGTTCGGACTCGTACGCACGAGTCACAGCACGCACAGAACGACACTTGCTAAGTCGGAAAGTGATATGTGTTAGTGACGGCACGTGACAGTTCGGACTCATACGCACGAGCCATAGCACGCACACAACGACACTTGTTAAGTCGGAAAGTGATATGTGTTAGTGCCTGGCACGTGACAGTTCGGACTCGTACGCATGAGCCACAGCACGCACACAACGACACTTGTTAAGTCGGAAAGTGATATGTGTTAGCGCCTTGCACGTGACAGTTCGGACTCGTACGCACGAGCCACAGCACGCACACAACGACACTTGTTAAGTCGGAAAGTGATATGTGTTAGTGCCTGGCACGTGACAGTTCGGACTCGTACGCACGAGCCACAGCACGCACACAACGACACTTGTTAAGTCGGAAAGTGATACGTGTTAGTGCCTGGCACGTGACAGTTCGGACTCGTACGCACGAGCCACAGCACGCACACAACGACACTTGCTAAGTCGGAAAGTGATATGTGTTAGCGCCTGGCACGTGACAGTTCGGACTCGTACGCACGAGTCACAGCAAGCACAGAACGACACTTGCTAAGTCGGAAAGTGATATGTGTTAGTGACGGCACGTGACAGTTCGGACTCGTACGCACGAGCCACAGCACGCACACAACGACACTTGCTAAGTCGGAAAGTGATATGTGTTAGTGACGGCACGTGACAGTTCGGACTCGTACGCACGAGCCACAGCACGCACACAACGACACTTGCTAAGTCGGAAAGTGATATGTGTTAGTGACGGTACGTGACAGTTCGGACTCGTACGCACGAGCCACAGCACGCACACAACGACACTTGCTAAGTCGGAAAGTGATATGTGTTAGTGCCTGGCACGTGACAGTTCGGACTCGTACGCACGAGCCACAGCACGCACACAACGACACTTGTTAAGTCGGAAAGTGATATGTGTTAGTGCCTGGCACGTGACAGTTCGGACTCGTACACACGAGCCACAGTACGCACACAACGACACTTGTTAAGTCGGAAAGTGATATGTGTTAGTGCCTGGCACGTGACAGTTCGGACTCGTACGCACGAGCCACAGCACGCACACAACGACACTTGTTAAGTCGGAAAGTGATATGTGTTAGTGCCTGGCACGTGACAGTTCGGACTCGTACGCACGAGCCACAGCACGCACACAACGGCACTTGTTAAGTCGGAAAGTGATACGTGTTAGTGCCTGGCACGTGACAGTTCGGACTCGTACGCACGAGCCACAGCACGCACACAACGACACTTGCTAAGTCGGAAAGTGATATGTGTTAGCGCCTTGCACGTGACAGTTCGGACTCGTACTGTTAGATTGTCCTATCCAGCACCTATAAAAAAAAACAGTACTGAAATTTCGACAACTATTTATTAATTAAAAGTTTTACTCATACACAAGTTCGGACACAGAATTTCTACTATTACATAAAACTTATACGCGACTTGGATTATAACAGCGCGATAGCCCTGGCGAAGGGCAGAGTAGACCCGGAGTGTATTCTTAGCTTTCACTGATAGCCAGCCGGCAGGCAAGAACCAGGTCCGTAGCTGGGGAGCAGTTTAGCTGAAGAATAACCAACTGGACGAATTTAGGAAAGTCTTGCGTATTTATAGCAAAATTATTGCTGATTTTTAATATTGTATTTGAATAAACCAGCAATAATTGCAAGTCAGCATTTTACTTTAACAAATAGTGATGTGACGGTGTAAATAGGGATGTAACATCTCCCCCCTTTAAAACGGAACATACGGAATAGAGAAGAAGTATGTGAGTATAATCCAAGTAACGATATACAAATTAAGAAATATAAATTTGAGGAGAGAACATTTAACTTAAGACTAATGAAATATAATACTAATACAATGAAAAAGTGATAATTATATTGTACATTTAAGTTTTACAATAACTCAAGGTTTCGCCTTGGTGTACTTATATTAGAATCAGTACTTTCTGTATCATAATTTGTAATGGCCATTTCAATATTAGACCTTGCACGAATATTTGTATGAGGTTTAGTCATACAGGAATTGACAATTTTAATACAACAGGATGTACTGTTTCTTCGATTATTAAAACAGAGACATTTATACAATTTATAAGAAAAATATCCAAATACAGAGACAGATAATAGGGTAGTAATTATACTAAAATAATAGCTGTACTTAATATGGTAAGGTTGGTTTTCGATTTTAGTTAGTTCTGCTTCGTTTTGATTTAATTTATTTGAAGCATATTGTAACGAATCAAGATTCACATGAGATAGTTTAATAGGAGTTAAATATGGTAATTTTTGATTTACAGTAGCTTTAGAACAACAATCGTCTTCTATAATATTAAAATTTGGATTAGGAACATGGAATTTAATTTCGAATTCTTGAGACGGAACAAACTGTAGTAGCTTATGATAAGCTTTACAATATTTAGGTAAGTCTAAAATACCTGTCCCAACAATATTATAGTCATTCATTTTACCATCACAAGTTATAGATATCTTAGATGTATCTGATTGGAAATATATCCATGTATTATTACTAAGTCTTTGCCATAAATATATTTCACTTAATATAATCTTATAATTACAAGATTCTGGTATTCCTTTCACATGTTCAGTTAAAATACTCACTTCACAAATAGGATTTCCGACACTATATTGTATATTTCCTAGTTTACACAAATAGTAATTATTATTTATCACTTTGCACTCACTTAAGTCTTGTAACGCGGAATATGTTAATTTATCCTGTGTCACAGCTAGAAATTTTGCGGATGAATTTATTAATGCAAAAGTATTTGGATTTTGAATGTCGTGTGGAGTTGGTAAAGCATATATGTGATATAAATTATAATCTACAAAAGTAACTAGAGGAATTCTAATGGCAAATATTAGTTTATTTTCGTTGATAAATGAAGATATTTCTGCGACATCTATCATTGTATGAATATTCTCAAGAGATAAATGTAAAGGCAAACTAGAAAGGATATCATTACTTTTCGAATTCAGTTCGTTATACAACTGTATTGGACTTAGCACTGATAGATGAACTACATTCTGTTTCCCAAATAGAATAGCATTGATTAGATCTTCAAGGTTAAAATTAAGTATCATTAATGAACTTTCTAAGGCACTGAAAGTCATTGATAAATGTGATATTATTTCTAACTTATTGGTATTAGCTGAAACAGTGTCTAAAATTTTGCCTAAATTTCGAATATTGCTATTAAGAATATTTTCGTTTTCGTTGAGTTCATCTTTTGACAATAATATTGTTAAAAGATGAAATGGTAGAAGTTATTAAGTGAATATTTTCTTTCATAATTGAAGCTAGGTGTCTTTGATCGTCTTGAACCGCATTAATCGCATCAGTAAAACCTCCCTGCCTTAGCGTCATCTTCGTCTAGAGAACCAAATAGTTGTTTCAAGATTGGACCACCTATACCAATCCAGGCAAACCTTTTAAATTTGTGAGTAGTATTAGCATTAGTTAAATGGGATAAAGAGATGTAATTATTTTGAACATTGATAAAAAGACTTTCTAAAGGATTTAGGATATTCCAGCAATCAGTTTTGACTTTAGTAGATTGATGTGTATTACAGATTTGTTTACATGTTTCTAGAATTCTTTGTAATGTTTCTATATGAGGCTGTATATAAGATAGATCAGAATATGTAACTATTTTCCAATGATTATTATAATATTTCAGTGCACCAATCGGATCGTAGAAAAGACCTGGACTATTAATTATTGGTGTGATCATGTTTGGTCCTGCGAGGAGTCCTGGCGCGACGGCCCTGGAAGGGAATTATCATGGGCTGGTTTAATTTCATCAAAATGATGTCTAACATGTTTACGATTAATTAAAAGAGTAACGTTATTATTATTATGTACTTTAATAATTCTATATGGGCCTTTCCAAATGCTAGAAAGGGCTTTGCGTAATCTATGATGTTGCTTTAAATATACCATATCTCCGACATTATAAGTAATATTTCTTTCTATTTTTGTCATAATAAATTTTGGAATTCTCTTTACTACGGCGGATATTTTCTCTGGCTATGTTTCTAGTATTTATAAGCTTTTGTTTCAAAGTTTTTATATAATCAGGGTATGTGACTGTTGGTTCGATATCATAAATGGAACTTGGCAGGTTTGGTTTACAACCAAATAGTAATTCATGTGGTGTAAAATTAATAGAAGAATGAACAGACGAATTGTAAGATACAAGAGCAGTTGGGAGATATTTATGCCAATCATCTTGATTGTCGTTCACGTAAGATTTCAAATATTCTTTCAATGTGGCGTGACTTCTTTCTAGAGCGCCATTAGTTTGAGGATGGTATGGAGTAGAAAAAAGATGTTTTATTTTGAAAAGAGAAGTTATTTGTTTGTATACTTCGGCAATAAAATGAACACCTTGGTCGGATAAAAGAGTCTTAGGAATACCAAAATGAGAAATAAATTTTATCAAACAGTCAGCTGTTTGTTCAGCTGTTGAATTAGTAATAGGGTAAGCCATGGAGTATTTTGTTAAATCATCCTGAAACGTTATTATGTATTTGTATTTTTCCAGACCTGATTCGGGTAAAGGGCCAACAATATCAGTTGCTATTCTTTGGAGAGGTTCCTGGCATGTAGAAGTTATCTCCATCGGAGCTTTATTGCAAGCACGTAAAGCTTTATTTTGTTGGCACTGTGGACACCGCCTAACATATGATTCAATATCATTCTTCATACCTTTCCAATAAAAAGAATCTTTGAGTTTATTATACAAACGTGTGGAACCAATATGTCCACCAATGGGAGAGTCATGATTATCTCTTAAAATCGTAGGAATTTCGTTAGGCTTAGGATAAATGAGTTTATTGTGGTAGATATTAATTTTAATATGTGTGTTATGAAAAATAAAAGATATGATTTCGTAAATTATAATAAATTCTAGTTTGTCAGATGGATTGGAAAAATCAGACATAGAAATTTCTTTTACATCAGGATGGAATATAATTAATTCATTTCGGAGAAAGTTTAACACCTTAAATAATTCTCTATAAGTACAAGAATCATAGTGATGAATTTTAGTAAACATATGGATATATAATTTATTATTAACCTTAGTATCCTTTAGTGAATATAGTTCTTTCTCGGAATTTATAAAAGATTCGTTATCGTCTAGGAGGTTAATAATTTCTTCACAGTAAGGATTAGATGAGTCTAGATCAATTGCTGTAAGTAGGATAAGCGATTGTAGAGCAGGGTGTTCTTAACAGATTTTGATTAAACTCACGGATTTCAGTACTATATACCATAGGATTAGAACGAGATCGAAGAAATTTGGCATATGTGATATCGTTAGTAAGATCTATATCATTGATCCAACTATAAAATTGAAATAATGTCCGTCTGTAAACGTGTGAGGTATGTTTCTATTCGTAAACTATACTGTGTGACAGACTCGTTCGATTTTTGTTTGCAACGTTGTAAGTCTAAAAGTAAGTGATCCCTATGTTTGGTTTCACCAAATGTGGATTTTAAAAATTGTTTCAACTCGGACCAGGTTTCAAAAATTTTAAGAGAGCAGGCGGACTCAGCCTTGCCTTCTAGTTGGGAAATTATGTATTTGAATAAGATACTTTGTTGCGACGCAGTAGCTAGGTTTAAAGCATTTTCGCAATTTCTAATAAATGGTGATAATTTATTCCTATCGCCATCGAATGTCTTAATAAATTTAGTGAGGATTGAAAAATTTAATTCCTCTATGCCTACAGTCTGCAAACTTGAACACGACTGAACGCTTTTCTTTTCAAGTTTACCACCTTCATTAACCATTTTAAAGAATTAATTTAATTAATTACGTGAAACGGAGTAGGAAATTAAGAGTATAATATAAGTATATTATAAAATATCCACACGTAAAATAATGCAAATGACAAAATATCGAATAAACAACACTCACAGTATTACTAGTAGATACAGCGATTTCATGGAAACAACGGCGGCTCGGTGACGTCGGTGTCGGGTGACGGTGCGGCGATGCGGCGGAAGTGATGAAATGTGCAGCGTTTGCGGTTGGTACGGGTCAACGCTCAAACCAAGTGTCGCGATGTATTTTGTGTAGAAATATTAGTTTTTTGTGCAGCCAATAACTCGGTGCTGGGCAGAAAACCCTCACGCACAATGGAGCGATGCTGACACGTTGTCTGCGATGACTAGGGTTGGCGGCGGCCTTTTAAAGCGTCAGGAAGACAGGCAGGGACAGCAGGTGGCCAACTTGCTAGTTCAGGATCGCGAGTCTGGACCGATTTCTGTGTGGAGCTAGTCGTCGTCAGGAGTAGGCGACCCGAGGGACTTCAGAAATCCTTTTTTATCTGACACCAAATGTTAGATTGTCCTATCCAGCACTTATAAAAAAAAACAGTACTGAAATTTCGACAACTATTTATTAATTAAAAGTTTTACTCATACACAAGTTCGGACACAGAATTTCTACTATTACATAAAACTTATACGCGACTTGGATTATAACAGCGCGATACCCCTGGCGAAGGGCAGAGTAGACCCGGAGTGTATTCTTAGCTTTCACTGATAGCCAGCCGGCAGGTAAGAACCAGGTCCGTAGCTGGGGAGCAATTAAGCTGAAGAATAACCAACTGGACGAATTTAGGAAAGTCTTGCGTATTTATAGCAAAATTATTGCTGATTTTTAATATTGTATTTGAATAAACCAGCAATAATTGCAAGTCAGCATTTTACTTTAACAAATAGTGATGTGACAGTGTAAATAGGGATGTAACAGTACGCACGAGCCACATCACGCACACAACGACACTTGTTAAGTCGGAAAGTGATACGTGTTAGCCCACACCCTCTACGCACGAGCCACAGCACGCCACAACGACACTTGTTAGAAAGTGATAGTTATCCACACTGAGCACGAATGCCGGTGACAGTTCGGACTCGTACGCCGAGCCACAGCACGCCACAACGACACTTGTTAAGTCGGAAAGTGATATGTGTTAGTGCCTAGCACGTGACAGTTCGGACTCGTACGCACGAGCCACAGCACGCACACAACGACACTTGTTAAGTCGGAAAGTGATATGTGTTAGTGCCTGGCAGGTGACAGTTCGGACTCGTACGCACCAGTCACAGCACGCACACAACGACACTTGTTAAGTTGGAAAGTGATATGTGTTAGTGCCCATCGCCGCGCTCTGCAATCACCTTTGTTTGAGACTTTGTAAAATTTTGCTAGCGGTCTTTTATGCGTTTGTTTAAGTAAATTTGCTTTTTATTAATAGATTATATTACTATATCTATACATAGATACATACCTCATAAGTACATTAATAATCATATCACATCAATTCAAATTAATTTTAAACTAAAAATAATATAATAAATATGAGCTGACACCATATGTTCAGTGTTAATTTACTCGTATTTTAGATATTTGGCACTTGTTGTTATGTAAAGCTGAAATTTTTTTTGACAAACATTGATTGTTTGAGAGGAAACTAAAGAAATTATTAACAAATACGATGCATAGGTCTGTATCCCTATGTATTGAGTTTGTAAATATTATAACTACTTATAAAACTACATGAGACTTAGCTGTCAACTAAAAAGACAGTGACAACCCTGCAACGGTAGTCTAACACGGCGTGAGAAAAATCCTACTATTCTGTTTTTACTGTGGTCGTAGTATGACAGAAAATAATAATATTTTATTAGCATTAAACATAGTAAAAGAAAGTGTTTACAACACTTCATAGATCGACATCTTTTGCCATGTTTACACATAGCATGCAAATTTTTTATACATTAAAATTTATGGCTATCAAATTCCTTCATGCTATGCGGCAACTACGGGTCAGCGCACACCAAGGGCAGAGCAGAGCATTTTCTGAGAACACTAAAATATTAATTTTATAACTTTTGTCAGTTGTTGCTCGATCATGCTCGAGCTTGCAGGATGCATGTTCGAGCATGCGCGAGCGCGCTCGTATCGCTGCCACCCGCGCTCAGTATTGCCGCAGCGAAAAAACTGTTTGGACGTGTGTTTAGTTTGTACCTATAACCTATCACTCACTGCGCCCGCCATAACAAAAAACAGCTATGTACCGAGGCGTCCGTCGTCACCTCAGCTAGCGGCACTTGTTTTAAATATTTATGTTTCTCACGACCTTTCATTTATGTTTAAAGAGGTTTTAGTTACAGTTATTTAAAGCCGATAAGATTTTCAATAAGTAGAAACAATAACCATAACATATAAATGTTTATTTTATTTTGTACAGCTCTTTGTTTCTAACGGATCTTGATAAAGTGTACTTACTGACGATAAATTTTATTTTATGAATGAAATATCGTAAGTTTTATTTTATTTTTATGTCCTTACAATCAATACAACATATTCTTCCTAAATGAACCGAAATTATGCATGTAATAATTATAATAATTCTACTTTTTCACTTGCAAACATTTGCTAAAAATTCGACAATAGACAGTTTGCGCGCGCTTACTAAACTCATTTTCAAAACCTTTTTTGTGTATATATTGTCTTCCTTTATTTTTCTTATACAATCATATAGATATAACATTTAGCAATTATTAGTAAAAGTATTTACTATGGTATTCCAATAAGGAAATATACTATTATTATCTTATTAGAAATCTTGACCGTTACGTATTGTTCGCGTAGAGGTTTTTTATTTCTACTTTTTTATCAATTGAAACATAAAAAGTTATTGTTGTTGTAAATTAAATCATTCAAAAACATTACGTAGTAAAGATAAATAACATTACTTACAGTTTTTTTGAAAGAAAATCCAACTAAAATCACAATCACAAAACTTCAACGATTACGCAACCAACCGCACCGGCACGCAAAAGCGAATGGCTGTTATATTTGATGATGTCTATGTAACCGAGTGAATATAATGCTAGAATATTCTTTAGTTCGTTTAGAATCGAATGAAATAGTGTTCAATCGAAAATATACTGTATTTTTATATCAATTAATGACGAAAATAGCAGCACGTAATGCGGACATGTATACATGTCCTCTGTACTTAGCGGTCACAAAACTTGGACCTGTCAACATGTCCACGGGATCTTAGGGGATAAGCGCGTCACATAAGTCGGAATCATGGACGAAGAAAATTTGATAAGTTTGGTGCAGCGTTTTGAGTGTCTTTACAATATATCAAGTCCAACATACAGCGATCGTATGTTAAAATCCAATGCTTGGGAAAGAATCTCCACGTTTCTTCTGCCCATACTGTTCTTCTAATTTTCTGACGTCTGATTTCATTAATATGTTCTTCATGTTCTTCTTCCTCTACCAAAAGGTCGATAATCACCAAGTCTCAATTCATATTGAACTCGTCTATCAATGTCGGATTTTGGCATCAAATTGGTCATGCACGCCCCCCTAGCAACCCAGAGCACTTTCAATAAATCTTGCTCACGGAGGCGCGCGGATGCCGCCTGCGTGGTCGAGTAGTCAAAATTCTGCTCAAGCATGCGCGAGCATTTTGTGGTTCGGTCTGCGCTTACCCTATGGCGACGCTGTCGTCGTGTTTAAATTACGCGGCCTTTCCACAGGTAGCATTATCCGCTCCCCGGGTATGGTAGAGCAACGTTACTATCGTGAAGTAAGGCAGTTGTCAGCGCTGTTAAGCTTGCTATTTATCCACCATTGTGAAATAAATGTTTGTACTTATTTCACGTTTATACTGTGTTAAATAAATAACAAAGGTTTTCATAGTTCTAACAATGTTTTGTTTTGATTAATTTGCCCTAATAGTATATTTGTTCGTAGGACATCGCTGCCGCAGTGGAGCACGCTGGAAACATTCTACGAAGGTTACGATAAAATGAGTCTTCTGGTGCAGGACCTAGTCGTGTCTTTCGGAGAGCCGGGCGACGGTTTCTACAAGCAACACAATTACACGGCTTGGTAAGATTTTTTTTTAGATTTACGTCATAATTAGCTCACATGTAAGTCCTAGACACTACTGCTAGTTTATTATTGCCACCAAATAGCAGTGTCTTCTAGCCCAGTTCTGTGTTCCAGCTGAAGGGTATAGGGAGACAGTAAATACAGGTTGTGAGGCATTCCGTATCAGTCCTTGGAGTTGTTGCCTTTTTTCTTTTAATTTAGCTCCATGGGTATGTGAACTACTTAAAGTAAAATCCATTCTAGTAAGAATTTAATTGAGTATTTTATATATCCTATTTCAAGAAGTATCCATTCTTGAGTATCCAATCTCGTCTCTAAAATACGATGATTTGGCCAACTTAGCATTAGTGGGCGCGCGCGTGTGTGTGTGTGTGTGTGTGTGTGTGTCTGTGTGTGTAGATTGATCCATTTATATATATATATATATATATATATATATATATATATATATAGATTCATTTCATCTTGAACCATTTTTTCTTTGTTATTCATTTAGACATATCCGTAGTTTGGTTTATCCATTTCTAATCTAATTAGTATAAAATATATCCTATATTTCAGAAATAAACATTAATCTATTCACTTTTCTAACAAAGTAACTTATCTCTATATGTAAAATATTAAACCTCATTTCTAAGTGGAGCTGCCGTGGTGGGGGAAGTTGTGAATGTGAACGTGAGTGCCTGTGAAAACGTGCGCGATTGCGTGTGCACTTAAATATTTTGTCTAATTGATGGACCGCCCTTGTCACTTCCTATAGTCAACCAAATCTAAGAAAAACATTTTGACAGCTGTCAGACTTATTGCACCAAGCATGCCAACCAAAAATTGGGAACGTACGATATTCGATTCTTAAATTTGATTAGAATAATACTAGAATAAATTAGAAACGGATAATTTAAAACACAAGATTTATCAGTTTCTTCGTATTTGTTGTTACTGCTTATTTCCAATCTTAAACTTTTATAACTATTACAGCCCTATTAATAAACACAGACTTGAGCAAGATTAACTTTACTCCTAGTTTAAAGCTTATTTCAGTATTAATAAACATAGAGTAAGGAAGGAGTAAACTAATTCGAATCTACTCTCGGAATAAAAGTTAATCCTTGGCGGTACCTAGTTTAACGACTGAGTAAGCATAGACTAGTCGCGTATTTTGACATTTTGTAAAACTTTACGTTTAAATTCATAAGTTGTAAGCACTAGTAACAAAAACAGCACAGCGCAGATTTATACAAGTGATTGGGGCTATTGATAGCCACATATTCGAATCCCGAAAGTCGCTGGAAACATCGGACAATACTACATAAACAGCAAAGGATACAGTTGGATAAATGTATAAGTAAGTTTTACAGCACCTAGCTAGCCCATCTTTGTCATATATGTACTTAGTTATTTTTTTAGATTCAATACAATCACCTCAATCTATTATTTCATATTAAAGAAGTTATGAGTGCTTTGTTCCAGGTTGTGTCAAATGCAAATTTAGAGATCATGGATATAGTGGCACATTGGCAAGGCAGCACAAATGACTCAACAATATTTAAAGAAAGTCTCATTAAACAAATGTTTGAGCATTCAGAATTTAAAGGCAGGCTTTTCGGAGATTTTGGTTACGCTTGTACTCTTATTCACTCCTTTCCTGCGTCCTAATAAACAAAAGAAAGAAATGTACAACCGGTCGCACATCTGGGTCCGTAACACTGTAGAACAATGCTTTGGAGGGAAGCAAAGGTTTCGGTGTTTACTGCGAGGACTAAATACTAAATAAGAGCATACAAAACTGTATTCATTGCAATGCAAAAGCAAGATCTGCTTGAGGATGTAGTATAAGGAGATGATGAAAGAATGTCAGTCAAACACTTAGTAAATAACTCCGTTAGAGGAAATTCTGTTCGGGCAGCATTTATTAACGATTTTTTTTTAAATAAATATACAATAATTACATGTACAAAAGATTTTATTTATCCCCAAAAAACAAAACAAAAATGGTTATTTAATTAATTTTGCCCTTCACGCTCTTTTCCTAATTCTAAAATTGCCTTACAGATAATATTAAAAATGATTATATTTAGAACTTAGTTTTTCCACCGAGTCCGAAAACAACACGAGGAACAAGGAACAACACGTAACACTTATCTCTTGTCAATCTCAAAATATTGCCTGTCACGAATGTCATCATCAAGCATTGAATTCATTCACTAATCAATCACTGACTCACTCTTTACTAAAATAAGTGGGTTGCAATAGAGCAAGCCTTAATCCCGGCGTAAGGAATGTATTGTTAGTCCGAGGTTACTCCATGTTTATTAATAACGTTGTAATAACGAAGTAAATAGTCAGTTACTCTGAGATTAGCTAGTCCAAGTGTAACTTCGAATTAAACTTGGAATAAACAATTTTTATTAATAAGGCAGTAAAAGTTTAAGATTGGAACTAGATTAAAAATAAATTTATTCTATCACTTCCAGTACAACTAGTTGAGCTGTCGTTTATATTAATTATTATTTGATTTTCAATAATGCAGTCAAAAATAATGTCTCTTTCAAAGTCATCCATAATTATTTTTTTTGTTTTTTTTACCACTTTTTTTCCAATCATCCTTTGTGTCATAGTCATATGCTGCAACTAATATAGAAGAAACCGTCCAAAAAGTTAAAGCCGAGTCACAAAATAAGAAGACAAACAAAATCACAAAATTACGCATTTACTATGCGTAATTTTGCTCCCGAAATGGCGGGAGATTGAAATTACGTAGTGGTTTTTTCAGCGCGACCTTGTATATGAGTTTTTTTTGCCTACACAAATTTACGTTAACAAAGTAAAATAAAACTTGTTTTATTCATGATTAATGTAATTTAAAGAATTTAAAAAATAAAAATTTAATTAAACAAGTAATACATTATAAAAGTTATGATTCGATTGTTTGAATATTTTTACCGATTATTTGAATATTTTTGTCGATTATTCGCATAATAATGAATTTTAATCATCCAAACACTACGGTAAGGTACATAGCGACATATTGTTACGAGCTTGAGGTTCGTGACAATAAAAATTGCCGATAAAATTACCTAAATTAACACTTTAATTTACTTTACACAAATTAAAACTAAAAACACTAATAATTAAACACACTAATTCACTTAATTCCGTTCCGACGCTTCGCTTGTTTCGCCAAATCAACACTACCACCATCGCATCTTGCAGCGCCTATATATTTAAATTAGCAAAGAAATATCCAGAATGTTCAAGTAAACACGCGCAAGGTACCGAGCGTTCGAGTTTCGACTAGGCGCTGTCGGTTGAGTGATTTGTGATGTCATTTTCTCAATGCTCCCCTCGCTCTCGTTCCTGACACTAGATGGCGCTAGTGTATCGTTGACTGGAGCGCGTAACACTGCCCCCTCCTAAGACATGCTCGTCCCGAGCATTATCGGCCCCATAATAACGCGCCAAGCGATTCACATGGACGATCTTAGGAGTCCCTCTTGCGCCTTTCTGTAACGGCTCCGCAATGTCAAGGGCTGTCCTATCCCGTGGTGCACCAACATTGTACAATTTCGGTGCTCCTCTACTACGTGTCCGAGGTCCCCGCTCGGCCGCACAACTTGTACATGTACGACACCAATCCTCGACATCGTCACGATAATGGACCCAGTAAAACTGTTCTCGGACCTTCAGTAGAGTTCGTTTAACTCCCAGATGGACTCTTGAACGACCATTATGGCACAACTGTAGAACATTTGGCACTTTAGCTTTAGGGACAACCATTTGCAAACGACAGCTGTCTCTTCGACCATTGTCCCATTTACGGCACAGGACTCCATCCTGAATCAGCAAGCTGTCCCATTGGGCCCATAGCTTTTCGTGGTTGAACTCATCGCTGAGACGTCCCTCCACTTAGGCTTGGTAGCACGGGCCTTCATCCATCCCAGAATCGGCTTGATGTCCGGATCTTCCTGCTGTGCATGTCGTAGGTTGTCCTTCCACCCGTTGCTGAGGTGGTCTGTCCTGAGCATCCTCACGGATACCACCTCCTTACTCTCTTGCCTACTACAATGGTTGCAATCTTCAGGACAAGGTCTTTTTGACAATGCGTCTGCGTTGCCGTGAGATTTCCCGCTGCAGTGTCTGATAGTAAAGTCGTATTCCTGCTGCTGCTGGGCGGTGCTGTTAGCCGCACTTCCGTTCTGAGACCGTTCACCTTCCCTTCGTAGGGTGTGCTTAGGGTAGCTGAACCGAAGATGGCCCCTTTCCCCACAGCCATAGCACCTAGGGCTGTATCTTTTATTGTGGTCGCGAACCGTAACTGCTGTAACCTCCCTAGCGTGAGGTGAACGATGATCCTGTCGCCGTCAGGCAGGGTCGTTAGCTGCACTACCCTCTCGAGATCGATCAACTCTCCTTTCCACGGTTCGCTTAGGGCAGCTGATTCGAAGATGGCCTTTTTCCCCACAGCCATAGCACCTAGGGCTGTATCCTTTGTTGCGGTCGCGAACTGTAGCTGCCGCAACCTCCCTGACGCGATGGGAACGATGATCCTGCCGCACGGCTTCCACTTCCAGTGCATGGGCCAAGGCGTTCTTAAGCGTCTCGTGGTGCCCGAGCCTCACAGCAGCTCTGACTTCCAGGTCGCGGATGCCGTCGATGAATGTCTGCACCAGGTTCCCTTCAATGAGCGCAGGTACAGACCGGTATGCTTTCCGCACCAGCTTCTCCACTTCTAGAGCCCACTGCTGCAGGTTTTCGTTGATGCGCTGCACACGATCTTTAAGCTGCGCACGAAAGACGTGTTCCAGGTGAGCGTCGCCATATCTCGCCTCCAATGCCTCAAGGAGTTGCTCATAAGTCACTTCCTCACCGAGAGCTTCCAGAACTGTTAAGGCCTGGTCGCGCAGGCCTAGTGTGAGAGCAGTCATTGCCTGACTGTTATTCCAGCCGTTCGCCTTCATAACAGCTTCGAACTGGATTTTGTAGGCTGACCAGGAAGAAGTCCCGTCGAATGGTGGCACCTTGAACCCACGTAGCGAAGGTGTAGTAGTTACTACGGGAGCTGTAGTTCCCTCCCCAAGTTTGAGTTCGTCAAGTGATTTCCTCATGTCAGCCATTACGTTGTCAACCCGATTGTTCACTTGGTCAATTCGGGTTTCAGCTTCCGACAGGCGGTTTTCATGTTGAGCAACCTTATCCTTCACCTCCCTTATCTCTTTCCCGAAGGTAGCGTGAAGGTCCTTCATGAGAACATCTGTTCCTCCTGTCGGCGGGCCTGTTCTGCCTGTCCGCTCTGCAGCTGCTCTTTCAACTGACGGACCTGTTCCTCCTGTCGGCGAGCCTGTTCTTCCTGCTGCTCTTTCAACAGACGGGCGTGTTCCTCTCGTCCGCGCTGCAGCTGCTCCTGTAGCATCGCCATCAGAGCACCTAAATCAGGTGCTGCAGATGCAGGAGCTACTGACGAACCGGCCTCCGTTGCCGGCGGCTGGCCTTCCGACGTCTGCGGCGTTGCACCACCAAATCGTCTCTGGTCCGTCTCATGCTGGCGTTGACTGCGGGTACGAACACCCTCCGTTTCCTCCTTAGGTAAAATCGGCATGATTTTATCCCACTTCTGACACCAATTGTTACGAGCTTGAGGTTCGTGACAATAAAAATTGCCGATAAAATTACCTAAATTAACACTTTAATTTACTTTACACAAATTAAAACTAAAAACACTAATAATTAAACACACTAATTCACTTAATTCCGTTCCGACGCTTCGCTTGTTTCGCCAAATCAACACTACCACCATCGCATCTTGCAGCGCCTATATATTTAAATTAGCAAAGAAATATCCAGAATGTTCAAGTAAACACGCGCAAGGTACCGAGCGTTCGAGTTTCGACTAGGCGCTGTCGGTTGAGTGATTTGTGATGTCATTTTCTCAATGCTCCCCTCGCTCTCGTTCCTGACACTAGATGGCGCTAGTGTATCGTTGACTGGAGCGCGTAACAATATCATTGAAACGACGTCAAGTAAAACACTTAATACTGGTTTTTTTTTTAATATTTTGCTTTGTTTGAAAGATTCGAATTTAATGTAGTGATAAAAATGTACAAGTTGTAGTTAAATGTAGATAACATCATAATTCTTCGGATTTACGTAAAAGGTTTTTTTCAATCGTGTGAGTACGCTTGTGCAAAGTTATTGCGAATTGATTAATGTGAAACGTCAAAAGGTATTTTTTAGATTTGGTGGACTATAAGTGTCATCAATATTGAACAAATTGTATGACGCTAGCGGGGACGATTTCGTCGGTTCACAGGTCGTACACGTTGGGGTACGGGTGGCCGCCTGCGCCGAGCCTGTCGCTGATGGGGGTTATGATAATATCGCTGGGCATAACCGTGCTCATGGCGCTGTTGGGGGCGGGATGCGTGATGTTCGTGATGCGGTGCTGGTGTCGCAAAACCACCAGCCCCTCCCACCCCTCCCACCTCACCGACGAGGACTCTCTGGAGCGCAGGTGCAACGGCTTCCGCACCATCTGACTCCGCTCTCGAACGCGCTGCACAATTTTCGAAACCGTGAGGGCTAACAGCCACCCTAACATTATACACGAACGTGGTTTTGCCATCTTCATTATACTTTCGACAACTAACAGTAATATAGAAATATAATTACGTTAGGTTGAGTATCTATTGATTGAGTAATCTTTTCGACTCTAAAGCTCCCAGCAGAATGAATCTACTCCCTGCAGTTTCGTACTTAGTATTCGATATTCTGTGTTATACAGGGTAGCAGCAAAATAAAGGAATTCTTGAATTTTTAAATATACATATAAAAAGAATCTAGTTTATGCATGTAATAAAATATCTGGTTATTTTTATGTATATACTAGTGACCTTTTTTTACCGTCTAGAAAAGAAAAAAAGTTATTGTGTTTATTTTTTGTAAAATATCAAAGGCTTCTACTCCATTCACATGTTACACTATTTTTTTCCAGAAGGTAAAAAAGTCATCCCAGTATAACAGGTGTTTTCATCTTTCTATAGACAATTACTATCTAAATAAAATTTAGAATAAAAAACATTTTAATGGGGCTTTACACTTACTGGATTTTGATATGTGACAACTGAAATGCTTCTAGTGAACATAATCGCATAACAAACTCCTTCGCGCGGTATGATAAGTACACAAACACTCACATTTTATCCGCGCATAGCTCAATGCAATTGTGTAGTGAAAATGACAAAACCTTGAATCAAATTAACTATGTTTACATCATTATTATGAAATGCTACAGGAATAACAAACAAATACATTAAAAAATGCTTTGAATGTATTCCAATATGAATAATGAAATTAATGTTGTAATTAAATGTTTAGTGATGTGCATTCATGTCTTCAGGGTTAAACCCGAAAATTTTAACGGTTTTTAAAATATGACGAATCTTTTATTCTATATAACTCTAAAAGCGTAGCTACTTTTTTTGCATTATGAAAATTGATGTAGGATGTAAATTTATAAATGACATTGAATTAATGTGACATGACATTTAAATTTAAAAATAATTATTGAACTTCCATAGTGTTCTTGTCTTTTAAGCCAAAATTTTATTAACTTTGATATTAATACGATTTTATTCCAATGTTGTTATTTCATTGTTAGGATTGTAAAATTAACTACATTTCCTAAGGCATTATAAACTATAAGTATGAAAATAAGCTTTAAGTCAATCCTTAACGATATATTTGTGAATTATATAACCATATATTTTAATCTAAATAAGCGTGGTTTCTTTTAAATTTTTTTTTTTGCTAAATATAATTTTTTTAAAAAAAATAAAATAATAACATTATATTGTAATTATTAATATTGCTCAATTGCATTTCAAGCAGCAAGTAACTATGTGTGCCAAGATACTTCTGTTAAGAAAATGTTATTTGCTATTCTCTATCTTCATATGCCGCATCCTCCCAAAAACGAGGACCATGCACAGTAGTGGATGGTTTCGGACCGATGAAGAAATGATATACAATATATATACACCATAGTCTAAGATCAGTTCTTTTATTCTGATGCATAAGTTACAAAACCCATTGAAGAAATTAACTTATTATAAAATTGGTACAAAAACAATTTTTTTTAAATAAGTAAGGCCAGTGCGATTGTGTAACGCTGGTGGGAATCATGGTTGTCTTCGTTTTGACGTTTGGTTCCATTGAATTGTGTAAATGTATCATCAGTATTGATAACAAGCAGATATTTTTTATATATATTATAATATATGATAAAATTTAGTAACTTAAAAATATAAGACCCTTTTTTCTGAAAATGAGGCATTCCATCTTAACCCTCGGGGGTGGCAACGTATATGCATTTTGATTCAGAATTGGGGACAAAAGTAGATATTGGGTCATACAATCCACTTACCATTAGATGCACTGTGTGCTCTTTTGTCACACTTGTTATATTTAAAAAAAAGATTATTTTAAGGTTACTAAATATTATCATAACGAGAGAAACATATCGCAGTCATTAACTGAATTGCAAAATTGTGTAGACTATGTCGTGAGACTCAAACTGAAAGAATTTCGCTACCGACTAATATTTTAAAAACAGTATTTAATAAATTTAATATATTGAGCAAAAAGAATTTTTAAAAGTTATACTATATACAATGTCTTCTATGACTCGCGTATCTATAATTGTTGCTGGTTTAAAATGAAGTTCGGTTTAATTTGGCATATCACACTATTTATGACTTTACAGGGTTTTCTGGGAGTGAATACCTAAAGACATTAACTCCGCCCATTGTAATTATTTTATTATAAAATGATGTTTAAATTTATTATAGTTAAAATAAACGAGTAATATCTTAGATGCAAAATTGTGATATCACTATTGCATGTAATATATTATTTTAAGAATAGACTGGTATCGTAGTCATTGCCATTTATTTTTATAAGACAGATCTTTAACCTTAATTATTTTATTTAAAATTTTGCTTTTTAAATGTATTCTACCAATTCAAATGATAAACCAGTTATCACTTAGATACGTATAAGTACTCCTTCAATGATAATAATAACTAAGCATTTAGATATAACTTTTACAATCTTCTACAATTAATAAAAATATATTATAATGTGTAAAACTATTTGTGGATTGATCGTATAAAAACCACTTCTTGACAGCAAATATTTTTAAATTGACTTAAATTTCGTCATTGTATTTAAATTTTGTTTGTATGCGCGTAATCGATTTAGTTCCTATAAGAAAATAATCTAAAAGCGAGAGGAAAATCATTAACTTTTTTCGTTTTAAATCGTCACAACTCAAAAAGAATCGGAATTTTATTTTCGAGTTAATTTGTGATGAATTAATTTTTTATTTTTGATCTGTATAATACATAAACGTGTATAAAGTTTTAGACCAATTTGTACATATTATTTTTTTAAGATTTTGTTTATTTATGTAACATTTAGTTATTAATTCCAGATGTGATATTAATTTGAACTTCCAAATATAAATGTATATGAAAAATATTTAATTAAAAGTTTATTAAGCTGTGGTTTTTATTTTTAATAGTCTACAAGGCTTCTTTTCTATTGTGTACCGGTTTTAGTGTTTAGTATTTAGTTTTAAGAGTCAGTACAATTATAGACCATGTAGTGTACTATTTTACTCCTCAGGGGTGCCAAAAAATCTGTAATCTTCTTTGTTTTAATTTAGGTGCTGGTGTGCATGGATTAGAAGCCACCAGCAGGTGAACTGCTGCTGGCTTTTCATTTTTATGTTACTTCCGAAGAAGCAGGGGCTTTGATAGGCTGTTGTGTTGTCACCTCTGATGGCCAAGATGAATGCCTCACAGCCTTTAATTTTTTTTAAAGGATACGAGTGACAAACGAACACAGTCCACCTGAGGGTAATTGAATGCTGTGGCCCATAGACATTTTAATTTACTCTTACTTAGATTCAAAATGCAGATGTGTTGTCATCCCAGAGGACTGAGATCGAATAACCCGCTTCCAGTACGAAGGATATCCGGTTCTCTCATTAAGCTGCTATTTTACGCTGGTATTCTGTGAGAGCGTGGTCCTACCCCGGTCGATCCGACCCATTCGTGGTATAACCATAATTCCATTAAACCACATTCCGTACAAAACAAAAAAAAAAACTACCCCGCAACAAAATGATTTGTATTCGACCCCCCCCCCACACCAACCCCCCCCCCCACCCACCCCCCCCCCCCCCACCCCCCCCACCCCCCACCAAAACAACCAAAAACAAAAAATTCATTAATGATTCCATGACTAAAAAAATCCTGCATTAATCTCTCCATGCTCGATCGCGGGGTGTCAAAAGATTTTGGAACTTATTTTAAAGCTTTTAGAACTGACATTCCTTTATTTCAACACGAATAGACCGAAATATTTCGCGTGACACCGCGGAATGCTGATGCACGCTACGTCATTCCCCGGAATGCTGCGGTACGTCACGGCATTCCATATGGTGCCGGAGCACACTCCTGCATCACGTAAAACGCACTAGAATACTTTATGTTGTTAAAGGAATGTGAGTGCTAGCTAAGTCATTGAAACAAGGTTGAATCTGGCCCGTTGTGGCGGTGATCTCAGTGAGCCCGGACGCGGATTGCCACAGGATCCTTTGGCATGCCTCGAGATGCCCCAGGATTCTTCGGCATAACGCGAGATGCCATAGGATCGTTCGGCATGCCGAAATGTGCCTTGCCCCGCCGTGCCGTCTCTGAGCAGACCCTAAGTCATCTCTGGCAATAGCCATTGGACGTCGTGTACACGAATATGGTGCCAGAAGTAGTATCACAAAAGCTTAGGGTCTGGTAACCGATCGGCCACCTGTCAGACATAAGTGACGACATGTTCGCCGTCAACAGTGGATTGTGATGGTAATAATGTCTCCTCAGACCATATTAATGTCCTCTAGACAGAAATTCTCACGAATCATCCTTGGATGAAATCGGTGTTTTTTAGCGAGGATTTGTGAACTATCAAATCTCATGCAGTATCCTGTATGTGTTCACTAACTACAAATTTCCCGAAGCTGCACCGGACTGCAGTCTATGAACAAGTACAAGATCACCCCCGTTATTACATCAGATTTACGAGACTACAAATCCTCGTTATAGAACACCGATTTCAACCAAGGATGATTCGTTAGGCTATTGAAAATCAAAAAACATCCTAATTTCAATAGAGAAGATGGGCGGGTGCTATTATCTGCTTGGGATCCTATAATTAATCTGCAAGACTTTAAGTTCATACTATGTCGATCGGACCAATAATTAAAGTTTTATCTGGAGGTAGCCGTCGTTACCTATGACATTGGGACGTTTATCACCTTAGTGACTATTGTAAAGTGACTCTGTTGAAGTAGAGAGTCTGAAGACTGTTGTAAAGTGCTCGAAACGTCGTGAATATAAAACAAAATAAAATCCATTAAAACTAGTTCACTATAAATGTGTGGTATTCGCGTAAACATAAATCATTAAGTGACTATGTTTAATTGACCACAGGCTCGTAGAATACCTCTGTTTTGGGAAAAACCGATAGTTTAAAAAAATGTACGACACAAAACAAATTAGAAATAGCTTGGTAGCGATCACTCTTTTCCAAGGGTTATTATCATCCATAGATTACTTAATATTATGGCAAAGGACCATTTATGAGGATAGGGCCTAAGATCATCAGTGGATTTGTATGATTGTGTATTTGGATAACCTAAAGCTCAGTCTAGCAGGTATAATAAATAATGAGATATGATTGTAACGGTAATGCAATGGCTGAGCTGGCTGCGATGCCGTAGATTGTGGGTTCAAATTCTGCACGGAGCAAGTACTTATAACGCGTACCAAGCAATTTCATCTAGGTACGGTCGTTTATACGTACAATTTATGTCCACAACGATGCACTAAAACATTAAATGGTTATCAAAACAAATTGTACATGATTGACACAGTTCTATGCATATCTCTGTCTCGCTCCCATTGGGTTCAGAAGTTACTACGTAGTTCTGTGATTAATTAACCCACGATAACCCCAAACACAATGAAATGTTTCCTTATACATATATAATATGTTACGCGACATCAGTGGCTGTCTTATCAACACATAAATAATAATTTACAAACAAGAATTGAAATAAATTGATGTATCTACTTAGTCACTATAATTTTTTTATATCCTTTTAAACTAAGAATTTACCTATTACTCATGATAAAAACTATTTTGAGACTGAAATAATGCAATTCGAAAACTTTAAAAATTGCATACAAGTAAAGAAAATAATGATTTCTTATATTTACGCGAACACTACACATTGATTAAAACTACTTAAAAATAAAATAAATAAAACGCGATAAAATCCGTAATAGTAGTTTTAATCAAAGTAAAGAAAACTTTAAAAACATAAGCATTTTTTTAAGAAACCATTATCTATATCTACTTATATACACATATACACATTTATTGCTGGGGCTCCCACGTTACTTACGTTTGCGGCACCTTAGGTTGGGTTGAAGTGGAAGGGGAACGAAGACTTTTTCCTATACTTACCACTTTTATTTTCTAACTTACAAGTTAAGTACTGTGACATTGTGAGTACACAGGAATACTAGACTACCTAACTTACAATCTTAGTTACTAGGTACTGGGCTATCTTATAAATAACATCCTGGGTTTTACTATGTTGAATATTCTTAAGTCACGTAAGTGAATCGAGTCACGTCGTGCTGTTATTTGCGTAGGAGACACAGAAATCGTATTATTACAATTTCTGTGGTAGGAGGAGGAGGTAGGTTTATTACAAATTCTGTAGCGGTACTGTATGGTAGGTGACTTCCTGATGCTATTGTTACGAGCTTGAGGTTCGTGACAATAAAAATTGCCGATAAAATTACCTAAATTAACACTTTAATTTTCTTTACACAAATTTAAACTTAAAACACTAATAATTAATCACACTGATTCACTTTATTCCGCTCCGAAGCTTCGCTTGTCTTGCCAAATTCAATACTTCCCCGATCGCGGCATGCAGCGGGTTAAACCCGCTGCATACACTTATTACCGAATCATCCAGAACATTCAAGTAAATACGCGCACCAATCGACAAAGCGTCGAAAGTTCGAGAGTCAGCTTCCAGAAGCTTAGTTCTTCCTTTCGACAACAGATGGCGCTGTCGGTTGAAAGATTAGTGATGTCATTTTCTGGAAAGCTCTCCCCTCGCTCCGTTACCCGACACTAGATGGCGCTAGTGCCTGATGTCAACTTAGCCGCGCAACACTGCCCCCTCCTAAGACATGCTCGTCCCGAGCATTATCGGCCCCATAATAACGCGCCAGGCGATCCACATGGACGATCTTAGGAGTCCCTCTTGCGCCCTTCTGTATCCGATAGGTTACATCGTTGATCCTGGTCACAATCCGGTACGGGCCGTCCCATTTAGCTTGAAGCTTAGGAGATTTCCCTTTGCTGCGGACCGGATTGTGCAACTACACTAGTGAACCTTCGTCGAACCCTTTGTTGTTCATTTTGCGGTCATACCGGGTTTTCATCTTTTCAGCTGGCCCGAGTGTCTGACGTGTTCATAAATGTCATTCATTTTGTTCCGCAAGTCATTTGCATAATCGGTTATACTGCGTGGGGCATCAGGTGGTATCCTGGGAATCAGGTCTGCAGGCAGCCGTAATTCTTTTCCAAAGTTTGCGAAAGCTGGTGTCACTGATGTACTTTCGTGAACAGCGCTTCGATATGACAGCAAAAACGGTTGTATGTGCTTATCCCAATCTCGTTGCCGGTTGTCTACAACTTTTGCTAGGTACCTCTCCAATGTCTGATTAAATCGTTCTACCATTCCATCAGATTGCGGGTGATAAGAAGTCGTTCTTGTTTTATGAGTAGCCATAACTCGGCAAGTTTCCTTGGAATATTTGTGACTCAAAATTCCTTCCTTGATCGCTGTGAATCTCTAAAGGTACTCCAAAACGACAGAAGACTTCATGAACTAGTTTATTTGAAACTGTTGAAGCTTCTTGATTTGGAATTGCGAAGACTTCTGGCTACTTAGTGAAGTAATCCATCACAACCATGAAATACTTGTTACCGCTTTCACTCTCCGGAAACGGCCCCGCCACGTCAATGGCTATTCTCTCCCATGGTGCACCAACATTGTACAACTTCAATGCACCTCTACTACGAGTCTAAGGTCCCTTTACAGCCGCACAACTTGTACATTTGCGACACCAGTCCTCGACATCGTTTCGACAGTGGACCCAGTAAAACCGTTCTCGAATCTTCAGTAGAGTTAACTCCCAGATGACCTCCTGAATAATCATTATGGTACAGCTGTAGAACATCAAGTACTTTAGCTTTAGGGACAACCATTTGCAAATGACAGCTGTCTCCCCGAACATTTTCTCATTTACGGCACAGAACTCCATCCTGAAGCAGCAAGCTGTCCCACTGGGCCCAATAGCTTTTAGTGGTCGAACTCATCGCAAAAACGTCGCTCCACTTGGGCTTGGGAGCACTGGCCTTCATCCATTCCAGAATTGGCTTGATATCCGGATCTTCCTGATGTGCACGTTGTAAGCTGTCCTTCCACTCGTTACTGAGGTGGTCTGCCCTGAGCATCCTCACGGATACCACTTCCTTACTCTCTTGCCTAGTAGAATGTTTGCAATCTTCAGGACAAGGTCTTCTTGACAATGCATCTGCGTTGCCATGAGATTTCCCGCTGCGATGTTCGATCTCAAAGTCGTATTCCTGCAGTAGTTCAATCCACCTCGCAACTTGTCCTTCTAGATTTTTAAACTGCAATAGCCATTTTAGTGCAGCATGGTCAGTTCGTATGTGAAATTTTTGCCCCAGAAGTAATTTGCTAAAATGCTGCAACGACTTTACCACAGCTAGCAATTCGCTTCTTGTGACACAATAGTTCCTTTCCGGTTTTGACAACGACTTGCTAAAGTACGCTATCACAATCTCTCGATCACCGTTCCGTTGAGACAACACACCGCCGAGCCCTGCATCACTTGCGTCTATGTCAACTACAAATTCTTTGCTTGCATCAGGGTATCCCAAAATAGGTGTTTTGCACAGACGTTCCTTGAGCTCCTGGAATGCGATATTGCAACTTTCATCCCAGCAGAAATGTCGCTTCTCCTCGGTTAGCTTATGCAGAGGTTTGGCTATATCTGCCAAGTTCTTCACAAATCGCCGGTAGTAGGAGCACAAAACCCAAAAATGCTCTAACCTGCGTCTTGTCTTTTGGAACCGGCCAATCCTTGACTGCGGCGATTTTCTCCGGATCCGTGCGGATACCTTCTTCCGATACTACATACCCCAAAAAGTTAACTTTCCGTTTGAATAGTGAAAATTTCACATTCAAACGGGACTCAACTTGAGGTTGGCACTCTGAATATTCATGAGCACGCGTTCCAGGTTTTGAAGGTGTTCCTGAAACGTACGGCCTACGATGATGACGTCATCCAAGTAGACCAGAGAGGCATCGCCAATTAGCCCGGCAAGTACAAGTTCCATGAGCCTTTCAAACGTACTGAGCATTGCACAACCGAAACGGCATTACTTTCAAAATTGCCACAGACCCTTTCCCGTCGAGAACGCAGTTTTCTCCTTGTCCTTGGGGTCAATTTCAACTTGCCAGTAGCCACTTTTTAGATCCAGCGTGCTAAACCACTTTACTCCTGTAAGCATGTCCAGCGTGTCATCAATTCTTGGCAAGGGATAGCTGTCCTTCTTCGTAACGTTCTTCAGACGGCGGTAGTCAACACAAAACCGCATGCTGCCATCCTTCTTCTTTACCAGAACCACTGGTGAACACCATGGACTAGAGGAAGGTTCAATAACACCATCCTTTACCATTCCTTCAATCATGGTTTCCACTTCCTTTTCACGTGCTACCGGCAATCTTCTTGGCCGCTGACGGATAGGCAATTCTTCTCCTGTGTTTATTTTGTGTTGAACTAAGCCAATCTCTCCTATGTCAGCATCGTTTGATGAGAATACATCGGCATACTTGAGTAACAACTTCTTCGCCTTGACCATTTCGGTCGGGGAGAGAACGCTGTGACAGTCTTCCAAAAGTGAGGTTACTCTCGTTTGTGCATCCTTGCTGGGGGTCTCACTCGATAGATATTAGCATCGACGTAACCAATCCACTTCCTCACAAGTACCAACCAGCGTGCCTTTTTCTACAATCTGTTCCCGGTCACAAAGGTTCAGCACACGTACTCCTGAGATGCCAGTGGTTCAGACCAAGGTTCGAGCTACTTTCCATGAAAGGTCATTGTTTACCCTTTCCACAAGTACACAACGGTGAGCTTGCCCAGCGTTTCGAGGAAGACTAACCGGAACAATCGTTTCCGATCTCGGCGGAAGAACAATCTTCTTAATGCTGTACACGTTCCCTGGTAACGCACCTTCCATAAAAAGTTCCTTCTCTCCACGGACGGGTATACGCTGACCGGTGGCTGTTACCAAATTAATGCGTTCTCGGTTGTATGCGGAGTCCCCAAGGAACTGACATAAGTTGGGAACTAACAACCGTACGAGAGGCTCCAGTGTCTATTGTCAGTTTACACGGCATTCCGTTGACCTCGCCCTTCATGATTAGACTATTCCCATCATGGGTTTAGTGAGATCGCGATCCTTGGGGCTCTTTTAACATCAGCAAGCACCCGCCCCGCAGTTCTGGCTTTTACTCGTTTCCCTGCTGCGGCTCGGCGGTGCTGTTGGCCGCACTACCCTCCTGAGATCGTTCAACTTCCCTTTCTAGGGTTCGCTTATGGCAGCTGGATCGAAGGTGGCCCTTTTTCCCACAGCCATAGCACCTAGGGCTGTATCCTTTGTTGCGGTCGCAAACTGTAGCTGCTGCAACCTACCTGACGCGATGGGAACGATGATCCTGCCGCACGGCTTCCACCTCTAGTGCATGGGCCAAGGCGTCCTTAAGCGTCTCGTGGTGCCCGAGCCTCACAGCTGCTCTGACTTCAAGGTCGCGGATGCCGTCGATGAATGTCTGCACCAGGGTCCCTTCAATGAGCGCAGGTACAGACCGGTATGCTTTTCGCACCAGCTTCTCCACCTCTAGAGCCCACTGCTGCAAGTTTTCGTTGATGCGCTGCACGCGATCTTTAAGCTGCGCACGAAAGACGTGTTCCAGGTGAGCGTCGCCATATCTCGCCTCCAATGCCTCAAGGAGTTGCTCATAAGTCACTTCCTCACCGAGAGCTTCCAGAACTGTTAAGGCCTGGTCGCGCAGGCCTAGTGTGAGAGCAGTCATGGCCTGACTTTTATTCCAGCCGTTCGCCTTCATAACAGCCTCGAACTGGATTTTGTAGGCTGACCAGGAAGAGGTACCATCGAACGGTGGCACCTTGAACCAACGTAGCGAAGGTGTTGTAGCTACTACGGGAGCTGTAGCTCCATCTCCAAGTTTGAGTTCGTCCAGTGATTTCTTCATGTCAGCCATTACGTTGTCAACCCGATGGTTTACTTGGTCGATTCGGGTTTCAGCTTTCTCGATTCGGTTTTCAGCTTCCGACAGGCGGTTGTCATGCTGAGCAACCCTATCCTTCACCTCCTTTATATCCTTCCCGAAGGTAGCGTGAAGATCCTTCATGAGAAGCATCTGCTCTTCCGACCGACGGGCCTGTTCCTCTTGTCCGCCCCGCAGCTGCTCCTCCAAACGACGAACCTCGTCTTCCTGTCGGCGGGCCTGTTCCTCCTGTCCGCCCCGCAGCTGCTCTTCCAATCGGCGTGCCTGTTCCGCCTGCTGGCGAGCCTGTTCCGCCTGCTGGCGAGCCTGTTCCTCCTGCTGCTCTTTCGACCCACGGGCCTGTTCCTCCTGTCGGCGAGCCTGCTCCTCCTGTCGGCGAGCTTGCTCCTGCAGCATCACCATCAGAGCACCTAAGTCAGGTGCTGCAGATGTAGGGGCTACCGACGGGCCTGCAGCCGGTGGCTGGCCCTCCGACGTCTGCGGCGTTGCACCACCAAATCTTCTTTGGTCCGTCTCCTGCTGGCGTTGACTTCGGGTACAGACACCCTCCGTTTCCTCCTTAGGTAAAATCGGCATGATTTTATCCCACTTCTGACACCAATTGTTACGAGCTTGAGGTTCGTGACAATAAAAGTTGCCGATAAAATTACTTAAATTTTCTTTACACAAATTTAAACTTAAAACACTAATAATTAATCACACTGATTCACTTTATTCCGCTCCAAAGCTTCGCTTGTCTCGCCAAATTCAATACTTCCCCGATCGCGGCAAGCAGCGGGTTTAAATACACTTAGTACCGAATCATCCAGAACATTCAAGTAAATACGCGCACCAATCGACAAAGCGTCGAAAGTTCGAGAGTCAGCTTCCAGAAGCACAGTTCTTCCTTTCGACAATAGATGGCGCTGTCGGTTGAAAGATTAGTGGTGTCATTTTCTGGAAAGCTCTCCCCTCGCTCCGTTACCCGACACTAGATGGCGCTAGTGCCTGATGTCAACTTAGCCGCGCAACACTATGTAAGATCAAAAGTAGGCATATGTAACTCGTTACTGTAGTGCATTTGATATGTTTGTTGACGCCCAGGTAGATAATTTCCACACTTATTCGCAAAAGAACTGCGTCACTCATGTACGGGGTCCATGGGAGCACCAACAGCATTCTTAAGGTAATTAACGAGAAACTCGAATGTGCTTTTTTGAGACACGGGATGCATGTTCATGTCCATCCATGTACCCAGTGCCTCGGTGAGGCACCCCAGGTATATGGAACAATGTTTATTTAATTTATTACCTACTTTTATTAACATAGATTTTAAGACTTATTCTGTGCATCTTTAAGAAATTATGATTTGGAATAAAGGATCTATTACTTTCGTTTCTTTTTTTGATTACGGTGACATCGGTTTATATTATTTTATTACTGTTAAATAATTATAATATTTTCAATAATATTATTACGAAATCTTATGCATTTGATATATTAGTTTTAGTAAAGATTTAAAATATTAATATTTATTAGAATTAAATAGAATGAGTAAAACCGGCGATGAGGTTCGCCACCCGTCACGTTCTGTCTCCCGGTGGGGCGAAAAGTGGATTGCGGAAGCCCGTCTGGCTACGCTGAATGTATGTGGACCAATGAATGATAAGACGGATGAAGTATGCGAAATGATGAATGACAGAGGAATAGATGAGTTATGTGTAAATGAGACGAAACGAAAGGGAAATGATGGCACTGCACATGGGCATGTACACCGCGTATTGGTCTGGTGTAGACGAGACCGTGCGAGCATGCCAGGGAGTCGGTTTCATCCTTCCAGAAAGAATGGGACAATGTGTGAAAGAGTATGAATATGTAAGCCCGAGGCTGCTATGGATACGAATGAAAATGGGCTTAAAGAAGCTGTTTGTTACGCCTAACGTCTAAGCCCACTTATATCCGAGAGCAGTTTTAGGACATGGTAAGGATGGTGTTGATGAAACGTAAGAAAAATGAAAATATTATTATATTACGAGATTTTAACGGAAGGGTTGGGGTGAAGAGAAAAAATAATTACAACAAATTAAAAATATTTACCCAACAACCAATAAATCGTGAACTCCTTAAACTTTAAAGCAACACTCGCAGGCGATCGAGACGTATTAGGTTGCTTTGCATTTTTACTTTTTTTCTGCATGTTCAATGAATCGATGAATGGATGGATGTTCAATGGATGCCAATGACTTTAATTTAACCTTGTAAAAGCAAATAGGTCATGGTTAATAACATGGTTGGTAGTTTAATTCATTTTTTTCAACATTCGTGGATTCAGATAATTCCCACATATTATGCAGGGTATCTTCCTTTAAAAAAAGCGTCGTTTTCTTTTATTTCATTTTCATACCCAGGGGTTATTATTGTTGCGCACCACAGTTGACGGCACTAGCGCCATCTGGTACCAAGTATCAGAAATAGGAGTGTCAAGATATTTCTGGCACTCTCCCAACAGCGCCATCTAGTAACGAATAGAAGAATTAAGCTTTCTAGAAAGTCCACTCTCGAACTTTCTGCGCTTAGTCGGTCGGGACCGGTATTTGCTGGAACATTCTGGATGTTTCGGTGGAAATTGCGTATTTAAAGCCGCTGAGGGCCGCGACCGGGGCAGTATTGAATCGGCGATACGAGCAAAGTTTTCGGAGTGAAATAAAGTGAACTAAAGTGTTAAGTGTGATTTAAGTTTTAATTGGTGTTCAGTAATTAAAGTGTCAATTTTGGTAATTCAATGGGCAGTTTTTATTGTCACGAACCCTAAGATCGTTATCAGCCTGTCTAATAAAAATGTCTGTCTACTAAAAAAAATTAAAATGAATGAAAACGGACTGCATATTTTCGGATAATGGCTGCACAAGGCCTTTTTGTTACGAAATAATATCATATTTATTGTAATAATATATACATGTAATGCTTATTTCTCTAATATACCTATAAAATTATATTTTTTTTGGAAGTGTAAGTAAAACTAATATTAGAATTGAGCCTATATTAGTTTTGACTGCCATGTTGATCTAGTGCTCGTAAGCGTGACTGATTCCCGGTTGCGAATTCCAGGTCAGACGAAAATCAGTTACTGGATTATTGAATCAAGAAATTATAATCAGCAGCAGTCAAGAGACAGGCACATTGAAGCCTGGTCTCACTACGGTCGTTTTTTTTTGCGACCAAAGCAATTAAGGGCAACCCTCAGGTAACGGGGAAGGGAGGTGGAGGACGCTCATCGCAGCCGGCTGCGTGGTTATGTGGAGACTTTTACCCACTAAACTCCACCTTTAGGGATTGGCTTACTGATCTGACGAGAGATCTTTAAGATCAGTAACTCAAAACTCAGTCAACAACACTCCGGTCGTGTAAGATTATCGCCCTATCGGACTAGATAGGGCACAATAATGCTGTCCTGCGCAGATAGTTAATATCCGTTGAGACTAGCCGCCGTGACCGAATTTCGGTCATGACTTGGAGGACATTTCATTAGTTTTTATCTAACTTGTATATAAAATTGGAATGAACACGAAAACAAATAAAACAACAATTCTCATTTAAAATAGAGGTTTAAATAGTAAAAAGGTGAACATCAACGCCAATGAGTCACAGTTATAAAATAATAGGGCTAAGCTTTAGTCAGAGATCAACTGTCCATTTTATGTAAAATATTTAAATGTTCAAGTGAGACATTCCAAAATGGCGCGCCTATCAAATTTGAAATTAGCCCAAGATGGCGCCACGAAGTTGAAAAAGCAATTATCGTCCGTGCTTTCATCGTTTGGCGGGTCTTTCTGAACGGGCGAAAAGTTATTCGTGTGAGTGTTTTGGGGTGTGAACAGCTGTCGTTTCGCTTGTTTTCTATCCTTTCTATTTCCGTTGGGGTTATTAGCTTTAGTGCCACTTGCGTGGACCGAGTTGCTGCCGTTTTTCACCTTGTGTTCATTCTGGTAATCCTGGATCTCGTTTTGAAGACCCTGCGAAATCTTTTGTTTGTTTTTGATCGTTGTAAACTCTAAATCGCCCATGGACTTGTGTCTTGTTCTTTTAGCACTATTGTATACTTTAGGATTCCGTTCCGCCACCCAACGTCGCATGCGCTTCACGAAGGGTAGAACCATGAAGAAAGCGTTGGGACTGACACCCATTTTAACCTTCGGCGTCATATCCTTTCTGTTCGACGGCAGGTCAGCCAAAGGGAACCATTCGCAGGCCTTGATCTCGTTTCTGGTGCGCGGCTGGAACTTTGTATCGCGGGGTATGTAGCCTATTATATACAAGCGCACAATTTGATCATGTATCATGGCTTCTATGTAATCATTCTTGTTTATTAGTTTACTTATGTCGAAGCCCGTTTCTTCTAAGACCTGAAACAAGAATTTTCAATATTAATGCCGAGTCATGGCGGTTAAGAATATCCACTACCCCATATCTTCCCGTGGGTGTCGTAAAAGGCGATGGAGGGAAACAGGCAGGAGATGGGCAGGTGTCGGATTTATCGTCCACAAGTCTCTCGTTAACAACGTTTTAAAGATTAGTAGTGTATCGACGAGGGCTGCGTACCTGATACTCAGAATCACCAAACGGTATTCGCTGAGTCATACAGGTTTACGCACCAACCTCGACACATCACGATGAGGTGGAGGAAATGTATGAGGATATTTCTAGAGCCATGCATTTCTCCAAAACCCACTATATAGTGTTAATGGGAGACCAACGCAAAACTAGGCATAAGAGAGGATGGTGATCTAAAGGTATGGAAATTTGAGATAGGGCATCGGAACCCAAGGGGCCAGCAGCTGGCCGACTTCATGGAGAGACACTCTTTATGATGAACTCTTTCTTCCAGAAGCGGCCCCACAGAAAGTGGACCTGGTCGATCGCCGACAGCTCGACAAAAATAAGATTGACTTCATTATGACGACTAGACGGCAAAACTGTAGTGATGTCTCAGTGATCGCAAGGGTGAAAACTGGCAGCGATCACCGAATGGTTAGAGGCACACTGAACCTAAACGTTAAGTTGGAGAGGTCTCGTCTAATGAAGTCAACACTTCGTCCCCTTCGTACTCTAATCCTAAATCCTAAAACCTTTCAGCTCGAGTTACAAAACCGTTTTCAGTGCCTAGATGAATGCGATGCAGTGAATGATATGAATGATAAGCTCGTGGAAACTCTCCATGCGGTCGGAGCTAAGTTCTGCAAAACACGCCGCAGAAGAACACAAAACTCTTCAACCATACTCTTAATTCCATGGCTGTTAGACGGGAAATGAAGCTGAAGTCTTCAACAGATTTGACAGCATACAGGCCACTGCTTAGACAGATCTCCAAATGCATGCGGCGGGACTTACGCAACTTTAATACTGCTCGTATTGAAGAAGCGATCGAGCGGAACCAGGACTCCAAAGTCTTTGCCAGAGATCTGTCTGCCAAAAAGAGCCAACTGTCAAAGCTGAAGACTGAGTGTAACAGCATCATTTCCGGGACACCTGAGATTTTGAGTGAGATTGAGAGGCTCTATGGGCAGCTGTACATACCATCGTTGGAGCCACACGCAAGTGCTGAATAACGATCAAAAAGCAAGTCTTATTTTATTTTATTTTTTATTTATTTTTATGTTATGGAAAACAAACAGCTTACAAATCTTAAGTAAATAACATATTAAATTTACAAGAAGCCAATAACAGGTTCTTACTAATAGAAACACACTAACATAATCTTTCATCGTTTAAAGGACATAGCACAAATACGAGCAACAAAAATGGAGTCTAATTTAAATATACAACATGCATAAATATTGTAAGTGAAACAAACAATAATAGCCACAAAAAGAAAAGCAGGGCTAAAAGCACTACATAATTTTTCTTAAAATAAATTAAATTACGACACAAAAAACTCTCGTCTTAATGCCCGCCTTGACGATACATAGCTAGTATTAAACAAATCAAAATCATGTTTTTTGCATAAATTATAAAAATTATTAATAGGCCGATATATGAAATTATTTCTTCCATTATTATTTGATGAAGCTGGTAAGTAGAGTAATGCTTTCGTTCTAAGGTTTACTTTAGACGTTTTCAGTGATATTTGTGATAGCAAATTAGGGCAGTCAACATTGCCAGACCAGATTTTCAATAAATATACAATGTCAACAATCTCCGACGCTTTATCAGAGGTAACAGATGATGCTGTCTGCATAAGGATAGATTGTCTTCTGATCGGTAGTTTCTATAGGTACTATAGCAAAGATATCGTATGAATTTACGTTGGATACTTTCAATCCGTGAAATGTATGTATCATACATCGGGTACCAGATCTGCGAAGCATATTCAAGCGTACTGCAGACGTAAGTACAGTACAAGATTTTAATTGTTTTAATGTTATAAAATTTCTTTGCGTACTGCAAAACAAAACCTAACGCCTTGGATGCCCTAGCTATGATGTCAACATGGGTGTTGAATAAGAGAGTTGTGGAAAATCCCTAGATCACGTACAACAGATTTTTTTTTGTAACTTCTGGCCTTTATGGTGACAGCCAAAATGAATTAAGTTTCGCTTGCGTTAATATGTAACAAGGGTACATTTTGATGCGTTAAGATCAAGCTTATTGATATTACAGTATTCCTCCAATCTTAGTAGATCTTCTTGCAGTAATTCAGCATCAGCCTGAGATGAGATTATGGAAAATATTTTCATATCAGCAAAACACAGTAGGTGTGATGATTTAAAACAGGGTTCAATATCGTTAACAAATATAAAAATAGCAACGGCCCCAGCAAAGAGCCCTGTGGTACGCCACTCGGTATTGACACCCAACCTGATATATAATTGATAACAACTACAGCCTGCGAGCGATTGTCGATATAAGAGGAGAACCACTGCAGTAGGTCTCCACAGATACCAACATACTGAAGCTTTTTTAAAAGCAAATATGTTCAATATGGTGGAAAGTCTTACTATAATCTGTATAAATAATGTCAACTTGATAACCACCATCCATGGCTTTAGTCGAGAATGAATTAATGAGCACCTAGTTAGAAACGGTAGATCTGCCCTTGATGAAACCATGTTGAGACTGGCTTATGCTTTGTTCGAGTAACGGGTATCCGCCTGCTCATAAACCAACTTTTCAAAGACTTTGGAAATTATGCACAACTTAGAAATTGGCCTATAATTAGTGACATCAGTCCTAAGACCCTTCTTGTGCACAGGGGTGATATATGCACATTTCCAAATATCAGAAACTGAGCATTCATCCAACGATTTGCGAAACAGCAAACTTATTGGTAGTGTAATCGTCTCTGCACAATTAATAAGAAAAGTGACAGTATTAGGTCTAGCAGATTTTGGTGGATCAAGAGCTTAGCTCGTCACACCTATGCCGGTAGTTGTTGGGAGTACTAAGCTCGAACTTGTTGACGAATACGTTTACCTGGGACAAATAGTCCGGCTAGGTAAGTCCAACTTCGACCGAGAGGTCAATCGACAGATTCAACTTGGCTGGGCAGTGTTCGGGAAATTAAGACACATCTTCTCATCAGGTATACCTCAAAACTTGAAAACTAGATTGTACAATCAGTGCGTGTTGCCAGTGATGACTTATGGATCTGAGACATGGTCCTTCACTGCTGGCAGTATGGGGACGTACAAGGTCACTCAGCGAGCTATGGAGAGGGCTATTCTTGGGGTTTCTTTGAGTGATAAGATTAGAAATGAGGATATCCGCAGTAGAAACAGAGTAACCGACATAGCCCAGCAGATTAGTAAGCTGAAGTGGCAATGGGCCGGCCATATAGCTTGAAGAACCGACAACCGATGGGGAAAAAAGGTTCTCGAGTGGCAGCCTCGTACCGGTAGGCATAATGTACGGCGACCCTCCACTAGATGGATTGATGACGTGGTAAGACATACAGGAAGTCGATGGATGCAGGTGGCTCAGGACCGTGCTTTGTGGCATTCCTTGGGGGGAGGCCTATGTTCAGCAGTGTACTTGTGAAGGGCTGTAACGATTATGATGATGATTTATAATAAATGAGAAGTGGGAGTCAAAAATGTTTGGTTCTAGGTGGCACACATAAATTGCATGAGCAACATGCACTAGGCGTGTGTAACTCTTTACGGAACTGACTCACTGTTCCGAATCACTGAAGTGATTCAAAAGATTGGTTCAGTAACAACGTTTCAAATGCATCATTTGGATCTGGAACATTACTTTGCTCACTGCTCATTTATTATAGCGCGTCTCTCCCGCGAAGCGACTGAGCCACGAGCGAGTAGCGAGTGAGCGGGCGAAATAATTACAATCTATACAAGTCAGAAAGAGATAACAAATAGGAAGTGTATTACTCAACTCTTACGGATTTTCGCTATAGTTGTTCATGCACGTAAAAATGACCTCTAAGGCGCTTACATATCAAATACTGTACGATCGTTTTTTGCATATAAAGTTTGCATTAATAAGTTGTCATTTTACGTTGATCCGGTACTTGTTAAATTGTTTATGTTCGTTCGCGCCTGTTTACGAAAACATACTTAGTTTTGTGTAGGATTTCTTTGCGTAGTGATTAATGATTATTGTAACTTACTTTCTTCCTTTTCATCATAAATAATATGCTTGTCATAGTTGGCCATACATTAAGGACTAGCCACCAGTACTAAGCCTGGATAAATTATGAAGGATGATCGAATTTATATACAACCTTATTACGGTACAAAAATAAATATGTAACAATAAACAAAACCTAAGCACAATAATATAAATAAACAAAACCTAAGCAAAATAAAAATAACTTAAGCACTTAAGTAGTCATTCAGCATTGTTGCCAAATAACATTTCAATGAATCAGCATCAGTAATAAATGCCCGCAACGCAACTTAATGTATTCGTAACATTCTGCATATCTTTTGAGTCGATGATCCAAATGAGCCAAATGAAACATTTGTGTTTCAGAACATTTCAGTGATCGAGATGCAAATGTTCCAATCGCAAAAATGATACACTTTGCCCACCTCTGACATGCACCATACAGAAGCAGAAACTTTTTTAATCAATGTAGATTATAAACAATACTTATTGAAAGTCAATTTTTTCATTTACCACTGGTTCGCAACAAATAAATTGCAAAAAAAGCAAATATACAGGACTCACTGAAACTTCTGCACCCCTAGCAGCTCATAAATATTTAAATTTCGGATGTTAGTTTTTAAAATATACGAAACTCATTAATTATTGGCAGGGAGTCGAGTGTCAATTGTTTTTTATCACAAGTTCCACAAATGAAAGTGGTACATATAAAAAGCACTAAATATATTAGATAACACATAAATTGGCTAATATTTCCAATATGGACCATTTCTCTTTCGAAAAAAATATGGGCTTTGAAATCGATGGTCCATATTGGAAATATTAACCCATAAATTATTTTGATTATGAGTTATGCAAAACTTTTAGTGTACTTCACATAGTTGCCACATTTAGTACATAGTTACAACAAGTTCACTGCTGAACATGCCTCCGTCACGATTCTGACCCAATTCTTTTCATTGACTAGCTGCATTTTCATTATTATTGAGTTATTACCAGCAAGATGCTGTTGCGTGCCTCGTGTTTCATTTCACTCTGTCGCCACTGACAACACCTACGGAACGATATCAGTAGTAGATTCTTTTATGCCGCCACTACATGGCACAGATAATAATAATGATTAATACCTCCCGAGCAGCACACTTCCAAGGTTCCTCGTCTTCATTAACCTTGCCCTTAGGGAAACCCCACGAGGCCTTAGTCCAATATGATTGTACAAGCAGCACATGCGTGAGATCCGTGTCTAAGAGAATAGCGCCGTATGTCGGCACAGTTTGTTTGTACTCGCGCCAGTTGTCAAGCACTGCGTCCAGGCTACTGACATGCTCTCTCAGTTGTGGGACATGCTGAAAATATTAAAGAAAATTTACGTAAAGCAAGTTGTAAAATACTTTTACAGACTAATTAACAGCCTGGCCACGGGACATTCGCCGCAGCGAAAATTCGCGGGGCGCGAACGGCGAGGCGTTAGCGACTAAATCAAATGTATAGAAATGTATGGATCAAGCCACGTGTAGCGGCGAGTGGCGAAGCGACCAGCGAAATTTACCGGGCGAATCGCGCGGGCGACTGGCGGCGCGGCGGACGACTGAAACAAGTGTATGATTTAATACGTCTCTGCTCCAACGAAAGTACTTTATGATCCGCGCAACCAACTTCGTAGGATTCACATGATTTATGGTAGCGAAAGTTTAAATGTTTAATAAAAATTTTTTGGATACGCTCCAGACGATTTTGATATATGAGGTACTGGGGCGACCAAATTGGGCTAGCATACTCTAGAATGCTTCTTACATATGCGAAATAAACCATCTTAATGGCTGATATATCTGATAAAGGCTTACACACACGAAGAACAAAACCCAGATTTTTATGTTTTCGTTACAGTTTTTTCGATATGATCTGATAGTATCATTTTTTTGGTCAAATTGGACACCCAAGTCTCTTAAGCTTTCTTTTCTGTTTATTTTTTCGTCATTAAAATGATAGTTAAATAGGATAGGCCCCTTTTTTCGAGTGAATGAGATGCATTCACATTTACCAATGTTGACTGTTATATTGTTTTAGTATAATAGTTGAATAAATAATTAAGGTCAGTTTGTAACAACAAACAGTCTTCTACAGTATTGATTTTGCAAAATCTTATTATCATCTGCGTACATAAGATAATTAGAATGTTTTAAGCCTAGACCTATATAATATAAGTAGGCATTGTAAAAGAGCGGTCCTAAATGAGAACCTTGCGGAACACCTGTGGGAATGTCAACGTAGTTGGAGCAATAACCGGCCATAACCACTGCCTAAGAACGATTCGTTAGATACGACTCGATCCACCTAAGTAAGTCCGTCCCCATGGATGCCCAGAGTTTGTAATTTATTTAACAGGATCACGTGATCCACACGATCAAAAGCTTTCTCAAAATCAGTGTATATCACGTCAACCTGTCTCCACCCCGTCCATTTTTTATAAAACAAAATTTGAAAAAGATTCTAAATTAGTAGTAGTGGATCGTCCTCTCATAAAACCTGTTCAGGAATCGATTGCGACGGGATACCGTAAATAGAGTTATTATTAACGCACACGTAATTAACACGCGCACGTAATTAACGCACACCCTCATAGACCTCAATTAGTATATGATGTTATAATCATAATAAACATTTTTATGCACTGATTATTTATCAAATTAGTTATACTAATTCCGGAAGAATGTTGTGGTCACAGTACAAATCCACGAACGCAAAGACTTTAACGTGCTTGAAATAAAGTTCATTTTTCTTTATTTTTATTGAATGACAGAATTAGTAATAATACAAATAAAACTGCCTTAAAAGTCTTATTGGCTTAAATTACGGTCCATTTCAGTTTGTTTTGACTGTACAGATTTAGTGTGACTGTAATTTACGTAGTTTTAATTATTTTTGGGATAAAAAATTACCTATATTAAAAATGATAGGAATCGATTCAGTAAACGATTCTGAACAAACAACTTTCTCAAAGTGCGTTAATTATGTTACATGTTGTATATATAAAATATGTAACGTAATTAACGCACACCCTCATACACCTCAATTAGTATATTATGTTATAATCATAATAAACATTTTTATGCACTGATTATTTATCAAATTAGTTATACTAATTCCGGAAGAATGTTGTAGTCACAGTACAAATCCACGAACGCAAAGACTTTAACGTGCTTGAAATAAAGTTAATTTTTCTTTATTTTTATTGAGTGACAGAATTAGCTAATAATACAAATAAAACTGCACTCTTAAAAGTCTTATTGCCTTAAGTTACGGTCCATTTCAGTTTGTTTTGACTGTACAGACTTAGTGTGACTGTAATTTACGTAGTTTTAATTCTTTTTGGGATATAAAAATACCTTGATTCAGTAAATGATTCTGAACAAACTACTTTCTCAAAGTGCGTTAATTGTGTTACATGTTGTATATAGGATATAAATACCTCTATAATTTTTAATATCCATACGCGACCCTTTCTTATGCACAGGAACTATATGAGCAGATTTTCCCATCTTCGGAAAAATACCCTCACAAAGGGAGCGGTTAAAAATTATAGTTAAAGGAAGAGCAAGAGATTTAGCACATTGTGACCAAAATATTGCAGGCAATCCATCACTACCAGCTCCTTTACTTACATCTAGAGACTTCAGCATTTTTTCTACAGAAAGTATGGATGTTTGAACACAAGAAACTATGTTATGGATATATAAGGGATGTTACTGCATGGACGAAAAACTGGGAAGGGCTTAACAAAAACACTCTGAAAAATACACTAAAGGCATTACATATATCTTTACCGTTTTCGTATTGAACCCCATCCAAATTAAACATTTTAGGATAAGCTGATCCATCCCACATAGCTTTTACGAAGGTCCGGAACACTTTAGGGTTATTTTTAATATTACTTTCGCAATTAGATTTAAAGTACTTAAAGCAATCATTTTATACATGTCATTCCCTTGACCTTAATAATGAAAATTCATCGTATTCCAGTCTATTCCCATATTTTTTCCAGCGTGAATGAGCCTTTGCCTTTTCTTTAATTATCCTTATTAACGCCGGGGTAGCGTAACGGTAACAGGGTTTTTTTTTTTGAAGTTTTCTTGTACATGTTTAATTATCTAAATTAAAATTAAGAACGCTTATCGCCTTGCGTTCACTTTAACTCTCCTTTTTTTAATGACTTGTTTATTTTTTAAACACATTTTGCTACTCAACGGCCTACCACGCAAATATCGCTTGAATATCATGGTATAAGAGATTCGATGGTTAACATTCTGCAAGACTTAGTCAATATTCTGCAGCTTTCAGAGTTTCCAAACAACTCTCCAAAAATAAATTGAACATCTACAGAGAAGTTACGTAATCCTGTCTGACCTATAAATGGATGCCAAACCAATAGGCTCTGTTGTCCTGACAAAAGTACTAGAGTCCAACAACTACTATGTATTTTTAAATGCCAGTACCAGTCATAAATCAACCCTGTTCACTCTGTAATAAGCCTTTTCCAAGTCCATATTGTTACCGTTACAGTCTATTTACTCCTGAACAAAGACCTCCTTTATTGATAGCTCCTTCGGGGGGATAATGGCCATAGTATTCATGCTTGAATGTTCCTAATTACTAGGAAGATCCTGCTGCCACTCTCCTGATTTGTTTCCATCTATTGTCTCTTACGACATGCATTGCCACAAGGATTTTCGGCACGAGTCTGGGGGAATGTAAACAGCGCAAAAATGTAAATCATATCCAGAAGAACAGGCATGCGACGGCACAGTAACCCAAAATATTTGAAGAGAACAAATCGAGGTCATAAACCATGGCACCAAGCGTACACTGTATCAATATCACTATTCCTCCACCTTTACACTTACCACTGGCAATCGGATGACACAGAATCGGGCTGGACGGTTAGCCCTAAAAATATCATACCTATCATCACATAATTCGACGTCGAAAATGCCACTGTGCAGCCACAACTCCATCAAAACTATAATGTCATAATCATTATTCAAAATACTTATGAAATATCTAGTAGTATTGAAGTTATGAAGTAACTGGTATAGTTACACAATTCACGAGCTTGCATGAACTTTATGTGTTGTTTGAGTGATACATGCATGATGTGGAGTGTGCTTGTCTGAGGGAGTGGTCAGTGGCGAGCGAGCAAGCGCACGCACACATTGACGTGTCAACAGGTAGGTTTCTACTACAAATGACACTTATCATACTCTTGAATCGCAAATTACTAGATCACCTTTCAAATGTGTTATGATTATGGCAAATACCTGTACCACAAGTACAATGCGGGGATGGGCCGAGTACAAGTCTCACAGAGTAACCAAGAACCCAAATATTACTTGGTTAACTGTAGCCCAATTCAAGTATACGGCCGAATTACTCGGTTTAGTTCAAAGACTTCTATGTGTACTACTAGACAGACACTACATTACTAATAAATTGGGCTTAGTGCACAATCTAACACTGATTGTCATTATTAATTGTATGCACTTTATCAAAGTGATTTAAACTTTATTTGAGACTAGCGATCCACCTTCAAACAGATGATTTCTGGATCTCAAGAACCTCCTACTGGGTCTAATTGTGTATCTAAACCATCCAGGGACACAAACACCCCCAAAATTTTCATCATAATCAATCGAGATATTTAGTTTTAGCATGACTAATGGACAGCCATTGATTTTTATATATAGAGATATGTAACTTTATTTCGTATTTGTTACAATCAGTTAAAAAGAACATATCTGACTAAAAATAATAACTGTCGTAAATGTAGTTTTATATGTGGTAGAGCCATGCTGCAGTTGTATTAATAGCATAGTTGTAGCACGAATGGTTCGGCTTGACCGGGGAAGGACCACACTCCCACAAAATAGCAGCGTAAAATAGTAGCTTAATGCTGCTGTATTTCGTATGGTAAGTGTAGAGACTGAACACTCCTTTTACTGGAAACGAGGCATTCCATCTTAGTCCTCACGGGTGACAACACATCTGAATTTGATATGTAATCAAGGATAGATGTAGATGTCTATGGGTCACAGCAATCACTTACCATCAGGTGGACTGTGTGCTCCTATCCTATAAAATAATGACAATACAACTATGTGGCATGTTCACTATGCAAGTTAACCGTGTCCATGCCCATGTGATCCACAGCTGACTACAAGATATTCTATCACCATCTTCATTGATTCTTAATTGGGGATAATTAAACTATGTCTATGGACCACAACCACAGTAACCACCCACAATTAAGAGAACTGTGTGCTCATTAATCACTCTTTTCTATAAGAAAACTAATTTAGTTTATGGACTTAAAAATACCTGAAAAATATGTGCAGCAAATTCTCTTATACCACATGGGTTAAGCCTGTTAGATTCATCTGTGCAATAATAGTCTAAATAAAACCAATGGGCTAGTTCTATTTGAAAACATATCCTGACTAAATTCCCCCTGTCCTCTGGTGGCAGGTTTATTATGAAGCGGCTGAAAATAAATGAAATATACCAATTAAACAAAAACTAATTCGGTCATAGTCATTAATGTAAAGGGTAGGTACCTCTTAATAATCATGTTTAAGAGGTGGGACTTCCTTAGTAATAAAAAACTCATTAGTAAAAGTTCATATTTTTTTTACGTTTTTCTTTTCATATTCCAACATTGTCATCTGATTCTAAGCTATGTTCAAAATTTCAAATCTCTTGCTAATGGGAGAAGTGTTTAAAATTTAAGTTACAATATTTCACCTGGAACAATAGATAGACAGACACAGACAGGCAAACAAGAAAGTGAGTTAATAAAAATGGTAACCCAGTAGCGTAAGCACAAGCAAGCGCTACTTTTTTCGGGTTGGATTTAGACTCATTTTTTGACAGGAATTTGGGGGAGTAAAGTGTTTTATTTGGTGACCAAACCCCAATTAAAACAATACCACTTGCATTAAAAGGTTATGCACCATTTTTGAGACAATAAAAAAAGTATTATAACACAAAATTTGTAAGACATATGCTTGTGACATATTTAAGACATATGTTTGTGAAAAAACATATGCAATATTACTGTGAAAGCTGGATAGCATACAGTTTTGTGTAAGTACAACAAGGACATAAGACCATGTCAAATACTAGTGTCACATTATTATACTTCTATGGTATTTTTATTTTTCTGCGGCCTACTATCAACTGTCAAATTGCATGACAAACAAATTTTTATGCATTCCGCCATAGATTACTGTATATATACTAGACATTCCGCTGTAGGTTGCTCTTCTTGCGTGAATGTGTGCTCTCCAGTGTATTATTGCAGCTTTTATTGTGCTATACTTGAGCACCCCAAAATACTTTCAGTTGTAATAGGTTAGAAGGTTCTGGCGGGAGCAAAGCACAGCATAGAAGCCTTTGTGGTTCTCTTTTTAACACCCAGAAATACTTGAGCACTCATAAATCCTTACAGTTGTGATAGGAGACAACTCCACTTCCCCCCCTCATGCTGAAGACGATAAATGTTATCAGTTTGAGGTTAGGTCTATAGGATTTTCTTTTTAATTTTTCTCAAGAATCGTATATTAACTATGATGGAAGTGGTGTTGGAGGTTGGGGACACCTGCATCCATTGACTACTTCCATGTTACATTATTAGGTTGTTAATTCATCTGGTGGAAGGTCAGTCATCAATTTTTTCAGTGCAACTGTCATTGGAGAACCACTGCATGTTGCTAGTCGTGACTTATGGCCTGAAATATGGTGCCTTACTGCTGGCGGAGTAACTAACTGACTTAGCCCCAAAGGATCCATTTGTGGTCATATAACTCTAAGACTTGACAATTGATGGGGAATATGGGAAGAGGTTTTATTATTTTTACAAAGCTACAGAGTTTCACATCCCTCTTTTACAGGGGGATTGACAGACTTTCTTTTAACTGGATTTAGGTATGTTGTGCTTATCTACCTGTGCCTGTGGCAAACCAAAGGCAGATAGACTTATGTTCTTAAATAGAAAACTTATAATATATAAATGTGATTAAGATCACAAAAAAAATTACCTAATACAGAAGAGTTAACTTATTTGACAAGTTTTTTACAAAACGAATAGTTCACTTGCCCATATTATTTATTATTAGAATATATTATACAAACCTGCATAAATCATCAAGAATATCAATAGGTATAGAATGTTTGTTATGATGAGCATTAGCTGCTGTTGATCCCATGTTTCTAATTTAAAACAAAATAATTGACTATGCAAATTATTAACTAGCTTGCTACATATTTATTTATCTATGGTTTTAACTATAGATTATATTATATTAGGGATGATCGATGTTACAGAAACATCGATGATGACATCGATGTTGATATCGATAGCTTAACATCGATGTTCGATGTTTACAAAACATCGATGTTGCTCATTATCGATGTTATAGCACATGTACCATTTTAGTAGGTTAAAATTAGATGAAAAAAATTTTTGTGTTTTTTATGGTTTATTATTAATGAAATTAAGGAAATTAATAAAACATTTAGTGTTAAACAGTAATTTGAAAAATGGGAAAAACTTACCAATATTTAGTTAATTTGTTATATTTTTTGCCGATAATGATGAATATTATTATTTTGATATTTTAATGTTCCTATACAATTATAAATCTGGTATTAAAAATTTACTATCCTAATTTACGATTTAGACGTAGGTTTTATATTAACTACTCCTATCGCGAAATAAAAAAATAATTACCTATAGAAGGAAATTTAACAAACTTCACAAAAACAAAATAATAGACTTTTCCGTCACCTTTGTTCACACAATTTTTAATCAGGCAGCCCAAGCAGTAAGTATCCACAGCCGTTTATAAAATGCACTGTGGAATGCACTATGCAGTGAAATTGTCTACGCTCAAAATCGTTCAATGATTTATTTTCATAAACTTCAAGAAAACAATAAACTCGTTATCCCAAGATCAAAAAAACAGCTAAATATAATTAAATTGTGTAGATACATATTGTTTCAAAATCGTTTGTCTATAGCCAAGAAAATATATTACCTTTAAATATAAATTAATGCAAAGTAATTACTTTCACTCGAAAACCTACCCCAATTGTAAATTTATATAGCTTACTTGACGCTCCTCTGGAAAGAGTAAATAATATTCGAGACTTAGGGCTGTTAATAGATTCCAAATTAGACTTTCATCTTCACATGACAAGTATCTGTAAGAACGCGCATAGAATGTTAGGTTTTGTTATTAGGACTGGAACACAATTTGACAATGAAGTAGTTGCTAAAATAATGTTTAACGCATTTGTTCGCAGCAAGCTGGAATATGGTGCTGTTGTCTGGGACCCATTTGAGGACAAGTATGTCATTATGGTCGAGAAGATACAGCGTAAATTTGCCCGATGGTGCTTTCGGAAGCAATACGGGTACTATCCTCACCTGTATCCTTCTTTGTTCGTATCAGGCATGGTTGGTATGGAAACTTTGACATTTAGGAGGGTTATGCTAATACTGATACATTATCTCTCTATACTCTATCATAAGATCGATAGTCCGCAGATACTAGAGAGTGTACGCAGTTCCCCGTAATATACGACAGGAGACAGAGTTGCAGCTAGCACCGCGCCGCCGGCCTCGTTTGCTAGCGCGCCCTGTCGCGTGCACCAGGCGCGGCGAGCACGCGCCTACTATCCGCGCTTTACGAATGATTGGTGACATACTTGCTCAGTACCATGATCTTGACTTATTTGCTGATGGATTGAGTAAACTTATAAGTAAATTAAGAAATATTGTAACTAACATTATATAATTTTTTATTCCTGACATTGATTATTATAACTACTATTTTAATGATGTGTAATATTTTGTTTGACTATTTTGGTCTTTTTGTTTTATTAATTTGACTATTTTCGTTTTATTAATTTGATTATTTTCGTTTTATATTTTTTTATTATTTTATTTGTTCTGCAATTATTTCAACTAATTTTTATTTTATTTTAATTGCGATTTATTTGGTAATTTAATCATGACTTAAAATAGACAATTTTAACATAATGTATCCTAATGTTGCAAGCGTGAAGGATGATATCATCTGTTAGCTTATAGGCATGTATGTTATAAATAAATAAATAGACAGCAAGGGATAAAACAATTAATTTGAATATTAATTTATGTAGAATAGTTATTAGGCGATAACCGACAACGACACCATAATAACAAAGCGAAAATAGTTATAACTGTGACATTACAGTTTACAATTGACAGGAAGTTTGACACAACATAATGATATTTTTAGGTGATCGATGCATTTAGGAATCCCTAATTATTCAAAATTTTAAGCCTTAAATAGGACATGAAATATTTAGTTGATATTGATTTCGCGGGTTCGCATTGTTCACAAGTTTTTATTAATCGATTATTGGCTCATTGACATCGATGTTTGACATGTGGCAACATCTATAAAACCAACTTAGATGAAAAACATAAATAAGTTAGAAAACTTGGGGTATTTTTACCCACAATTACTGTGTCGTGAGTCCGTTGCAATATGAAAACATACAATCTTTTATCAATATTATTATTATAGAAATATCGATATTGGCTACTGTAATAACCGCCATTTTATCCTCTCAGTAAAGAGATTATCTACTATCCCCTTTAGGGGTACATATGTTTTGTGGTTTCTTTACTCTTTGGTATAAGAGTTCTGTATCCTATTAGTAGTATGTGCTATTTGTTATAGATTCTTTCCGGAAAAGATCGATTTTTAAATCGGTACAAATCGAAATTGATGAATCGATTCTCAATAAAATCGAGGTCTAAAAGATCGATTTCACAAAAATCGTATATAAATTATTTTTTTGATCTGCTTTCAAATTCCTGCAAAGTACAGATTACAAACGTAACTTACTTTTTATTTCTTTAATCTATTAAGAAGAGGCGAAAGAAACAGCACACAGCAGTTTTTCTAGTTTTTGAATAGAGAAACTCGTTCTTTACGAGTTTGGATACATTCAACTAATTGCAAATAATTTTATAATTCTTATGGAAACAGAAAAAAATCTCGATTTTCTAGAGTGAAATATTGATTCACTAGATCGATTCCATACTATATTATATCGATTTTAAAAAAATATGTCTTTTTGCACAAGAAATCGATTCTCAGATCGAAATGCCTATTATCATAATAATGATAATTGGCGTTAAATTTACAGCTTGCTACATAGTACATATTTATTATCCTGTCCTTTAAATTTATTCATTTATATCGTTTTTACATACTACTTCTAAATTTATTTCGGTAATCTGTGAAAAAAGTTTTGTCTGAAAACTGTGGGAGTTTTGGCGGGAACTTGGCCGTAGACTTCGCTCTTGTTTTGTCACTTGAATATCTTGTTTTGTCACATTGATAGTAAGAAACCAGCTGTGGCAATGTATATGGATATGACTAAGGCCTTCGATTATGTAGATCATAATCTACTACTAGACAAATTATACATCTATGGAGTTAGGGGAAATGTGCATAGTCTAATGAAATCTTATTTAAAAGACAGAAATCAAATATCACAAATTAACCGAATAGATATCAAGTCGAAAATCGAAAAAATATACTCTTCTGATACATAATTGATTAAATACGGAGTTCCTCAAGGTGGAGTACTTGCCCCTCTCCTTTTTATCATTTATATAAATAACTTTCCAAATTGTACAAGACACCAAATGTCGTTATTTGCCGATGACAGCACTGTAATTTACAACAGTAATAACTATGATGAAATAGAAGGTGAAATTAATAAGAGTCTTATATCAATTATTGACTGGCTGAAAGAAAACAACCTAAAAATTAATCTGGATAAAACGAAAATAATGACATTCCAAATTAAAAAAAAACACCTCAATAAATCTACACATCAAATATACGGGTCAAGACGTAATAGAAACAAAAGTTAAAAAAATTTTGGTACTACTTATAGACATAGATATATTATAGATATGTCGTGGAAAACTCAAATTGATTATATTTGTAAAAAATTGCACCTATTAGCATACGTTCTTTATATGTTGGGAAAAATTGCTAACCAGAGAGCACTATTAGCAGCGTACTATGGCTATGTCGTTTCAATCCTGAGATATGGCGTTATATTTTGGGGAAATGCACCTAACATTCGCGAAGTATTCATCGCAGAAAAAAATGTCTACGTGCGATCTGTAGTTTAAAAAGCACAAACACATGCAAGCTGCATTTTCAAAATTTAAAAGTTATAACATTTCCCTCATTATATATTTATGAAACAAGCATTTTTGTAAAACGTAATATTAACATGTATAAGTTTGTGGAAAGTCAACGTCGCTCAGATAAGCTTCATTTAGTATCAAGTAGAACTGTTTTATTACAGAAGAGTATATATGCAGTGGCACCAAAAGTATATAACAAAATACCTAAATACATTAGAGATTGTGACAACATTAATATTTATAAACGTAAACCTTTTGATCTACTAAATGAAAAAGCATATTATTCTTTAGATGAATTCCTTAGCGACACATTTTAACATTAAAATACTACATTGAATATATACCTATCATGACATGTGCCAATGAATACTAGATGAAAATTAGACAAAATGATAAATTTCACGCTGATGAAGTTGCAGGAAGAAGCTAGTAATTACTATTTTTTAGCTAGTAATTAGCTTTTGCCCGCGACTTCGTCCGGGTAGATGAAACTAGATCTAATAGAACATTTAATTGGTTTTTTACGTTATTAATTTTGATATAACATAAAAATTATTGTGTTAAATGTTTGAATAGTTATAAAATATAACAATTCTTATTATTGTGAAGGAATTTAAACGTTAAACAAACATGAAAATAAAATTTTGAAAAAATGAAAAAAAAAACATTTTGTTATATTATAAGAACACATTTAAATCTTTGAAATATTGTTGTAAGCTATAATTGATGCCCCTAGCTCCATCTAGTGTTGGGAAGCAGAACGAGTAGAGCTATCTATAAAATGCCATACCTGAACTTTCCACCAACAGCGCCATCTAGTATCTAATAGAGGAATTAAGCTTTCTAGAAAAGTCCACACTCGAATTTTCTACATCTAGTCGGTCTGGACCGGTATTTGCTAGAAAATTCTGGATATATCAGTGGAAAAGGCCTATATAATGCCGTTTGAGGCCACGACCGGAGGAGTATTGAATTGGCGATACGAGCGAAGCTTTCGGAGCGAAATAAAGTGAACTAAAGTGTTAAGTGTGATTAATTATTATTGTGAATTAAATTTTAATTGGTGTTCGGTAATTAAAGTGTCAATTTTGGTTATTCAATCGGTAGTTTCTATTGTCACGAACCGTAAGCTCCTAACAATATTACTAAAATTAACAATTTTTTTCTACCTTTCTCATGAAGTCATTCATGGCCTGTTTTTGACATTTGTTTTTTAATTTCTTTATCATTTCAAATGAGTGTACCTGAAATGAAATAAAATAAAATAAGTATAAAGTAATATTGAAGACAAGTAAGACATATCACCCGGTCTCAATTCAGTCGATGAGATGTTACAATTGCGATCAAATTCGCAAATAATGATGATAGTAGAAGCTGAAGCTAGTCATACCGATAAATCTGGCGTAGCAGAGGTGCTAGCGGCTAAATCTGGCACAGCGGAGGTGCTAGTGGCCAATCTAGTGCAGTGGATATGTTAGTGACTAAATTTAGTGGTTCAAATTTAGATGTGCTTAATAATAATAATAATAAGATATTACTGAAGTTCATGTAACAACCATGTAAATAACAATAATCAGATTATAATTTTCACTAGTTTTATGATTTATAAATCCGTTAAAATAGTTTAATTTCGACGTGTAACATTTGCCTAAATATTAGAATATCACTTTTAAATCAACCTCTTTATGCTATTACTTATTGTATAATCTACATTGGTACTATACTTTAAAAAAAATGTAAAAGTCCATACTAAAAGTGACAAGTATAGAGATGGTATAGCGGAATCCAACCTTTGACTAGAGAAAAAAGAAAGGACATGACATACCTACGAAAAAAACTTGTATACCTAAATTGAGTGTGGCACAAAGATGGCGGCTTGACGTAGTGTTGCGCACTATACTTAATATCTATAATGTGGTGCTTATTTGAAAAAAGATTCTTTCGTGTGATTCGTCTCAAACACCCGAGTGTTCTTAGATAGGTTTTTTTTTAAATCGATATAATGGATGACAAATTGTAGGTCCTTAATTTTTTTTACTCAACCTATCGATAGGGATATCAAAATAAAGGAAATTAAAAGGACATTACTGAAATATATATAAGTTATACCTATGTTTACAGTTCATTACTTTTAAATAGTCATTTTGTTTTGCTTTTATAATGTAACTATCTATTATTAATGTTACAATTATTTCTCAGGAATTACTAAACAAGAAATACTAATAAAGAAAAAGAATTTTTGTTTTTTTGTTAGACAATAAATTAGGCTCAGTAATCACACTCACACTAATCAAACTATAATAAATGCAAAAGTTTGAATGTTTTTAAATGTAATAATTTGGCACACAAATAGTTTATTACCTGAATTATTAATTATTAATTAGGATAAGAGGTCCCGAGAGATAGAATAAGAAGATACCTCGGGCGGACGCTACTTCATAATAAAACTTAAATTTCCATTTAAAAAAGATTTATTACAAACATAAATTACTCGCACTTACTCATTACGAAATAATATAATTTTATTAAAATAATTTCGAAATGAAATTTTTTCTGTTATTTTCTTTCCAAAGTATTTAAACCTCAGATCCATATAGGTTTGGACTATGGATTTAATAAGTAAAAGTTTGTGTGTCGTGTCATGTTCGCAGTTTGAATTAAATAAATTCGCTTCATCAAAATGTTCCATTAAAATCTGAACACATGGAGGTAATATTGCTCAGATTGTAGTCGTTTCTGAAAAATACCCTTTAAGATTTTTTCCACTTTAATTAGAGTGCGCTTCACGTCTGTTGATGGGTAAATCAGCCCACTCCTGTTCTTTAAAGTTATTAAACTTTTTTGATAGTCTTTGTGATCGCCAAACAACAAATTTGCGCAAATATCGCATTTTATAGACCGTGCCAACTTTCTTGATACAAAACCAGCAATATAAGTAACTACGCTGTCGGAATAGTTGGGTAGGTTGTTGTACATGCAATGAATAAATTCTTCGTATAACTCACTATCATCCTTAGGCAATTCAACAAATGAATTTCTTTCTGTCAAATCGTTTATGGCCGTGACTGCGTTAGTCTTACAAGAGCATGTTAGTATATCAATTTGTTCCAGGGGTACGCAGTTACCAAGGCCCACATTCCTAATTTCAGCTCTTATCAACAATCTTTTAAAAGCTGCCCTAAATTGAACCGCGTTTGGGTTATTATTGAAGCCACCTCGTGCCCGAATAGCTGAAAAAAACAACTCGAGTTGGTCCTGGCTGACCTTGTATAATGGCAAGTACTGTAAAAGTTTGGTGCCCTCAATCAAATATTTATAGAGTTGAATTGCACTGATCATATCCAGAATAAGTCCTACAAAGCCGGTTTTTCTTCTAGTATCTACAGGTTTCTGCCTAAGATGGCAACGTCAGATTTTGAAGGTAGCTTATAGCGCCTTCGAATAAAGCTTTCACCAAACCAATGTTTCCAGAGAAAACAGCCTTTTTCCACCCCGGTGGTCTAATTGATCGGCTGTTCAAGACATCAAAAACATTGTTTATTAACTTAATAAAGTTAATTGTGCCTTCACATCCTTGAAATACCGGTATTTTTAAATTATTACAATGCTCCAAGGCATCTGCCACCGAGTCACTAGAAGCTGCGTGGCAAGTCGTACCTTCATTATTTGTTTTTGATAAAGCACGTGAGCTTTTGTGAATTTCGTGGCCATATGCAGTCCTGCTACTACCTGCAAATTTAGCAGATTTTCCAGATAGATGTAATTAATTTCCCTGCCATAAATATCACAAAACACTCTTAGTTCTCCGAAAGTATTTCGTACTAGTTTGATAGCATGGCAGGGATCAATAAAAGCGTGTACGATGCTGTTACTGTAAGTAAAAGTCGTCTTACTTGAATTGAAATCACATCCTAATGTTGAAAACATGTTAAAATTTGCAGCTGAACCATCACAGGTCAAGCTCACAATTTTGACACCTACTTCTTCACATTTGTGGATGCATATTTTTACTAGTACTGCTTTTTGTTCCCCAGACAAAGCTGTTATGAAAAAGTATCCCACAGGCAACTTCCAACTACCGTTTATACGGGTCAGGAGTAAGAAAAGACACTCATTGGCTACTTCTAGTGAGTCCATATCACAGTCAGTGCCCATGTTAACTCTTCCATAATAAGTCTTAGTTTGAGGATCCCAGCAAAGACACTTTCTGATAGCCATTTCATCTAACACTAAAGAACATAGCACTGGCCTCTCACTTGTTTGAGCTTTGAGTTTCAAAGCATTAAAAGCTTCTGTACAAACACCATGCTCAGCGTTTACATTCTGGTACCACCTACTTAAAGTTCTCGGATGTGGCAAACACGTATTGTAGGTACGACGAACAAAATCATAGGCCTTTGGAGACAGAAAGTGAAGCGTCAATGCGAATTTTCAAACTTCTTCGCTGTATTGCCTTTTCATAGGCAATCCTACCAATTTAGAAATTTGTCTCTTAAGAAAATCTTTGGGGCCTGCGCACTGATCCAACACAGTCGCATGATCATCATTAACATAGTTTTTGTCCTTTATATCCTTCATTAAAATTTTAAAATCAGCTATTTTCTTACTTTGTCTCCTCACTTTTTCATTTAATCTTTTAATTTTTTCCTTTGATCTTCACATTTCATCTTAAGTTTTTGGATTATTTTAAACTGTTGATACTGAAACAAAAAAACTACATTTACAAAACCAAAGAAAGTGTTCTAAGTATTTTTCTGTTAATTTTGTTAGTTTCAATAAAAAGAAAAATAGGCTATCGATCCAACTCATGATGAATATTTTACAAGAAGCAGTTCATCTAACTACATTTAATGTGGTTGGTTAAAATTCTTTAAGATTATATGTAAAAAAAAACATGTGAAAATAACACACCTCAATAAAGTTAGAAGTGCTGCAGACAGGTTTCTCTCCAAATACTTTGCGAGGAACAGTTTGTTGCTTCTCACTTCTGTAACATGGGGCTGGTAACTGTTTTGTTCTTCACACTTATTAAATTGGGCTGATAACTGTAAAGGTCAAATAAGAATAATAATAAATATTTTGTAAGTTTTTATTAAATTGTTGTCAAGATTTTTTAGTTACCCACAGCACCGCACTCTCTTAGGAAATGAGCATAATTTACCTCTGCATAGTTAGAAGTGCTGTAGCTAGGTTTCTCTACCAACACCTTGCGAGAAACAGATTCTTGTTCCTTACAATCTTCAAATTGAGCTGGTAACTATAAAAATACAAATATATTGTTACGAGCTTGAGGTTCGTGACAATAAAAATTGCCGATAGAATTACCTAAATTAACACTTTAATTTTCTTTACACCAATTAAAACTTAAAACACTAATAATTAATCACACTGATACACTTTATTCCGCTCCGAAGCTTCGCTTGTCTCGCCGAATTCAATACTTCCCCGATCGCATCTTGCAGCGCCTATAAATATACATTAGCACCGAAACATCCAGAATGTTCAAGTAAATACGCGCAAGGCGACGAGAGTTCAAGTGACGGCTTCTAGAAGCATAGTTATTTGTTTCGAGACTAGATGGCGCTGTCGGTTGAAAGATTAGTGATTTCATTTTCTGGAAAGCTCCCCTCGCTCTCGTCTATGACACTAGATGGCGCTAGTGCCGGGTACATGACGTCGACTTATTCGCGCAATGTTTGTAATATTTTTTGCTTGTTTTTACCTGCAGCCATATTGCGTAAGCATTTTACCACTTACCATAGCCACTTACCAACAACTCGCTTGAAGGTAAAGCATCAGGCTGCGCGAGCCTTGTAATATTTAAAGTTCGATTAAAACATTTTTCTTCAAAATGTAGCGAACAAATAAAAATGTGTTTAGTTTTGGTGTTGAGGTTTTCTATACCAAGTATATTCAGCCACTTTTCTTTTTTTTTCACACTTTGGTAATCTAAAACTACAAAAAAGAAATTCTCTTTATATAGGAATTATTCATCTATCGATATATTGAAAATTGCCGAACCGTCTGATTTTCGATCACTAAATAATGATAGAAAAACATTAGATCATAATGATTTCTTATATTTATGCGAACACTACACATTTAAATAATATTATTTTTTACGGATTTTATCGCGTATATTATGTAGTGTTATGCTACTTACATATCATTTTACACTATTTTAAATTTATTTTTCCATTCTGTTTTTGATTTTCTGCATTCACCTCAAAACTGGATATTTTGCATCAACTTTATTTCCATAGGATCCTGTAACGTTTTTTAAACCATAAGAACACAATCACAAATCATTTTCACTTCGTATTTTCACGCTATCAGCACTTTTTAAATCGGTGTCAATGGAGTCTACCTTTTTCGATCTTTTATTTAGTTCTCCGTAAATCTGCAATTTCGGGCTTCGTGCGCGCTGTTGCGCTACCTTTTTTCCTATCTCAATAATATCTCATTTTTCACTTAAATCTTGCCGTTTCTCTATTACGAGCCTGAAACCAAAATTTGACATGTTTTGACATCGTTGTTTATCTGGTTGTCATGGCAATTTTTATTCAAATTCGTTACCGGTCTGATGTTTTTACTTCAAAACTTCCACAAAAATACTCTTTTCTTCTTGGCCATTTACAAAAATTTGCTTTTAATTTAAATAATTTCCCGTTCGTCGTGCCGTGTAGTGGCGGTTAAGAATATCCACTACCCCATATCTTCCCGTGGGTGTCGTAAGAGGCGACAGAGGGAGACAGGCAGGAGATGGGCAGCAGCGTCTTCCTGATGACAACTGTGACGTAATAAAAAACTGCGGTTGCCAACCCGCTCGCCAAGCGTGGCAACTATGGCAAATACCCCCCAATGAATAAATACACAAACAGACGGCCCCCAGTCCCCGGCGGCCCCGCTATTCCTGGCTACGGTGGCGACCATGGTAACGGCGGGGCAGGGGGTGCTAAGAATCTCCGGTGGAGGTTCGGTTGCCACCTACGACGACTCGACCTGGCAACATATAACGCACGCACCCTGAGGACTGACGAGAAGATACTGGAGCTGGAAGAAGAGGTAGACAAGTTGCGCTGGCATATTATTGGATTATCCGAGGTCCGAAGAGAGGGGGAGGACACGGCAATCCTCGAGTCCGGCAACTTGTTCTATCACCGGGAGGGCGACCATCTGTCCCAAGGAGGTGTCGGATTTATCGTCCACAAATCTCTCGTCAACAACGTTGTAAAGATTGGGAGTGTGTCGACGAGGGTCGCGTACCTGATACTCAGAATCACCAAACGGTATTCGCTGAAGGTCATTCAGGTTTACGCACCAACCTCGGCACATCCCGATGAGGAGGTGGAGGAAATGTATGAGGATATTTCCAGAGCCATACATTCCTCCAAAACCTACTACACGGTGTTGATGGGAGACTTCAACGCAAAACTGGGCACAAGAGAAAGCGGTGAGCTGAAGGTAGGGAAATTTGGAGTAGGGCAACGGAACCGAAGGGGCCAGCAGCTGGCCGACTTTATGGAGAAAGAGGGACTCTTTATGATGAACTCTTTCTTCCAGAAGCGGCCCCACAGGAAGTGGACCTGGTCGAGCCCCCGACGGTTCGACAAAAAATGAGATTGACTTCATTATGACGACCAGACGCCAACTGTTCAGTGATGTCTCAGTGATCGCAAGGGTGAAAACTGGCAGCGATCACCGAATGGTTAGAGGCACACTGAACCTAAACGTTAAGTTGGAGAGGTCTCGTCTAATGAAGTCAACGCTCCGTCCCCCCTCGTGCTCTAATCCAGAATCCCGAAACCTTTCAGCTCGAGTTACGTAACCGCTTCCAGTGCCTAGAAGATTGCAATGCAGTGGACGATATGAACGACAAGCTCGTGGAAACTGTCCATGCGGTCGGAGCTAAGTTCTGCAAGACCCGCCGCAGAAGAACACAAAAACTCTCCGATCACACTCTTAATCTCATGGCTGTTAGACGGGAGATGAGGCTGCAATCGTCAACAGATTTGACAGCATACAGGCAACTGAACAGACAGATCTCCAAATGCATACGGCGAGACTTACGCAACTTTAATACTTCTCGTATTAAAGAAGCGATCGAGCGGAACCAGGGCTCCAAAGTCTTTGCCAGAGATCTGTCTGCCAGAAAGAGCCAACTGTCAAGGCTGAAGACTGAGTGTGGCAACATCGTTTCCGGGACACCTGAGATTTTGAGTGAGATTGAGAGGTTCTATGGGCAGCTGTACACATCATCGTTGGAGCCACACGCAAGTGTGAGTAACGATCCAAGAGCAAGTCTTATCCGACACTATTCCGATGATATCCCGGACGTCAGTCTAAGCGAGATTAGAATGGCTCTCCAGCACCTTAAAAACGGCAGGGCCCCAGGCGAGGATGGAATTACAGCGGAGCTTCTGAAAGCGGGTGGAACACCGGTACTTGAAGTCCTTCAGAAGCTCTTCAATTCCGTCCTCCATGGTGGCACTACTCCAGAGGCGTGGAGCAGAAGTGCGGTGGTCTTGTTCTTTAAGAAAGGCGACAACGCTCTCTTAAAGAACTACAGACCGATTTCCCTTCTGAGCCGCGTCTACGTGCTGTTTTCGAGAGTCATTACGAATCGTCTCGCACGCAGACTTGACGACTTCCAGCCTCCCGAACAAGCCGGTTTCCGAAAAGGCTTCAGTACCATAGACCACATACATACCCTGCGGCAGATTGTACAGAAGACTGAAGAGTACAATCTGCCACTTTGCCTGGCGTATGTGGACTATGAGAAAGCCTTTGATTCCGTCGAAATTTGGGCGGTGCTACAGTCCCTTCAGCGGTGCCAAGTTGACTGTCGGTATATCGAAGTGCTGAAGTGTTTGTACAGTAGGGCTACGATGGCTATCCGAGTACAGAACCAGAGCTCGAAACCTATCCAACTGCAGAGAGGTGTAAGACAGGGTGACGTTATATCCCCGAAACTCTTCACCGCTGCATTGGAAGACGTTTTCAAGCTACTGGACTGGAAAGGATACGGTATTGACATCAATGGCGAGTACATCACTCACCTTCGATTTGCCGACGATATAGTCCTTATGGCAGAATCGCTGGAGGACTTAAGCACTATGCTCAATGACCTCAATAGTGCCTCCCAACGGATAGGTCTTAAGATGAACATGGACAAAACAAAGATCATGTTCAATGTCCATGTCATACCTATGCCGGTAGTTGTTGGGAGCACTATGCTCGAAGTTGTTGACGAATACGTTTACCTGGGACAAATAGTCCGACTAGGTAAGTCCAACTTCGACCGAGAGGTCAATCGACGGATTCAACTCGGCTGGGCAGCGTTCGGGAAATTACGGCATATCTTTTCGTCAGGTATACCTCAATCTCTAAAAACTAGATTATACAACCAGTGCGTGTTGCCAGTGATGACTTACGGATCTGAGACGTGGTCCTTCACTGCTGGCCGTATGAGGACGCTTAAGGTCGCTCAGCGAGCTATGGAGAGGGCTATGCTCGGAGTTTCTCTGCGTGATAGACTCAGAAATGAGGATATCCGCAGTAAAACCAGAGTGACCGACATAGCCCAACGGATTAGTAAGCTGAAGTGGCAATGGGCCGGCCATATAGCTCGAAGAACCGATAACCGATGGGGAAGAAAGGTTCTCGAGTGGCAGCCTCGTACCGGTAGGCGTAGTGTAGGGCGACCCCCACTAGATGGAGTGACGACCTGGTAAGACATGCAGGAAGTCGATGGATGCAGGTGGCTCAGGACCGTGCTTTGTGGCATTACTTGGGGGAGGCCTATGTTCAGCAGTGGACTTGTGAAGGGCTGTAATGATGAATGATGATGAATTTCCCGTTCTTATCTCAGATCTGTCGTTGAGCGCGGAGCTCTCTAAAAAAAGTATAAAAGCCGAAAAATCGGCCAATAAAGGCCATTGCGCCCTCCTTTCTGCCAAGGAGGGTCGCGTTCGTATACGGCTTAGAGATCTCTAGGCAGATCGTTAAGCCAATTCCTAAAAGGTTGAGTTTAGTGGGTAAAAGTCACCACGTAACCACGCAGCCGGCTGCGTGGTATGCTATGAGCATTCTCAACCTCGCTCCCCCGCTTTCCGGAGGGTTGCCCATATTTGCTTCGGGCGCAAAAAAAACAAAACCAATAAAGGCAGTCTCACTTCCGCTTTCAAACTAGAAGCATCTCCTAAAGGCCTTATCCCGGGGCCGCACTGCCCCGGGATCCTGCAAGCCTCTGCCTTCACCTGAAGTCGTCGCCTAGCCACGCCTACGCCTCCACCTACTAGTGCCCGCGCTATCTTTAGCCGCTGTGCGTGCTTGCCTCAAGCGCTGCGTGTACCTACTCCGGGCGCTGCGTGTGCCTACTCCGGGCGCTGTGTGTGCCTACTCCGGGCGCTGTGTGTGCTTGCTTCAAGCGCTGCGTGTGCCTACTCCGGGCGCTGCGTGTGCTTACTCCGGGCGCTGTGTGTGCCTACTCCGGGCGCTGTGTGTGCCTACTTCAAGCGCTGCATGTACCTACTCCAGACGCTGCGTGTGCCTACTCCGGGCGCTGTGTGTGCCTAGTCCGGGCGCTGTGTGTGCCTACTTCAAGCGCTGCGTGTGCCTACTCCAGACGCTGCGTGTGCCTAGATAAGGCGCTGCGCACCTACCACAGGCATAGCCTGTGCATACTCCGTGAGCGGTGAGCACCACTGCCAAGCGCGATGTGCCACCTTGGTCTTCGGGCTCCGTTTCAGTACTCATTTATCTTTGTTTTTTTTTTTTAATAAAAAAATAATTGTAATTCACGTCACCCATCATCATCTTCATATTTTTAAAAAAAAAACTGTAAATATTTTTGTTGTTTCGTTGTTGTTAGGTTAGGTTCTTTTGTTTTTAATTGTCGCTTCACGACATTTTGGCGCCCAACGTAAAAGTTCTCTTTCTCTCTTAATTTTTTTTTCTCTTCTCTTCACCTTTACTGCGCCTTATCCATTTCCTTTTGATTTAATTGCTTTATCTTTCGTTCTTAACTCTTTATTTATTCATCCTTTTCATATCTTCCAAATTCTAAAAAAACAAAACTTCATCTAGTTTTTCAACTTATCTGGATTATATTTAGACCTGCATATAACACTTCACTTACATTCATCACTTTAATATTTTTATTCTAGATAACTTAAAGAGGTACAATTTTTAATTAAATTTTTATTTCTTAAACTTAACTTTGCACTTAATTATAACAATGAAAAGGGTTATTAAGTACGAATTCCTTAACAAGGCCGAACTCGAATACGAAGTGAAGATTAGATGTGAGGAACCAGCTAATACTGTTTTGCTTCTAAAAAAAAACAGGTTTTGCGTTTAGTTGAGAATTCTCACCCTGAAGATATTCTGACTTCTCCAATTCCGATCGAGGATGACTTGTCTCAAATTGGTTCTACTTTGACCTACCTGGACGGTAAAATTGAAAAATTTTTACAAGGTGAAACCAAATACTTACGACTAATAGAAACTGTTATTAATCATGTTTTTTACAGATTGGAGCGAATAGATACTGACTTATATCCAGACTTTAAAGCTATTTTCTATACTTTGAAGATGAAATTTGACGCTATTACTAAACAATTCGAATCCTTGACTCCACCTCCAACTGAAAATGACTCTCCATCACTTGACCCTCCTGTTGACCCAACTGTCATGGAACCTCCTCTTGTTTCTCAAACTTCTGTTAAGATCCATACCCCGTATCCTTCACCACTACCTCAATCTTTTTCTCCAACTAACGTCTTCAAAGATCTGAAAAGACACACCTTCAATGGTAAAAGCTGTCCAAGATCCCTTCTTCAAAAACTTGAAGGATACTGCTTAGCTCGTGGTTTGTCCAAAGACTTGTTGAATTCTCAAGCGTTCGAAATTTTCACCGACAATGCTCTTCATTGGTTCAGATTTAAATATAATCAGAATCCAAACTTAACATGGAACGACTTATTGAAGGTAACCATGGTTCCCCTTCAGAACTCCATCTTGGTATCTTCAAGACATTCAAGAAAATATCTTTAAAATACTATTGGCCTGGTATGTTTAAGGACATTTCCAAATTAATCTCGATTTATTTCAGTAACGTTTTTTAAACCATAAGAACATAATAACAAATCATTTTCACTTCGTATTTTCACGCTATCAGCACTTTTTAAATCGATGTCAATGGAGTCTACTTTTTCGATCTTTTATTTAGTTCTCCGTAACTCTGCAATTTCGGGCTTCGTGAGCGCTGTTGCGCTACCTTTTTTCCTATATCAATAATATCTCATTTTTCACTTAAATCTTGCCGTTTCTCTATTACGAGCCTGAAACCAAAATTTGACATGTTTTGACATCGTTGTTTATCTGGTTGTCATGGCAATTTTTATTCAAATTCGTTATCGGTCTGATGTTTTTACTTCAAAACTTCCACAAAAAATACTCTTTTCTTCTTGGCCATTTACAAAAATTTGCTTTTAATTTAATAATTTCCCGTTCTTATCTCAGATCCGTCGTCGAGCGCGGAGCTCTCTAAAAAAAGTATAAAAGCCGAACAATCGGCCAATAAAGGCTCCTACGCGGGCCCCGCTCCTACGCGGGCACCGCTCCTACGCGGGCCCCGTCTTTGCCCACGTAAACCCTAACATTTTAAATGAACTCCAAATAGTTCAGAACCTCTTCCGTCGTCGAGCTGCGAACGCACCGTGGTACGTCCGTAATGCCGACCTTCATCGGGACTTAGAGCTCCCAACAATTCAACAATTTTTTAAAAAACTCTCTGAGAACTTCTTCAAAGCCTCAGAGTCGCACCCAAACCATTTAATTCGTGAGGCAGCTTCTTATGCAGCCCCACCCCCCTCTCGCTATCGTGTCCGCAGGCCGAGAAACTCTCTCTCGGACCCGCCTAATAAACTCTCAAACGACCTGAACTGTCTTCTGGCGGCTCAGGCCAACTCTAATTAAATAAAATTATTGTAATATCTAACATTAATTTGCCTTCGTAGGCACTCCCTCAGCGGCACTTAGCCGCCTGCGCCCTCTTTTCCCAAAAGAGGGTCGCTCATGATAAGGCACAATAGAGCTTAATCAGCCGGTTGCCTGTCCCCAAAGGCGGTTTTTAGAGGGTATCACTTAGGGTCCCCGGTAGGACAGTGAGCCCCTCATAACCACGATAGACCGGCTATCGTGGTATGCGTAATGCATTTTCCGCCTCCCTACGTATAGGGTAGCCCTTTAATTGCTTCGGGCGCAAAAAAAAAAAACCAATAAAGGCAGTCTCGCTTCAGCTTTCAAACTAGAAGCATCTCCTAAAGGCCTTATCCCGGGGCCGCACTGCCCCGGGATCCTGCAAGCCTCTGCCTTCACCTGAAGTCGTCGCCTAGCCACGCCTACGCCTCCACCTACTAGTGCCCGCGCTATCTTTAGCCGCTGTGCGTGCTTGCCTCAAGCGCTGCGTGTGCCTACTCCGGGCGCTGCGTGTGCCTACTCCGGGCGCTGTGTGTGCCTACTCCGGGCGCTGTGTGTGCTTGCTTCAAGCGCTGCGTGTGCCTACTCCGGGCGCTTCCCCCGGGCGCTGTGTGTGCCTACTTCAAGCGCTGCGTGTACCTACTCCAGACGCTGCGTGTGCCTACTCCGGGCGCTGTGTGTGCCTAGTCCGGGCGCTGTGTGTGCCTACTTCAAGCGCTGCGTGTGCCTACTCCAGACGCTGCGTTAGCCTAACAGGCGCTGCGCACCTACCACAGGCATAGCCTGTGCATACTCCGTGAGCGGTGAGCACCACTGCCAAGCGCGGTGTGCCACCTTGGTCTTCGGGCTCCGTATCAATACTCATTTATCTTTGTTATTTTTTTAATAAAAAAATAATTGTAATTCACGTCACCCATCATCATCTTCATATTTTTTTTAAAAAACTGTAAATATCCTTTAAAATTTTAAATAAATTATTCGTTTTTGTTCTATTTTTGTTGTTTCGTTGTTGTTAGGTCAGGTTCTTTTGTTTTTAATTGTCGCTTCACGACAATTATTATTAGATCATTATGGAATAGAACTAAGTTACTTACCTATGCAAAGTAATATTTTGATGTGTGTTCTTGTTTTTCATCCAGCTGCTTATTACACTGCACCTGCCCATGATAAATGTAGTCCTCTACTAGTTTTGCAAAATTTTCGCATAAAACGCATAAAAACATTAAATTTTCTTAAACATTTGAAAACAAACTAGTCGCTATGACAACTGATATACTTTTCATTGACTGTAACAAAACATGGCGACCGGCCGCAGCGAAAAAATTGTTGTCATATTCGGTAATGATAAAAGTAATGTTGTCCTTTTTACATACGAATATGCTCATGAGCTAAAAAGAGACGCCGACGTTTCGTTACATTCCTACAACTAACGATATTTATGTCATGTCCTTTCTTTTTTCTCTAGTCAAAGAATTCAACAGCCTTCTACGGTTTTTCATATCATAATATGAAGATTGTCTTCTGTCAATTGTGTTGAGCATAGCACACTAATTTTGGTGGGAAACCATTGGTTCCTTTGGCAAGTAGCGTCGACCCACATCATTTCCCTTTCTGGGCATTTAGGAAACCTATAACATATAGGTACCACAATGATACACCACTACTTTTATAAAATAATGACTTTAAAAAAATTTAACCAATGACCAAACAAATATCTACCTAGGCTGCACTAAAAGTATCGGGAATGGAATATTTCCACTGTTCATGTCATATTAAAATCATTTTCATTGAAAACTCCTTGGTTTTAAAAATCGAATACCATTTATTTATTTAAAAAAAAGATTCTCGGTCTTGTCACAAGGTTTTGTCAAACTTGTTTAGTCGTTGAGAAAATGGAATTGACTCGATAAAATTTAAGAGCGATGATTTATTACGACTTTCGAAGTGGTTTAACACAAATACAGTGTGTTGACCGGATGATTTCTGCATTTGGTGATGAAGCCCCATCCAAAACCACAATTTATCGCTGGTTTGCTGAATTTCAACGTGGACGTGTCAAGCTCAGTGATGATCCCTGTCAAGGTCGTCCAAAAACTGCAGTCACCCAAGAAAACGTTGATGTTGTGCGTAAGCTGATTGAGGAAGATTGACATGTGACATACCCCGGAATTCAGACAACTTTAGTCATTGGCATGAGTCAAATACAAATAATCTTGCATGAACAATTAGGTGTAAAAAAAGTTGTTTTCCCGATGGATACCGCATTCGCTCTGTGAAGAGCAAAAAGCGGCTCGCGTTACTTGGTGCGTCAGAACTCTCGAAAGATTCCACGCAAAATCCTCAAATGCTGTATACAACATCGTATCAGATGACGAATCCTGGATATATGCGTACGAACCCGAAACAAAAAAATAGTCACGAGTTTGTTCGTTCAATGGAGTGTTGAAAAAAAAAATGGTGGCCACGTTTGTCTCCAAAACCTGCCATGTTACGACTATTCCTCTTGAGGGACAAAGAACGGTTAATGCAGAATGGTATGCTAGCATTTGTTTGCCACAGGTCATTTCTGAACTCCGTAAAGAGAACTGCAACCGCCGCATCATCCTCCATCACGACAATGCGAGTTCTCACACCGCACACAGAACAAAAAGAGTTTTTAGAGCAAGAAAACATAGAATTATTAGACCATCCGCCGTACAGCCCCGACCTAAGCCCTAATGATTACTATACTTTCCCTAAAATAAAGAATAAATTGCGTGGACAGAGATTTTCATCACCTGAAGAAGCTGTGGACGCCTACAAAACGGCCATTTTGGCGACCCCAACTTCCGAATGGAATGGTTGCTTCAATGATTGGTTCCATCTTATGGAAAAATGTGTCAAATTTCGCGGAGAATACTTCGAAAAGCAATAAATACATTTTTAAATAGTAATGTTGTGTCACTTCCTTGATTTCCGAAATTTTCAGTGCCGCCCTCGTAGGCAAAGTGTAGGGTGACCTCCCACTAGATGGAGTGACGACCTGGTAAGACATGCAGGAAGTCGATGAATGCAGGTGGCTTAGGACCGTGCGTTGTGGTATTCCTTGGGGAGACCTATCTACAGCAGTGTACTTGTGAAGGGCTGTACCAACGATGAATGATGATGCTTTATAATTATTTATTATTTTAATATTATGGAAATCAGTCACACCTGAAACCAAGAGAATATAATATACTCTTTGCTAGATTGAATAGGTGAATGCCTTTGTCTTTAAATTAATGAATAATATTGTAATTGTATTCTATGAATTGATGTCAATGTCACCACCATCACCACCGACACCGAGTCCTGACTTCAGTTTATACCAGTATATTAGAAAGTACTCTGTGGTTTATACAAAGGTACTCTGTGGTCCTGACGTTGACGTTATTGATAAGGCTTGAAAATTAGAATCGTAAACAAAATTGTGGCAAATTTTGTGAAAATATCAATGAAAAATGGATATCACGCCACTCTTTAAAGCTTGTATAAAAACTGTTAAGACTCGCAATAAAGCTTTTGGCATTCAAAGTCCTTTGAGTGATGAAAAACAACGTTTACTTAGGACGAAACCGAAAACTGCATTCACAGTAACTGCTAAGGATATAACATGCCAAATAACACGATTGAGGGATTTTTTGTTAGAGCACAGAGAAAGGTATTTAAGTTTTTTTAATAATGAAACTGGGGATGCAATGACAGAAGCGGAGAGGGACCAAATCGATACAGGAGCTCAAAGAATCATTAACACATGTTCACACCTTCTAAAAGAGTTTAGAAATGACAATAGGAAGCTTTCGGTCTCTCATCAGATGCGCGAGTATATGGATGCTGTAATAGATTTAATTGATGCATATTTGAAGGCTGTATGTAAGATCCACAGTGAACTTAAAGCTTTAAGAGTAAAAAGAGCTATTGACATACGTAAGTTATCGCGGCTAGAACTTCCACAGTCCAAATCTACTATTATGAATCCATTCATCAGTGAGAAGGCTGTAGAGAATAAAGAGGATAAGGAAGGTAATACTTTGGAAATTGAAGAAACAGATTTGATAAAGACTAAAGTGGATTTATCAGAAAATGAAATTGCTATAATGTCTGATGAAGGAGAACTAAGTACTGAAGAACTTCAAATGTTTGAATCAGAGAATGTGCACCTCTTGAATGAACTGAATATCATGACAGAAGAAGTTAGGCAAATTGAAAGCAAAGTGCTACATATTGCAGAGTTGCAAGAAATATTTACTGATAAGGTATTTAACATTTATAGATATTAAAAAAAATATAATTATCAATCAGCCAATATATTCTTTATTGTACACCAATACACTTTCGAATGAGAAAATGAAATATACATAAAATAAAAAGTACAACAGGCAGCCTTATCACTGTGTGTGCAATTTCTTCCAGACAACTCTAGAAAAGAGAACTCTAAGAACTATTATTTACAGCATATTGCAAATAGGGAAGGTGTACATCAATTTGACACTTAAGTAAATATAAAAAAAAAAATATATATATATAATAAGGGACTAATAAAAAGAGATAGTTATTGTTCTTCTTAAATCAGTAAATTAAACATTGTGAATATACAGGGTAGTATATTACTGCTTTCAAGTCTATGTACTATGTAGTAATGTAATTTGCAGGACAAACTACTGATCAAAACTGCAGGAAGTTGAAAATGGACACACAATGGGGAAGAAAGGTTCTCAAGTAACAGCCTAGTACCAGAAAGCCAAGTTTAGAACGGCTCCCCCCCACTAGATGCAGTGAAAACCTAAGTAAGAGATGCAGGAAGTTGATGGATGCTGGTGGCTCAGGATCGTGTTTTGTTGGGGAAGACTATGTTCAGCAGGGGACTTGTGAATGAATTCTTATAGGAATGTGATGATGAATTCTTATAGGAAACATTCTTTATAAACTGTATAATTTTTTTATGTGGTAAAGCCATACTGCAGCTATATTAGTTGTATAGTTGTAGCACTAATGGGTCGGCTCGACTATGGAAGGACCACTCTCACAAAATACCTGCATAAAAAAGCAGGTTAATGCTGCTACATTTCATATGGTGAGTAGAGAACTGAAGATCCTTTTTACTGGAAACAAGGCATTCCATCTTAGCCCTCAGGGGTAACAACGTATCCGCATTTTGATTCGTAATAGAGGATAAATGTAGATGTCTATGGGCCACAGCATCCACTTACCATCAGAAGAACTGTGTGCTTGTTCATCATCGTTGTACTATAAAAAAAAACTTTGCAGAAATAAGAGGTGACTATAAAAAAAAAGTTAAAATAAGTATTGTCACATGTAAATTTTAAGAGAGAAATCTATTAATATAGTGTAACATGTTAGTGGTGTATAAATGATATATTGTAAACTTATGTTTATCATCTCAATATATATCTGTTTCAGGTCCTGCAACAAGAACAAGACATAGACCGAATTTCAAATACTGTTGTTGGTGCAACAGAAAATGTAAAAGATGCTAATGAACAAATAAAGCAGGCAATCCAAAGAAATGCTGGGCTTCGTGTTTACATTCTTTTCTTCTTACTAGTCATGTCATTTACTCTTCTTTTCCTAGATTGGTATAATGAATAAAATGTTTAGAAGTAATTCAAGTTTTCAATTTAACGTAGTTTCTTTTCTTGTATTTTGCATATTATTAAGACTTAAGCCACTTACATAATATGTTTGTATAATAGTAGTAGTATTCTGCTTTTACATATACACTAATACACACACACATGTGTATGTGTGAAAAAATATGTATGTGTGTGTGTGTGTGTGTGTGTGTGTTATTGTATGTGTAAAAGCAGAATACTACTGACTGACTCATCACAATGTTTCTAAAATTATACACCTGATTGACTTCAAGTTACTCATTTCGCAATGTAGACACTCACTTAGAACTGATTTTACAATGGTTCCATAACAAAAAAAAAATTGATATTTTACATCAAAGTTGCGCAATAAAACTATATTATCTATTGATAATTGCACCATATGCACAATTTTTAGCAATAAGTTACTGAATTTAAATATCAGATAGAAGTGTAGGATGGGCATAGACTGGGTTGCTGCAGCCAAAGAGTATAGCGATAAAAGTGGAGAAGCTGCTACTAAAGTAGCAATATAATTCACTACAGTGTACAGTATTTGTTACATTTTATTCAAAAGTATTAAGTAAGAATTATTTTTGGAATTTTTTTAATAAATGCTGCACTTTCAAATCTCCACCATTGATCATTTAGGTGAACATAATTTTAGCTTTTATCTTAAAAGTCGTATACTTACCTAATGCATTATCATCAAATAAAAGATAAGGCAATAAAAATCCTATTGTAATACCACAAAATACTTGTTTATAAATATTCAGGCTGACATGAAAGATGGAGGAAGCACTGCATACATTTCGTGTGACGAAAAACTTCTCACACAAACATCTTTCTTGCTTTACATAACACACTACAACTTCAGTCATGGACATATGCACGTGAAACCGTATTCATATTTATTTACATTATATATATATATATATATATATATATATATATATATATATATATATATATATATATATATATATAGATATAGATCTCTTTACGGTAAATGTTGATCAGACGCGACTTCACGCGAGCACTTTGTTGATCCGAAAACGCATATTGATCCGGCGCCTTTTGTTGATCCAATATGCATCTCTGGTAACTAATGTGGCTCCGACCGGATCAACATCTGCACTCACGAGACTGTTTGCCAGCGTTTGCCGAAGTTGATCCGATATACAAATCCACCTTGCGATGGTTACGGAAAATGTTGATCCGATTTAAATGAGCCAACCAGAGCACAGCAAACGATAAGATAAACGATCGGATTGGTTGAAAGCAGCCGCGACGTTGCCGTTTCGTATCTTTGTCGGTACAAGCTACAGATTTAATGCGTGTTCAATATAATAATGCATACGTGCGTATGCGTGGGTGCTGTTGGGTCTGCCTCGTTATTGTAGTGCGACGGGTATGTTTGCGGATGCGCGTGTGAATTGTTTCTACACCACGATGCATAAACGATGCACATCCCCGGTGCGCAGGGTGCGGGCCAGTTCGAATGGTATCCTGAGGGCATTTTCTGACAGGTTTAAGGTCAGTACCTGAACCATTGTCATATGGTGCACGTGCTGACTAATCGAGCCTGTCTTTGATATAGTTTTAAAATTAGGTAGATAGTTTTAAGTTTTATTAACATTAGTTTTAAGATTTCTATTATTACTAAAATCTATGATCCTTGGAGTCGAAATAAATGACTTTTTTAATTTTTTTTTAAACGTATAACTCAATCACTCGACAAC